>JAYGXS010000001.1:94623888-94720479 GCA_036362985.1 Ligula intestinalis
CCCCCCCCCCCCCCCCCCCCCCCCCCCCCTCCCCGTTAACCACGCCCCGCAGGATTTTCTTAACATGAACTAACATGAATCGCCGTGCTGTGACAACTACCGCCCCCTCCTCTACCCCCTCACTACGCTCCTACGCTTAATAGTTTCTACTTTCCCTACCGAGGTTCATCCTTCTAGGTTGACAATTAATTGCTCATGAAAGCCTGTGAGAGATGGTTAAAGTGGGGGGGGGGGGCAGAGAACAGGGTAGCAGTATGTCCTACGGGGAGCGAGAAGGCGTGGGAGGGAATGAATTTATCGATCGTTAGCACGGCAATGCGAGGTTGATCACATGATCCAGCGGCTTACAGAGTTCTGGTTTTGTTCTCCGTATTGCAAGGGTCTCCGCAAATCGTAGGAGGCGCCCAGTCGTCGCCGGGAGTTCGACCTTAAATGCAGTGTCCACTAGGTGCTTTGTAATTGAACTATTGGGTGTGTTATTTTCCACCCTGACCAACAACTTCGGTATATGTTCGGCTGACCGCGTTGCCAATTGCCTTTCCGTAGTATCGATGTATTTTCATCTGCAACTACATGCTAACTCGTTTACATTTTAATAAGAGGTCACTGAATTAAATGGACGTCAATAAATCCTGCTTATCTCGTGATCTTTGCCTTGTTCAAATTCTTGTGGGAAAAAATGTTTCAACACTATCCTATGTTAGTACGTCCCATTACATTAGCAGGTATCTTCGTTTAAATAGTTGTTACGGCAGTTATCAGAATAAGGCTATGATTTTTACAGTTGCTATATACGTTTTAAGCGATAGATCATCAGCCAGTATGCCTAACTACGCATACTGGCATTAATGACATGTTCCTAGATGGTTACAGAGCAGACAAACCCACGGCATAATCCCCTGTTAAGTGATGCTCGACAGTATGCCGGCTGTTTATTGAACCTTTTAGTATTGATTAAACTTTGGAAATTTGCTTTGGAAAACATTTGTTTTCGACCCTTCACCATCAGGCCGAGACATAGATATGAAGAATGAAATGCAAGCGAACATACGAGTCCCAGGAAGTAATTGATAAGAAGGCGACTCGATCGCTGAAACAATACTTTTATTTGCCTGTCATCTCGATATCCCACGCGGATTCGTCATCAGAGACATAGTCCTAAAGCAATAGCAGATAGGCTAGCACATGTACTGGAGTTTGCAGTATTTATAGGATACGTATGCCGTTCATCAGACCACCAACACTCAAGAAGACAATTTCGGTTAATTGTCATCGCATGTTTGCAGCAATTACTGTTGCCTGTAAATACTGCGAACTCTTGTGCATGTGCAACCCTATCTGCTTTTGCTCTCTGACTATGTCTCTGATGACAAATCCCCGACGGATGTCAAAACGTCAGGCGAATAAAAGTATTGTTCCAGCGATCGAGTCGTCTTCTTCTCAATAATTAAATAGTCTGTCATTACAGTGCTTATATGGTTTTCTTGGTGGGGGAGGGCTAGCTAGTCATCTCCTCGCTACGTCGTCTCGTACATACCGGAGTCAACGTTTTGAGAGCGTTGGAGTGCCGAGCGCGGGAAAAAGAGGGGCTTTCTCGCGGTGGTCTGTTTGGAATCTGTACGTTAGACAAAGGGCATGCGTTTGCCTGTTCTACGTGACTTTTAATAGCATGCGATTGCCAACCAGTGGCGAAAAAACGGCTTGCACCAACGACGGCAGAGAGCTGGTTTTGCTAAGTGGATCGACATTGCCTCGGTTGTGGCTTACGCCCGTTTTTTTAGGAGAAGTGTGTTGTTACCTAGTATATGACTTGAAAGGCCTCTGCGCGTCAACTTACGAGAACTGGACTTGAACTTGATCGATTTTCTCCTTTACCTAGCCAGTCCGGTATGCGTTTATGTATTCTCTTCTCCAGACGTCTCGTTGTTCGGCCAATATATCCCGCTCCATAGGAGGAGATGAACGAGTAAATGCACATGGATGTAGGTGGTTGTCGGTCTTTTCTCCCTATCCTTAAGAGGGGAGACGTTGCGAAGAATACGCATAAGTTCGCCGCCGGGAATGCACTCATGCAGATTGTCCTTAGAAGTCTTCTTATCCGTTCGCTTACTGCACTCCCTAGAAAAGGCAGTCTTATGAAAAGGCCTACAGCTCAATGGCAGAGCAATAGCTGCAAAAAAAGCCTTTTTTCTGTTGTGTGAGTTTGGATACCAACAAGGCCGCGAATTTTTCACAATTCGGTCAAATGAATTATTCAAGTCTGCCAAATCCCCTCGCCCTAATATTTATGAGTAGGTCTTCCTTTTCTGCCTTTTCAATGGCAGACTATGACACGCTCCTTGCTGTTCCCGAGTATAAACCTCTCTAGATAGCCATTTTCGTGGAGTGTGTTTTGTAGCTGCTGTAGCTCTTATTCAAATATCTAAAAGGGCAAATGCGTCGTACTCTGGTTGCTAATCCCTGACCAACTTGTTCTGAAATAAAGAGAACAAAACTGTGAAAATTAATATATTGTCCGTCCAGGTTTTCCTGCTGACTATCCGGTGTTGTATTGAGCCATCTTCTTTTCTGTGTAAGAAGACAGTAAGTAACGTGTGTTCGTTGTTCACTGGAGTTTCCGCAGCATATTTCAGTGATTTGTGGGCCTTGTTAAAATTTAGAAATATACTATGGATATCGGTGGTATTTAATAGTAGTGAACATTTGATTCCCAGGCGGTAAGACGGGAGAAGAAAGTGTGGGATACGATAAGGTCAGGCCGGATAATAGGCGATAGAACGTATCCCAACATGTATAAGCTAGTGGATAGTATAAGGCATGAAAGGCCAGACAATTATGAATAATTTAATAATGTTCGAAGGAGTAGAATATGAGAAATAGGCAAGGGACTCCCAGATAAGTGCAGTCCAGCCATGAATGGGCCCGAGTCCAGAGGTACAGTCCGGCAAGTAGATCACCGTGTCCGGAAGTGACTAAGCGTAAACAACTCCCCCTACACTGGCCTTGCGAAGTGGGCGACCAGTGAGCCAGACAGTGAATAACCTTGAAAGGTTTGTCCCCGCGGCGTCCGAGGGAAGCCTGGCTTAGAAATACAAGGTCGCTACAAAAGTAAATTCACTGGGAGAGGTTTATTTGATATCTGATGTTTCGGGCAGTTGTCCCGTCTACCCAGCTGCAGATAATGAATACTCTGGCTCATGGTTCTCGTCTTTATACCGCTGGTTCTTCCGTGTGTGCGTGTTCTGCCAATCCCTACTGAGCCACTGTCTGTGTGTCTCGCGTCTCGCTGTCGGCC
This sequence comes from Ligula intestinalis, assembly GCA_036362985.1. Classification (NCBI taxonomy): domain Eukaryota; kingdom Metazoa; phylum Platyhelminthes; class Cestoda; order Diphyllobothriidea; family Diphyllobothriidae; genus Ligula; species Ligula intestinalis. The sequence continues at coordinate 94,627,184 of JAYGXS010000001.1, forward strand.
TCCTCGTGCCCCCATTTTTCACTGTGGCGTTATGTTTTGTTCCAGTGGTTGTATTTTTAGGCAAAATTGATCCTCTGCGTACCGACCATAGAAAGCAAAGTCATTAATAGTGTCTTCGTGACTTGTGTCCTCGACCTTGCCTATGAAAACATTTGCGGGAAATGGTCCAAGTCCCACCTCCACTCAGTTTGTTTGACTATGTAACCGGTCATTGCAGGGAAACTGTACATTTTGTGTATATCGCGTCCGTATTTCCCTTAGCGTCTCCACTATCATCCCTATCTGGCAGTTTGTTTCCCATATACATTCACATAGATACTCTAGAGTTTCTAATACGGATACTTTGTCCAACTGGATGGACACATCCGATAAAGTATCTGTAGCGGGTCGTGCCTGCCTGACTAGCTCGCGTCGAAGTGCACTTTCCCAAGCGCTCACCGATGTGCTTTCTCGACGTTTCGATCAGACAATCATAGTTGTCGCATCGATGAGGCGACGAATGAGGAGCTTGCACGCGTGCCCGACGCAAGTTGCCTCTCTGCCCGAAATCTCCAGGCCGACCCAGCCAATGAAATTTCTCCCTCTATCTGTCCTCTGGCCCGACTACTCTAAGACCTCACTTGGGCCCGGTTAACCTACTGATCGGACGTATCTCTCCCAAGTCAATCTATTCTCCTCTTCCGTTGTGTACACAATGAACTCTTCCATCTACTCTGGCCTTTAAAGACTTCTCTCCTCAGCACTAAGTAACCATGGTCTGAAGATCGCAGTTGCACGGTTAGACTCTCTTAACCCCCTGCGATATATCCTCATTTCGCCGAAGTTAGTATTCTCGATAGCCTCGAAGAAGCCAAAGGTGTCTTTCAAGCCTCTGGGGTACAGACGTTTCTGTAGCGGCTTTAACTTTTTGACCGGCCATTCGCAATGACTTGATAGGACAAGTTCATAATGCTGGCGCCAAGTGGTAGCCCTTGTTTATGAAGTTTTGGGAGGCCATACCTTCTATGTTAATTAAGTGCCCACGGGTCTTAGTCTCTCCAACACATTGTCAGATAAACATCCTTTTTGTGATGGCTTTATTTACTTTTGTCAGCTGGCCTTCAGCAGCTTCGATCCGGTCCTGGTCTTCATCGGATTTTGATACCGTTGAGCAAATAGGATAATATTTGTTCTATTTTCACAAGATAATCTTTCCCATTCATCAGTACACTTCCCGAGCCTTTGTCCGGTCTTCTAAGCACGACATTTTCGGTTCAGCGATGCTCCTTGAGACTATCGAGATGGGCCTTTGTTAGGGTGGTTGCATCTTGTAGCCTTCCTTTAGTACTGTTTACAGCAATTCAAGCTAATTAACTTCCTGATACCCGCAGGGTTTTGGATCTAAAATCGGGCAAAAGAAACTCAAATTGGAATTCAAGTTTTTGTTGCTTTTGCTTCCGCCGCGCAATACAGAACGCAGGACCCACTTTGTCCACCCCTTCTAGAATAAATGCCAAGAAAGTGCAATTATATTGACGTTTAGCAAGAATACGCGTCTTGCTGATATTTGCTGTGTGAAGGCTTCAGGTACGCTTATCTTCAACACATTTCTACTTCTCACGTGGGTTGAAACCACAACGAACGTTTCCACTGCCTTGCTAGTTTAGCCAACCGAATTCTACACCGTTCTCGTACGAGAAATTCCCATGGCCCTTCGCTCTTTTATCAAATAGTGCGTTGATGCAGCCAGTCAGGATTTTCTTGTCTTGCCAATCCGTTAAGCCCGTGGATAATAGTCTAAGAAACTAGGCGTTATATCGGAGCAGAATGTTTCATAGTAACGGACTATTATTTTACCAAATTATATGGCTTTATGATATAGTATTTAGAGTGACTGAAGTGTCCCTAATGTAGACACGAAAATGCAGAGATGAGGGATGACAGAGACTGCGAGAAGATTGATACAGTCTGTTTTGGGCTTATTCGGCCTTTATTCCGCCAATCATACGCCTGACTACCAGTTTGGACTCGAAACACAAACATGCGCTCGACTACGGCGCAGATAGCCCACACATTTGGTCTATCAAAAGCATCATAAGCACTTAAGCGAACCGAGGTTAACCGGTGCTTAGCTACCTGGCCTGCGTTTGACTACCAACGCTGCTACGAATCTTTTACAGTTGAGTCAATTGCATTATTCCAATCCGCTAACTCTCTTTCCCCTCCTAATAAGTAACCATATACCTTCAGAACTGAATTCTCCATGGATATGTAAAGTCTTGCTCAAAAGTGGGAACTATTAAAAAACTTCATTTTCTTCACTTCTTCTTCTGTGTGATCGCTTCTCCCATTTTGCGAGTATAATCAACATAAGCTTTGGTTAACGTATTTCCGTGCATAGTACTTTTACTTGCACGTGTAAAAGCTGAAGTTTTTAGTTGAAAATTTATTGTGGTAACATAAGCTGTTTTTAATCTTTTGTGTGATGTGAACCTCCTCATCAGTTTACCATCAGGCATCAAGAATTATGCCAACCTTTACTTACAGTTTTGCATCCTTAGGTGGGCTATTACATAGCTGACTTAATGCTGTCGTAGATCTGGGGTACAGTTTATATGGATGCATTGGGTGTTCTTCTCAGATACATATTTTCTGCGTAAGAGGTTAGCACACCTCATGTTGGTGTTTTTGGACACCCCCTTTTCACTCAGAAACGCCTTGTTTTTGAATAGGGTCCCCCACTCAGTTTAATTAAGACAGATGTTTTTCATGGATAGCATGTATTTATCAGTGCTAGATGATTAAATTTGAGGACCAAACAACATTAAATGTTAATGCAAGACGCTTCGTACGGTGACTTGTGATGGCTGCCTACGCTGATGAACACAATGAGCATGAGTTGTCCTACTAGGTCTACTGTTGCTTGGGTTGACGAGATTGGTGGCTAGTTCCTTTTCTACAATTTGGGGTCTGCGGATGAGGATAGTGGAGACGAGACCTCAGCCACGTGCATTTCCGGTTGTGACGCAAACGTTGGTAGGAGGGATGCAAGGCTAAACGCAAGAAATAAAAATATAAAAATAAGAACGATGCACGACAACTTACTTAACTAAGCCGAAACTGATAATCCAAACGTGATAGGAACGTTTCAGTGACTGCAGACAGCAACTGTAGACATTCAGATGTTCTTAAGTTTTGTGGCAAAACAATTGTGAAATGCTCTTAGATTTAAATAAAACGCAGAATGTAGCGGTCAACCCTTTAGTGTGCAGTGAATATTACAAATTATTCTCTAGGAGAAGTAAGGATTATTTTGACAGAGTCAGACTGTCAAAAGTTATCCTTTAAAAATTATGAGGAGCACTTGGTTGAATACTGTTTCATAGGACACTGGCCTCGGATTTTGGCTTTAAGTGGTTTCTGCTATCGAGTGAAGGTACAGATTTGCCTAAACCTTTGACTGGAAGATTACCTGGCATCTTGTCTTTAGCTAAGCTTGACTAGACCTCGGCATGACCAATCAGATCCATCCTAGTCTTGTGAGTGAGTTTGAAAGGCTATCAGGTTAGAATTATTTGATCATTCTTAAAGTTGCTGCTACATGTCAGGTTTCTTTTTACGTGTTTGCTGCTGCCACTGATGATAATGGTGGCTGTGTTGATGATCATGATGACTGTGTTCTATGCTGGATACTGGTCTATACTAAATTTAAAATGGCAAGTAAGTTCATTCCATCGCCATATATTTTCTTTAGTTTCAACGACTGCGTGGTTCCCGAAGCCATTTTACATACTTTCTCTAAACATGTCATGCCCGCAGATTCCACGAAGAGTGGTCCCAGAGTTCTGGTTGATTCCACTACATCCTTACTGTTCCACCTTTGTTCGCCTTCTATGATAACTTCTGTTGCATGCCTTCCGTATGCCAAACTTTTAAAAAAACTCTCTTTTGGCGCCCTCGTAGCATAGGACCTCAGTCTGCTTTACATCGATTGCAGTCCGGGTCTCTATTGGCATAAACGCTATCGCGCACTGAAGAAAAGGACCCTCAAATAGATATCCCTCAGAAATGTCCAGTAATACAACAGATTATTGTCTGCGTAAGCATTATAAATGCGTAAAAAAACGTGGGTAAAAAACTTCCCTTTAGTAATTCTAAATAACTTAATCTAGACACCACAGTCGCCATGGATTCTAGTTGAGTTGCCCAAGATAATCTTAGGTTCGAATACCACAATGCCTCCACCAACAGCTAACAAAAGGACTGTGTCATCCATACGCATCCGCTTGTAATTTGAATCCAGGTGGTAACTTTCTGTAGTTATGAAAGCCTGACCGGAAAAATGACGAAAAACAGGTTTGCCACCGGTGGTTTTTTATAACATAGTCTATATGCTACTGAACAGCCCACTAAGTACCGTGGTCTTTATCCTGACAGTGAAGAGAATGCCGCAAAAATAGTTACACAAAATATTACATCTTGTCATTATTTGGAAGTTCACTTTGAGTGGGACGAAAATATACTGAAGGATTGTCAGTAAAAATCCTCGCATCAAGGAAATAAAAGACCTTTGCTATGCAGTCTGTGTGCTCTTTTTTTAAAGTCGTCCCTGGGTCTGCAGGTGATCGTTTCTTCTGTTTCTTAAGCATACCAGACGGACAATAATTCTCCAGGTTTTGAAGAACTGCCCGTCTGCTTGGTATTTGCCTGCTTGCTTTGAGCATGATGCGTATAGTTGTTTTGTATGCCTCAGGAAGTCCTGAGACTGAAGGAAATGAGGTGGGGTGCGTAAGCTCGCTTCGCTTCGTTATCTCAATGCAATTTTTAAACTGGCTTCACCTGATATGATGCCGTCTTATCAAAACTTACTCATTGTTTGGCAGAGTACACTTATATTTGCGGTGTCGGAAGTGTTGGTTTGATTGATTCACGCAGTGGAAACAGGCAGACATCCGCTACCACTTTTCTTGTGGATACTAAGCCAAAAGGAGCGGTGTGATATCGAAATAGGTAAAGCATATTACAAGCAGCCTTGCGCTATATTTCAACAGGTTGCACGTAAGAGTTTATGTTAGGGTGTGGCTACGACAGAGGTCGGGAACCTTTTTGACTCAGAGAGCCAAGAAAGCAAATATTCGGAAATAAATGTCACTGACAGCCATAAACTTTATTTTAAGATTAAATTTCAATAATGTGAGTATCATGTGCTTCTGGATTTATTCTTTTATAGCAACAAAATCACAAAATCTGAAGTTTTTAATGCAATTTTTTGTTCTGAGAGAGCCAGACGCAACCATCGAAAGAGCCACACCTGGCTCGCGAGCCATAGGTTGCTGACCCCGGGGCTACGGCATTGAAGTTAACTCAACGTGCGGCTTTATATTCCCCGCGTCTAATTTCGTGAACTTGTCTTGATCCACCCCGTTCTTCTTAATGTTCCTATTTTACATCACGTTCGGCCACATGATTTAAAAGTTAATCTTTTAGACGCTAAATATTACGCTATTTGACGCTACAAAAACGTATACCTTATAGTTCACTTAAGAGGTGCTTACTTAACTGCCATTTTCGGTGTACAGAAGTCTCGCAATCATTTATAAATACTTTATGTTAAAAACAGGGTACTTACCCGTGGTTTCCTCCTCTAAGATGAATAAAAAAGAGAAAACATAGGTTAAGGGTGAATGGTTACTTCCACTTCAATTCAGTTTCGTAATTTTTATCGTTTTAGATGTGTTTACACGACCTAGGAAAAAAGTGAACTGCAGATTTAGAGGACAATTGTTACGATACTGATATCTTCCATAAATAATAGACTTGTCAGCCTGTACAGCATGAATAACAGGAATTGGGAGGTCAGTGTCCTCTTTTGGAGTTTTTTAAGTGTGTGTAGCCACCAGTTATAAGTAATCTGCGACATCTTCTTCAAAGGCATTTTACCCCTTTGGCTGGATCAATCCACCAACAAGAAAAATAATCCGGTCTGTTAACATTTCCGGCTTCAAAACCAAAACTTACTTATTTATCTGAACTATTGTTAAAAAGATGAAGTGTCATTTGTCAAAGTTTAGAACTGTTGAATTTCCCTGTTATGTTTTTTTGGCATAATTTATTGATGCTAATTCAATTGGTGTTTGTTAAATTCTTCGGATGTTAGTCAGTCAACTAAGTAACGGTTATAAGCTGACTCGAGTTAGGAGGACCGTACCTAGTTGTTTATTGTCAACACGTTGCTACTGCTTGCACAAACTATATTTGCAGAAACCTGTATGCTATGTGTTGGATCCAGCCGTAAGCGGCATAGCTGTCCTGAACCGACAAATTTGTAACATTGTCGTTTCTCCTGGGAACGCCGAATTTTATACGACCTGATTCAGAGTTCCGAAATATTCCCTTGTAGTCTATTATTTGTGCTGGCATTCCGCTTTTGCACCAATATCCACCAACTTCTTGGACAACCGAATTTATTTGCATGCCTACTTTCGTCAATACACTTATATGATATAATAATTTAAGTCAGATGCGTTCTTTGGAAAATCGAGTTTATTGCGTAAATTTTCGAGACTGGAACCCCAGCCTGCCGTCAGACGTAGGGTAAAGTAAAAGTACTAACAAACAGCTAGCAGTACGTGGGAAAATCGATAATGGCATGTCGTTGGCGCCGGTCGGCTTTCACGTCTGAATTGGCTCACGTCTCTCCCGCTTTTGTCGGAGACTTTTCTACCCGCCGTCAAGCTCAATGCCTCCGTTGATGCATTAAATGTCTGAGTGCATGGCTCCGAAGAATTCTCGGCCTTCCTTGAAAGAGCAGACAGTGACAATACGAATTTTGTGCCACGCGAAGGTGTGTCCAGTGTCCAGCGTATGCACGGTGACTAGGACAAGTGGTCTCGTCTTCTTCTAGCCTATTGGTGTTCGCAGATGCGGATTTGCCCGTTTGAAAACAATCAGCGGGATCACACGGTCCACATGGAATTTTGTAGGCAACTACTTCATTGTCCAAATAAGTCTCAAGCAGAAATGGGAGGGATTCGAATCAATCCGAATAGGGCGCAAACGACAGGCCATTATCGATTTCTTCCATGTTCTCATGACGTTAGCTGTTTATTGGCACTTATACTTTACCCTGCGCCCGACGACCAGCTCCAGTCTCAGGCTCCAATCTCGAAAATTTGCGCAATAAACTCTGTTTCCCTGGAGAACGCACTTGATGTCAACTTACGTTCTTGGGATGTTTATCTTTCAAAGCTATAATAATTAGCTTATTATAAAGTGGATCGGAAAAGCTAGGTCTAGTTTTCATATTTCGTTAAGCAGTTGGTTTTACAGATTTGGAATTTATAATTGTACGCGATATATGCTGCTCCTAGAAAGAGATTTCCGATCAAGCAAAAAATCTTCAGTCGGGCGGAACTTACATTGAGAGCGGTGGTGGTATAGGCAGAGGCTTGTGGAAATTACTGCTGTTGTGCAACCAATAAGATATAATTTTGACCCCACCTTCGAGTTCTACGATGCCACGGTATTCTGTGGTGTAGCTACCGATCCTATCCAGCAGGTCTTTGAATGGTTGACTGATATGGATTCTAAAGGCTTTTGCCAGAAAGTTATAAATTTAACATAAGTCAGACATCATGAGTTATCTTCGCCAAAAGCCTACGGCAAACTGTTGCACCTCTCAACAATGAGTTGTGAATGCACAGCAAGCCGAAAGATTTACCAGCAACGGTAGCTTGTGTAGTCCCCCTCATTATTCCGTACTCGCAGAATTTTTTCCTAAGAAAAAAATGGTTGTAGGGTTTTATGGGTGGGAAATTAGATTACGCGGTGGAATATATTTTAATAACTGCTATAGTCATTTTTATTTTACTGTATTTAGAAGTGCTGTTAATTCATATCTGTTGATTTTCCTCATCTATATTATCCTTTAACGTATTGTGTTAAAACCCGATTATCAAATTGCAGGTTTCCTGAAAGTCCTGAGAAATAGAGATGGTGGTTAGGAGGCCGTCTACTTCAAATTGACTGAGGTCCAACTAACCGTTTTGGAGTTAGATTAGTATACTTCGCGGCGTGAAGCGCTGCGCACACCTTCAATTTACATGCGGAACAACTAGCCCCCTGTGGCCGCAGGAAATAATTTCGACTTCATTTTTCACTTAACACTTACTTCTAAAAATTTCCTTCTCTCCTTATCCTATTTCCCTACCCTACAAAACCCTATAACCACCGTTTTCGTAGGATGAAATGCTGGGACTAGGGGTATATGAGGGGGAGGACATTAGCTACTTTTGCCGATTTACCGTTCAAACGAAACAAAGAAAATCAACGTACCTGCTCCGGTAGATTCCATTTTGCATGCTATATTGACTGTGTCTCCGAATAGGCAGTATCGAGGCATAGTTAAACCGACCACGCCCGCAACGCATGGACCTATAATGTCAGAAAATCAAGAAAATCCTTTAGTTTTTATTTTATTGTAATTGTTATCATAACCAGTTAGGACCAGCTGTACTTCTTTCAAAAAGGATCTTTGGAGGATTTTGGTTTCTACTATGAAATAAAAAGAAGGAGAGAAAGCGTCAGAAGCGAGGTAAATTAGACGTCTGCCCTTCCTATTTGGACTACACATCTGCAAAAGAGCCGAATAGAATGTCAGCCTGTTGTCTTTCCTTAAAGTCCTCGTCAGACGCAGATCCGATTGGAAACTCAGCACGACGACGGCCTATAGAAAAGTGACAAACCTAACTCGGGCCCCAACTATCATAGCAATCACCCGATGGTCCATAAACGCGACTGTGGCAGAGTACTCTTAAGAGAGGTAAAAACCTTTTGCAGGGAACTGGAGCGAAGAGAACGAGAATGTTGTAACGGTGGCCAAGGCATTCTTACAGTCTCTGCTGTTGTCAGAGAGTGGCTAGTTCGCATTTTTTACATTTCCCGGTAAATGTCTTCTCTCTTCCCCGTCTGAATCTACACAAAATCAAGGAATTACATTTATATTTTGATAAATAAAAATATGCCAAATGTGTTTTATAACTGTGGACTGTAACAAATGGGATAATGCATTGTCGTCAAATTTTATGGGCCAAAGAGATATGCAAATGACCGTGCATAGCAGAAGATAGGTAGCAAACGTAAGGCAACGCATACATTCATTGATTTTGTTGTTTAGATTTTAGAAAAACTAACTGTCATATCCTTTACCTTGAATAAATATTTGCTATAATCAAATAACTAACCATTTATTTCAAGTTGCTAATGTTTAGTCCACTAGGCGATCCACTAACACACTTTTTACTGAATCCACGAAACATGGCCCGGAAAACAGCTATTTACCTATATACCATTTCATTGGTGACTGTGAAGTGCATTGAAGGTCTTGTTTTTATCTTTTAAATGTCAGGAAAATGTATGTTATATGTTCAGTGAGTTGCAACGCTGAAGAATTTATATGTTATCAAACCTGTATGCAGCCCAATGCGTAGTCGAAGTGGAACGTTCTGCATGTGTCGAATTTTGAAGGTGCCGCAACCACTGAGCAAATCCAAGGACATCATAGCTATTTCTCCGGCGTGACGACTACCATTTCGTATGGGCAGTCCCGAGGCCACCATATAGGCATCCCCAACGGTTTCCACCTAAAAGAAATTCATGTCATATTCCAGTATGAGGTAGTATTATTGGACCAATTTAACCTGCCCCACAGGAGCAAGTAAAGGCATAGATGCACACTGAAGAGGTTTGAAACCGGAGTTGAAAATGTAGTTTTATGGAGTAGAGCCAACAAAGGCAATGGAAACCCGAATGGCAATTTCTGGCTCAGTATACGTCATCAACCAGGCGTACGCAATCCCAGGTGTGGATCACTCGGTACTGAGTGCAACAATCTGCCATAGCACCATAGGCTCGTTGATTTTGTCGGTTGCGATCGGGGATATGATGGAATTAGGGCGCTCACAGATCTACCATGTTAGAGAACATACTCATTCCGTTTTACTTGGAAGTTCGTTCTAGAGCAATTGCAGGTGATCACATACCGACTGCTAGCATATGCTGCAGTGGAACCGATAAAGACAATGGCGACCGGAATGATCATTTCTGACTCATTAGTTGTCATCAGTCAGCCATAACTAATCCCAATTGTGGGTGGTAAGGCTGTGGTTCATAGACTGGTCATCTGCACTCAGATAATGATTGTTTGAGGAACATGACTACTTTCTAATTAAAATCAAGAGTATTTATATCAGGCTGCAAGGGCCCAGCATGGCCCACTCGCCGGAACTTCACATACGACCATGACTCAATCTGCAAAAGCCTGGAAGGAAACAGAGTCACCAGTTACTGGACTGTGTTACAACCTTCAAGGTGATCTCTCCAGCCGTTAAGCTATCATCGGGGTCAAATATTTTTTTAAAAGTTGGTGCATAATGACAAGTCAACCTTTTTAGGTGTTGCTCACTTTGTAGACGTCGTAGTTATCAATGGTTGCGTCAAACATTGTGTAGAGGTCATTCAGCAGACCAACCACTTGCAGTGGAGTCGAGAGAGCTGAGATGGTCGTGAATCCAACAATATCGCTAAAGTAGATGGACACTTCGTCGAAGGTTTCAGGCGCAACCGCCTTTCCAGACTTCAGTGATTCGGCCACTACACTGGAGGATTCGATGGAGAGGAACAAAAGAGAAGAGATTTATTGTGGAGTCTGAAATTGTACTTGTTTTGCAGTGACAGGCTGTGAATATTCAGACAAATGGGGACTGTTGGATTTACATTAGTTTGTTCACCAAGGTTCATATTGATTTCTTCTCGCAAACCATGATCTTAATTTGTTTAATATAAACTGACAGATTTTAAATTTTATTCTCTCCTAAACTCAGTAGACTAGGGTTAGTCGAAAGGAAAAATGGTTAATCTCAGCGTTGCCTGAATGCTAGTCCTCAAAATGTTATGCTGAACTTTTTGCATTTGACTGCTTATAAAAACGTGTACGAATATATTATAATGAGCGGCTATATTTGGAATGTGCACAGTGAAGTAAGCATAAATATTAATTAACGTCAGAGTTGGATTAGTTCTCATGTTACTCATCAGTTGAGGAAGTGTAGAGAACCTGCCTAATGTGATAATTTACCATACCGGCAGCACGGGTACTAGCTGAAAGCCCAGTTCGGTAAATTGCAACATCAATTCATAATGCTGCCTTTTGGTTCGCAGCAGGTTATCCGAAGTGGCTGATGGAGCTCGGCCCAAATACATACTGATCTAAACCGAGAATTGAAATTAATTTCTAGATAATTTAAAAGACTGAACCTCCATGATATTATAGTAGTTTATCCGAAAAAGACATCTTGCTCATCGCTCTGTTGTAGGCTTTGAATGCATCAACATTCCAGGTAACTTAAAATTTAGCCAACTGTTACTTTTTTTATTTGATTAAACATCCTGTTTCCCTTTTCGCAACTTGAAAGCAAGTTATTTTATGCTCAGGATTAAAAGTCGCTCACTTAGACAACCTTAAAGAAGAGTTTAAGGTATTTAGCCTGGTATTTACTCATAAAATGATTATTCTTAAATTAGTTCCTTTCTCTTTTAAATGTCACCAACGAGCGCAGTGATGTGCAAGGTAGTAATCTATCGTAACAGGTTTCAACAAGGAGTACTAGCAATTCCAAAATAGTACATTTCTATAACTGCATATAGTATTAGGGATATATATTTTGTTATTCAGAAACCTCGCTATATTCACTCTGATCATGTACTACTAGGCGCATTATAGAGAGGTTAATGATAATTTCCGCATGACCGGTATTTGCCAAGATTAAGTAAATGGAAAGTAGCGTCAACAAAGAAAACTATGTCCTGAGATCTTAATTTTGGAACATATTACTTACGGGGGAAGAAGTCGAGCTATAAGGAACTCCTTTTTTTTCTTCTCCGACTCAAACTCTGCCGTTCGAGCGCTGACTTGCTCCTCCAAGTCGGTCGAATACTTCTCCATCATCTTAAACATGTGGTCAACTATGTTGGTTTTCCTGGAAGAAGTAAATTGACAAAAATTAGCCCCAGTTACGAGGAGGAAATATATCACGGACATTCTTAAATTTCTTCAAGGAAAACTAACAAAACCTTCGATTGAGACCCTTTGAAAAGAGGGATCTGCATACAAGTCAGCAGTTCAGATTTATGCTTCCCCTCTTTCCGACAAACATGGACTTCGTTTGATATCTTCCTAAACTGCAACACTAATCAAAGAAATTTCGTCGTTTAGTCAATAAGTGTGGGCAGTAAAACCTGATTTCGTAAGGGATTGGTGTTCAGTCAGGTATTTTGTCCAGCACAGTGGTCTGAAGGACTTCGATGCTGACTAAATCTGCAGGTATTTTGGACCTTAAAAACTGACAGGCGTATGGACTCAGATGATTACACTGGTCCAACTCAAAATCATTTTTCTTTACCTACTGTATACGCAAATAGCGCCACCTTTGATTGTGCTCTAACGGCAAGCGAAATTCGGATGCCTGAGCAAATCATGATCGGATTTAGTTTCAGCACGAGTAGGCAGGTCATTTCTGTGGAGGTTTTTTGGTATGAACAAGGGAGAGTGGCATGAATTTCTGCCATAGTTATATTTATGTAGCCTCAACCGCTGCTTTCTTCCTTAAAGTGCCCGCTTGACGGCTTATGGATTTCCCCTTCGAAAATTATCACTCTAATTGCTGGGACCCCTTCGTACTTATTCCCTCATCTCTATTTAATCAATCTATCGGCAGTAGTTGTGTCATCAGATGTCGCAGTGACAAGCGACTTTGAGAAGTAGCTGGCAGTCCTTCGAATATGACTTTGTCAAGAAATTCGGTTATTCTGCTTCTGCTTCTTTTGCATCTCCCTGCCCTACATGTAAAATATACTTCTCAGGCATACAAATCGCATCTCTATCTTTCGTACGATATCTTTAACTCACAAACGTCGGGTTAAACATGGAGCGCACTGCTAAGGGATCCCGGCTGAGACACTAAAGTTATTGGTGCGCGACCATGGCACGCGCGTAAGGTGGACAAATAGCGTGAGTCCTGCGCTGCCCGACCCCGGATTCTGCGGCCGCAGTCCAATCACAAGCGCCTAACATTTGATTGGGAAGAGCAATTGGCCACTCGAGCAGCGAGCGGACGGACATCGCTTCTCGTGCCAGTAAGAATGATCCAAATGGTTTAGTCATTATCGCGCCCGTAAGAAACATCGGCGACGACGGTTCGGACGGTTCGGATGCGCACGTGCAATTGATCATTGTACTAATTACCGCCGCTGCCACCACCACCGGCTACTGGACCTGGTCACTCTTAAGCGTATCCTCCTAATGCTCTCTTCGGCTGCCGGTGTTTTCTGTCTTTTTTTTAGCTGAAATTATAGAGCAGGGCTAATTTAAAACGGTCAAGCAATTCGCTGATCGCATCCTTAGTGAGGTTGCTCACCCTCTCTATTCTGAACTAATAGCTGCGAAGTCTTTCCGTACAATGCGCTGAGGCTTCCGCCATATATCTTGCCGCATCTCGGCATATCAGCACTCTGTACTCCCATTCTTAGCACGCTACCTCACGTGTGAAGAAGCAGAAATTGAGAAGTTAAAAGCTGACCTTTCTTCATAGTGAATGCGGAGATCGTGTGAACCTTTGATTTTGAGTTTTATATGACCATTTTTACCTTTGACCTTTTACCCTGACCGCTTATTTACCTCATCCTTTGATACCTTTAAAATGAGCCATTTTTTTGAAAGTTTAGGATATTCCATTCAAAATATGGCATTCCCCTTCTCTCTCTCTCCTTCTCTTTATCTCTCTCTTTCTCTCTGCTAAGTACGGTAATTTTTTAGGGCCATAACACTTGGGTCCTATAAATACCACACCCCTGTGCATCCATCACCCCTCTCGGTGGCTACTTATATTGATGGCGCGAATGAAAATCCGAGAGAGCAGGCAAAGAACATTCTTTTAGAAGACACATTGAGGTCAGTTAGTGGCAAAATAATTTAAGAAGTGAACCTTATATACTCCAAACTCCAGCATTCTCTCGTACGTTACCAGGGCTTTTGGGTGGAGAAAAAGGATATTCTAGCCTACAAACAGCCCTTGGATTTTTATTCTGACCCATAACGGAATTTTCACACACTGGGCATTATCTGGGGCACACACTCTTCTCTCGCTCCATTTCAACTTCCACGAGATGGCTTTCGCCGTCTAGCCAGGGAGAACGCGTAGGGCGAAGATAAATCCGATTGCCCCGCCATCGAGGTTTATTAATTAGGTTTCCAAACGATAGCAAAGTCACCACAGGTCATTATTTGCAGCGGCTTACTAGCTAACTGTTAATCAAACAGTCGGATTTTGTTGGTTTTTTTTCTTTTAATGAAAAATAGTTGTGCCTGCGCATAGAAGAGAATAGGTACTAATCAACCGCATACATACTTTCCTAGAGTCATGAGTTTCAAGTGTTCATTCATTTCGTCGAACGTTGGCCTGTGATCCGGTTTTTCTGACCAAGCTCGCTGCATCATTTCGAGGTACGCCGGTGGTATATCTACCTTGACAATCTGTAAAAATTGCCAAAGTTGGAGAAAATAAGGAACGCTGAAACACCGAGATTACACGAAAGGCCACATTAAATTTTAATTTCGATTCATTTGCCAAGTGGGTTGCATTATGTTAGAAAGAATGGGTGAACGGCAAACATACCCGAAGTCTACTCTATTAGTCCGTAAAATTGCTGGAATATTGAGAACAATAAGAAACGGAAAAACGGTGCCGCTCTTACGATGTCTCACAGCGTGTCATTGTATGCGTCCTTGATCGGAAACTGTTAGAAAAGTTAAAATCGTGAATGCTCGAGTGTGAATTGTTGGAACGGGGTCCTTGTTAGGATAGTTTTTCAGATTAAGGGATTCCTCTTCTAGCATTTAATTGCCAAGGGAATGAAATAGACGCGTTTTGCTTTTGAGATATTTTCCATCCGATTTTTCTAAGTATCCCATTCACTCCACCTCACGCTGTGCTAAGGATATATTTTAAGGTCAACCAGTGGTGTGGGCAGAGAGCAAAGAGCACTGACAATCGACGTAAGGGCAACAGCATAAGAAAATCATCATGTAGAACTATTGCTAACATATCGGGCGCCACGCATACAACTTCAGATGGCTTGGTCCCCTTCCCTACCAACGAGGTAGACAGAAAGTCGGTGCGGATTCCATTCAGCCACTCTTGTTATTTCCGTGTTTCTGATGCATTAATCGTGTACAGGTAGAAAATTCAGTGATGTGTACTGACATCTCTATGCTTTCAGGTAACGCCTGAGACCATCGGTTTGAAGTTTATTTGTTAGTTTCCCCAGTTGAAGCTTATACTTTGAGTGGGAATAAGAGCTTGAAATGGTTGGTTGGCATTTACTATTCTGCGTTTTTCGAACCACATAGATGCATAGTGAAGATTAAATCATAAACTCCTTCTTATACAGTAACTGTCTCTTTTATGATCTATTGGTAGATTTCAGTGGTATTCAAAATATTCCCATTCATAAATAACTGAAATAAAATTTAAAAACCCCGGGTCAATAGCTAGTTTCGTCTGGCAGTCTTCCACATGTACGACGTCATAGTTGTAACTTGGGATCACAGAATTTCTAAAATGTAAAAACTTTATGCAACGTGCGCAGATTTCGTAAATTTACAGATTACAAGATTTGATTGTGGTAGTCAGTATCTTAAAAGGACATGATGCATACGAAAACTTCAGAAAACCTTTTGGATATTCAAGCAAATGATATAAACCCCGTCAATTGTCACGGAAACCAAAACAAGTATCACATGGCATCTACTTGTTATTTTAATAATAAAACGCACACAATCAAGCACAGAGTTGATAGGGTTTGAGCGTCCGGGAAGGGGAGAACAGGTACAAGCTGAATTACGACCGTTTTATCAGACAATCAATAAACTAAGCTACCTGGATACTCATCATGTCAGCCTCGTGAGACGTGTCAAAATTCCACAGAACAACCGACTCGACAGACCCTCTATTCAGACCTCCGGTAATTACTGTCTAAAGTTTCAGAGTCAGCTGTTGACGGCAGACGGAGCCTGGGGTCAAAATCGATTACGAAGATGTAAAATGTGAATTGTCATTTTTCGTCCGCTTGAATCTTCTTACCATATCCAAGACCAGGCATTACAAACTAAAAAACGTTTCTGCATCACTGACTGTTCCATATAGCAGAGGATGCAGTCAAAATAGAGCATTAAATCTTGAAAAGGAACTCAGCACGACCGAAATCTCGGATGGACCCTGCTAGAAAACACAGTTTGCCCTTCTAATACAGCGGGGAGGTGATTAATAATGTTTATAATCTCATTTGCATTTTATGTTTACACGGATGAACATATAAGTCCTTGCTCACTATACCATTGTCTACGAAACAGTTGCCAAAAGGCAAGGTTAAACTACATCCATCATTCAGGTTATGTGAGTGCCACATGTCGGAGGCCATAGTCACGAAAATTTTAGTGCTGACCTTGCTGCGAAGAATCAATTTCTTCATGTAATCTTAGTTATAGCAGGTCGGCAGTCGTTATTTTCAGGAATCATGGTCCTGTACTTCAGTAATTGAGACCCCTCGCAGCTGTGTCAAGCAGCGGTAGAATGGCAGCGAAACACGTGCCTGGGTCTTTTAACTAGTACATACGCTGACAGTAGGGTAAGTTACAACCCCTGATTATACGGGCGTCGCTCACACCGTACCCCCAACCTCAGCGAACGCAACACACCGGCTCTTTCATGCGATTGGCACGGAAACGGAAAGCGTAAATAAGCTCTTGAGTCAAATGTAAAACCTGCACATGGCTTACGTATTCCTTCTTGCCATAATTTTAGCGATCTGATGGTGAGTTATCGAGTATATTTTAAAGTGTAACTACTTCATTTTTCTGAATGTTTTCAACACGTTTCATGTGCACTTACACGTACCCTTAGTAGTCCATATCCAAAATGACTATAAACGAAGGCATACACACTACACAGCGCGTGCACAACATCTAAATTAGACTGTTACCGGTGTAGAAAACCTATTGTCTCTACCCTGTGTCAAACACTCATTGTAGATAGCTTAAGGACATTTAAAAAGGTTGTTTCCTAGTCTAATTAAATACTTGTGCATGCATAAAGGATTGTAAAACCAAGAAAATACTCAAACATAGCAAAGAATAGAAAATTTTAGAGAAAGGCATCAGAAGTTCATTCTTTTAGAGCCCCGGTGCTAGTCAGAATTAAATTTTCCCAATGTTCTCTAGCTGGAGTTGTATGAACTCATACCTCTGGACGAAAGAGGGGATTGCCTGCCCAGACTTTGTCGATTATCTGCTCTGCGGGCATGTCCGGTAGTCCGTAGGGAGCTGTGCGAAAGAATATCTCGTGCACTATGATGGCAAAAGAGTACACATCGCCCCGCTGTGTTCCTACAAACGCTGCAGCCTCGTCTCGCAGCAGTTCAGGTGCGGTCCACAGCTGGTCTGAACGAGTAAATTTATAGAATTACTTCATTGCGAATTTCGGGAACTACCATACAGCAAATGCAGTTGAAAATGTACTAAAGTTGTAAATATATCTATAGAAGCAGCAGCATGAAAGTGCTTAATTTTAAAAACGACGACTGCGTCCAGATATGTTCATCTTTCACAGATTTCTCATTGAAAGTTCGTTAAAATTGTTTTCGTGTTTGACCAGCTCTCTTCTTTATCCATACAAACAAATGAAACTGTTACCTTAATGTACAGTCGTAAGCAGTTGTTTTTTGTTGTTTTTCCAACCAAAAAACGAATCCTACGGTATGCATTGACCGGCATGGGTAAAAAAGTTGGAATTCACCAACGTCAGTTACCCCAATTGTGAAAAATTCGCGGCCTCAGAGGAAAGTGAAGCCACACAGCAGGGAATGATTTGTTCAGCCAACGCTCTACCATTGAACTACGAGACTCACCATGAGCCGTGAAATTAATCACTCTTGGGTCGATTTAACCGCTCAACCTACTGCTCGTATGGAATCCACCATTACAGATACAGTTAACTAACTGCCCAGGCAGGATTTCCTAAGCAATAATCTAGAATCCACCAGAATGACTGCTAGGCTCGCTTAAATATTAGGAGTTTTACACTGGGTTGGCTGAATTAGTGAAATCTCTCAAAATCTCCCAAAAATTCACAATTTTCTGACATTTTCGTGCCATGTCCTTCAGTATTTACAAGCACCATAAGGTTTTGGCACTAAAACCACTCCTCCATTTGCCCTCAGTATAATTTAAACATAACTTTATCCGACTATTCTCTGGACCGCAATGTTGATCTCACATTCCAGAAGTCGAGTTTGGCGAGCATAGTTTTCCATTATTTATCATGAGGCAATTAGAATAGTATAAGAAAGGGGTAGGATGTGTTCTGGATGTCAAATGTCAGATTCTAGTCATATCAAGGGTCCAGAGGGGGACGTAGAAATTGGACTAGGGAAGGGGCACGACAATTGGTTTATGTCACCCGTTGTCGCTGTCTCGGAACCGACCTTTCCCCCCTTCCCCCATGTCTGGCCCCATGATCTGACCCCCGGTCTCTGGTCGCCCTCTCTTTCTTACTTTTGATTAGCTGCTTTGACGTTTTCACTTGACCCCTTGGAGGTTTACATGAGAACCATCGCTGAACTTAATCCAAAGATCTCACATTCATAAGTGGTCGTAGGTGAAGTGCAATTCCTCCAAGGAAAAGAGCTCAGTCAGTCAACGAACCGAAATCATGATCAAAAAACCGGTTTAAGAGTACTAGCAAATGTGGGACACAGTCGTCAACCTCTCGGCCACAGTCAGTTAGTAAAGCATCTTTAAATGCGTAGCGTTAAATTATCGGATAATTTCAGTTTTTTTAATGATTTGTTATCAGGTTCAATAGCTGCTTACTTCGAAAACAAAATTTTGGCGTAACTGACAATTAGCAAACAGTGCTGAACTTCATGCTATCGACCTCACACAGGATACAGACCGGGTACGACGACTGTCTATCTGGCTGCCACAATGCAACCACGTGAAGTGACGCTCTAACTTGTACTACAGCAGATTATCAAAGTTTGTGTTGTCTTCTTTGTCGTGCTCGAACATCTCTTTTCTTCAAATTCCGCGTCAAACCACAGAAATTCTTCGGCGACGGGTGTGTGATGTTGACCAAGACAACGTCAAAAATCGCTTCTTTGATCCTTATCTGCTTTGTTCTGGCAAAAATTTCTGCTGCTGACTAATATTTTTACGAACAATATGCAGAAAATATTCTTACTTACCCTCTGGAAGTACCGTCGGATAGATATTATGTAGCGTATAAATCTCAGGCATGCCGAAGTCGGTGATCTTCAAAACCCAACGGGCATCGATTACGCAGTTTCTGGATTTCAGCCTTCCATGGACTCGGAGATTAGAATTATGAATGAACTTCATGCCCTAAATAAGAATGGGAACTTTAATAAACTAGTACTTTTGTTACACGATCTTACTTACATTTTAATTACCAAGCATTCCTATTAGTTTACAAATGACCTGCATCAGGCAGGGGGTAGCTATTCAAGCTAATGTTTCATGGAACCATTGGTAAAAATGTTAAACGTGCCAAAATATAGCAGCGTAGGGGTTAATACGATTCTTGTGGAGAATCGTGTTTAGTCGCCGAAAAAAATAAATTTCAGAGTAAATCTCTGTCTGAAAACATTACGAGAACCTCCAAACATCTTAAGTTCATCGAAGGCAATTATGTTAAGAAGTTTATTTTAGATTTTAGAACAAATGACACTGGCCGAAACTGCCGATACAAGTCAATAAGCGAGTTCCAGGAAGCAATTTAGAAGAAGAAAAAAGGATGTAATCGCTGGAAAAATAAAGCTACTGACCTGACGTTTTGGAACCTTCCGCGAACCCACCATCAGAGGTGGTTGCAGATTAGGCTTATGAGTGACCAACAGTTGCCTCCTCACACCACTTGGAGTTTGACTTGTACACAAACTGAAGGCAACTATGAGGCGCCAGATCATTGGGTCCAAAGGCCCACTACCACAGCAGGAAACGCCTGGAGTCGTCTATCGAATCCACTGGAATTACGAACAAAGTAACTGCGTTGGAAAAACTGTACATAAGTCTGGACATGTACGGCTGGACGGGCAACAGCAGTGAGGAGTAATGACGTTAGATTCCAGCTCAGGACTCATTCGATGGGGTCGCAGGTCTCGCAGGGAACGACCACCATATGAGTTGCGAACCGTTTGAATCATGGTTCTCCGGCCCACAGGGAGAGTGTAGGCAACTAGCAGCTATGAAGAAGTCGAGCATAATGACTGAGTAAAAGGCAGGCTGTGTCCACAACGAGGATAAAAGTACAACTCTGGTGGGGACTGACAAGCCATGTGGTGAATGCAGACGTTGCTGATTGTGTCAAAACATACTGATATAGCAACTACGTCTTATAAATACTGCGCTATTTGGGTGCAGTCTATGATTATGGGTTTGAGCAAGAATGTGAAAAGACAGGCTAGCAAACGTTTAGATTTAATAATCCCATCCTCTTCTAAACTACCAAAAATGATGATAAACGAAGGTCTATAAAAAGTAGTGAAATTAAATATGCGTACTTCTACAAAATAAGTAGTTGATTATGCGAAGTAAACTTGGTTGTGGTATTATCTATAAGCTGTTGTTACTGAAATTTTTTCTGAAATGACATTTGCTATCTACACAGACGAGAATAGACGCACCTGAATAAGGTCAGTGAGGAGGGACAACTTAAACTCCCAGTCGAGGTTGATGTTCTTCCTTGCAATTATGTCCTAGATAGAAGAAAATTA
Source organism: Ligula intestinalis (assembly GCA_036362985.1). Classification (NCBI taxonomy): domain Eukaryota; kingdom Metazoa; phylum Platyhelminthes; class Cestoda; order Diphyllobothriidea; family Diphyllobothriidae; genus Ligula; species Ligula intestinalis. The sequence continues at coordinate 94,648,067 of JAYGXS010000001.1, forward strand.
ATGCGCAAGACGAGTGTAGATAAGGGGGCCCTTACGTATGGAACCAGAAGACGCTGGTAGAACACAAAAGTTGACGTCTTCTTGGGATCGGCTCCTGTGGTTTGCACAGTTACTGTAGTTGGCGAAACCAACCTCTTAAGAAATGAACTATTTTGGTTCGATTAGAAGGTTTTTTTTGGTCAGACATACGAGCCAGTCTAAGAAAGGGCCAACCTGCACAATCGTGTAGACAAGGATAATCGTTGAATCTTTGAAGTCCACAGAGCAATGAGCCGGATAATTAAGCATAAGGCATATTTTCTTTGCCCAAATTGAGAATGCATAGTAGTTGGAGCTAGACTAGTAAACAGTACTCAACTCTCTCACTGCACTCAGGAAGGCGTCAAAAAGAATTTTTTCAACTTATCATTTTTGCTCCCTTGTTTCCTAGCCAGTAAAAACATGATGCTAAACGAAAATTCTCATATAAACGTTGACTCACAAAAGTTTATTTCAATGGCAGCTGTAGCTTCCTATTTTTATCCAAAACCTTCTCATAACAAATTATTTAAGCTATGTCCTGGGCCGTTCAGTTGCAGATGGATGAATTTTAGTCATTAAAATTAACTTATTTTTGCAACGCAGCAGAATTTTTTTCTGGTTTTATTTGTACATTCATGCTAGCTTTAAGTGTTAAAGTATATGCCGTGGAAACTCCATTAATTAGTTTTATTCGTTCCAGCACCGAGGTCATCATGTGAAATGTTTGTCTTGTGAAACAGTTCACTGCTTGACTGCAGGGATGGAGGGACCATGCCCTGGGAGCAAGAGTTAACGATGGACAAAGGCGCTGACAACTCGTTAAGTGAGTGTAATCGCGCCAATCGAAACACTTTTTCGGTGAGAGGCTCGCTCGTTACCTGTAAACTCATAAATAGAGCTGCTTGTCACCCAAGGTTCCTCTTTATAGTGATAGGTTTTGGGGAAAAAAACTGTCTGAGACCAAATAAAATAGCACGAATTTATTTATGATAGGGTAATTGCACCTTTGGTAAAAATACTTCCGATACTATCGCTCAGCACTCCCATCGGTTCAATATTTACCCTTCCACTGATCAGCTTGCTGCCTAATTTAGAATAATCAATACCGTATTTAAAGAGCAGCAAGCTATATAGCACTTCGGACGCAAAAGTCAAGGGTAATTCCCAGAAAATTACCAAAAAAATAGGAATAATTCAAGTACGTGTTCATAGGAACATGGGCCAGCTCCTCACGACCTACGTTTAAGGACTGTCAGGTTTTTATAATTCCTGGAATATCTACTGAGTAAAATGTTTTTGGGCATTTGGAGGCCACAGATAACTAGGAACTATCTATCGCCTTAAATGCACGCAATCAAATACTATACCTGAACACTTCCGCGCGAACAATACTCAAAGACAACATTGAATGAATCCACGTCGAGGAGACAACCAATGAAAACGTTGACATTGTCACTTCGTACATCACGTAGTGTTCTCAGCCAATCGATCGTGTTGGATTTGAGCGGTTTGTTCGGAAGTGCTAGTCGCTTGATATGAATCTGCTCCCCCTGGAGTGTAAAAATTAAGGCGTAAGTGAAGCGCACGCTTATGCTCTAGAGTTAAAAAGTGCATTGCTTCTTCAAAGGATTGGTATAAATATGAGTTTAATTTAAACGGAAAAGACATGCGTTTAGGATGGCTGTATTTCTGTCGACAGTCATTTCGCTTTCGGTGAGGGACATTGTGGGAGTTCCAATCTCACTGCCCAAGCTGACTGAACGTGTCGAGCCCGCAGCCATCGGAACTGATAGGTTACCCCTCGTCTACAAATTGAGAAAATAATGAGTACGATAAGTGGAAGGATTATATGTCACAACATTGATATTCTCGAAATTGAAACAACGAACTCTTATAAGGAGGGGTTCGGCAGATTAAATTAATGCCTCTGATAAAATTGTAAGCAACTGAACGACCTCGGTGGGAACGCTGCTTTGGCATCAACGGCGATCAAATGTTTTTGCTGAATAATGGCATCTGAATCCGCAGATGTCAGACGTCAGTCACATAAATTAACCGAAGCTTCTCAGACGGTAAGTTTAGTCCAAATAATCAGTCAAAATTATGTTTGAATAGAAGCAAGATCAAAGAATTAGCCGGATGTAATATTTTAAATGCAATAGAATGACATCATGACAGTGCGCCCTTAAGGACATGTATTTCCGCTGTTTCTCTATCACTGCCGCCGTTCGTTGACTCACCGGTTGGGAAGATGCCTGCTTAGCCATCTTTACGTAACTTATGTCATCGGAATAAAGGATAAGCTTTGCATTGCCTCCAAGAACCTTCTTTTGTTGTCGAAGGTGCCTAAAGTCAAATTGAAAAAAACAATTTTATAATGTGTAAGCGCATTGAATAGAGAAAAAATAAGACAGCATGTAGATGAAGTAGATTATTTAACCTTTCTGTTTTGTTCATATCGGCTTTTTGTCCATTTTCTTTGTTAGGTTTATGCGCTTTGTCAGAGACTATACTTATTTTACAGATATCAAACGCCTTACACCTCCTTTGAAATCTGCAGAAGCATACTTGTAAGTTTTGGATAAAGAATAGAGGTGTCTTTATGAGGTCATGAAGTCTGTGATGCTTAACAGGATAGCGGCTTTTCTATTAGGGAGCCATTTTCATCTTAATTGGCTAAAATTGTTGCTCTCAAGCCTTAAGAGATCGAGGGTCTCTTAGTTTAATGTTATTTTTCAAATCAGTTCAAGCTTTTATGGTTGGTTAGTTACCGATTTTTATTGCAATGATACGTTAGTACCACGATTGAACCGATTTTACTGAAGACGATAAGCTACCTAACAGGTTTTGCTGCCATATTCACGAGAGTCACCAACAAAATTGGATGGACGAATAATATTGATAATCGTATAGACTTAATCTTTACTCTTCTGTGTTTATGGTTACCATCTAAAATTTGCATGCGCATTAAGCAGGTACATATGGTTTTTTTCAAAAGGGTGGGTAAACTAGTGAGTATTCATAAACTGTTCGAAATCAAAGGCCTTATTTTAACTCCATGAAGGTTGAGAGGACTGCTAGGGACAATTTGTTCCTGTTCGATGGTGATTAGGTGATATGGGCAGGTCAGACTATAAGGCGACCAAATGAATTTTAAAAGCTTGGTGTTTAAGAAGCCACAGTTAGTCTCAATTGATTCGTTAAAAAACGATAGCAGTCAGCTGTATATCATCCGTGATTTGTTTTCATTAAGCAGCAGACTAGTATGGCATATACTGAAAAGAAATACCTGCTTGCGGGTGTGCATAGATAGTCAACAAAATTTTAGAACTATATTGTGAATAAACACTTTTGTGCAAGCAGTTAAAGTGCATGCTTTGAGAGTCGATTCTACAAAGTCGTCCACAACCTAAACAGAAGGATCCCTATCACATTCTATTCTTTATTATCGTAAGTAATTGGCTTTTTGTCACTGAGCATGTATCCATCAAGCAGGAGACCCTGTACTTCTAATATTGTAATTGTATTATTATGCCTTATCATCAGCGTCAGAATCCCTCTCCTCCTCCTTTTATTTAAAAATGCTACGAATTCAGGTAAATGGAAGGCGCTTTGCATCCCCTTAGTACGGTTATAAGCATGATCGAAGTCATAATCATGTCAGGAAGAATTGACACCATTTCACAGTACACTTGAGCAACTTTACGTTTAAATGGATTTATACCCGGGGACTGCTAGTTTACCTTTCTGTCACCCCTTTAACATGGTCCAACTTCAGTGGTCTCCCCTTTGTGACAGCGCAAGTTAATTCTAGGAAATTTGCGGTTGCTATCACATGGCAATTCAAATGTGGTTGTCGACGAAAGCTACGTTGTGTCCCAAAACATAGTTGGCGAAAGTACGGTTACTTGCGCGTAAACGTCGTTAACGGTGGACTTGAGCTGCCTCTACCGTATTCTCCCTTCTCTTACCCACCGGTAGAGAGAATAAAACTGGTGAGGGGGGAGGGGGCGGGCAGAGCAGTTGACAAAGCTACTGTGTTCGTTCAGGCCTATCACACAGACCTGGTCCGATCACAATAGACCAGGCTTTCGTAAAGTGGTCAACAGATAATAGGGTTACCTTTACCACTGGAGAACTAAATCAATAATTATATCATATGCATCATGAGCATACTTCTATTTGTTTTTAAAAAGCATCCAAGCGAAATGTTCGTTGTTTCGAAATGTATGCAGACAGGATTACTTTAAGCACTAACAGGCTAACAATCTGTATTCCTGACATCTACACATAACTGAGAGTCAGGCTGCAGGGAATTCTTATTAATCAGGCCTTTATGGCACTGCCACTCAATAGATTTTAAGCCACCCTTTCCACCTTCTTGTTATATGAAATCTTAATACTTCTGTGCGAACGGAGGGATGCGATGGCCGCGCTAGCTACCTACGTCTTATCCCGCTACAGGGCTTCTTGACGGAGTTACATCTACTCATCGCAAGTGGCTGCTCAGACCTATGAGAAAGTTCGAGAGTTCAAACTCGCAGCTGTGAGGGTAATTGCCCACGCCGGCAACAAGAGAGACCTTAGGAGAGCCGATAAGGTTGCTAGCCTTTGGTCAGGCTACCATCCTAACACCGAGAACCGGTTGAAGCCTGGACCTCAGAGGCCAACTCAGTCAATTGATGTATCGATCTGGCGCTGGCATAGATTGGCCTGCGCAGACACCTCCAGACTGACGGCACTTGTGGTTAACTGACACCTTCCCCGCCCCCGTCTCTATGGTGGTTAATTGGCCCCTGTCCCCTATAAATGTTGCTTGTTTTTCGTTGACTCTTTTCTCCCTGAAGATGGATTCCCGTAGAAGTTCAAAAGCTCAAAAGAGTAAAATGATGATTCCGGTGACCGACACTTAATATTCTCGACTCTGTCATGTCAACGGACCTATATGGGTGGAGAGGAGAGAGAGAGTGTGGTAGATGCAACATAAGTCTATTATTCCTATACGCTACCTTACGCGCTATTCACCATCCCTACCTCCGTCATTCTGTGTGGCAAATGGTGGACCACGTTGGAATCAGCCATCGGGTACCGCTTGTGGACTTTAAAGCTTAAACGTAAGTGCAACAGTTTATTCGGCTGAAGAGTTATGTAAGACCTTGGTAGATGCCTTTTGAATGCAAAAAAAAATTCAAAGAAGACATGGCGTTCTGCAAAGGGAGTACAAAAGAGTATGTTTTTATAGTGATTTCAATGGAATATATTTGAATTGGCATACCATTCAAGAAGTCATTTTGTGACTTTTGTAGGTGGCCGAAATGAAATGCATTCAACATTTGACGTTTCACCATGTGTCCTTCCAGAAAAAAATAATTACCTAATCTATAATTCTTATTTTTTCAGATGCAGGTAAATGAGATTGGCATGCATAAACAGTTTTCCTAAAGACCTACCTGCGGTACGTAACCCTAGCAAGATTGGTGACGCCGAAGATGATGAATCCCCCCAGGAGAATGAGAGAAATTGCCTGAACGGTACCGGCTACATTGAGTGGACAAACATAGTAAAGAAGCTGTAAGAGAAAAGCAGTGTAAACTTCTACATTGTCAGTAGGGCATAACTATCCAACTTACTCATTGCGCAGTCATAAATTAGGCAGGGGTTGTGGTTAGGCCCAGTACTTCCCTCTGGCCAAACCTTTTTGGCTCTTCTCCGTACTGCAACGAGCGGCCACAGAATCACATCAGTCAGCAGGAATGTTTCATCGAAAGTCATCTGGGAGACATTTCGACGGGCGCCAGAAGCCTCCAGATTGATGGAGAAGATGAACATGTCGTAAAGACCACGGATCTCATTGGTACCGTAGTTCTCGAAGTGGAAGGTTATTCCCGGCGTGACGGGCACGTAGACGTCCTGGCTGCTCATTGGTGCGAAAAGGCCTTTTGTTGGATCCAGTTTTCCTCCACCGACTTGGACGTTTAACTGTGTGAGACGAATTGCTAGCCCTGCCGCGGCTGCAGCAGCCAGGTTTATTTTCTGATAAAAGGCAAGACGGAAAAATGTCAGTGAATAGAAGAAGAAGAAGAATGCTATATTGAGGATTTTACAAGCCTGAATTTTCAGCAAAAATGGCTCCATTCACGGAGAGCAGATGGTAAGGTAAATAAATGGTCATTTTTAAAAAGGAAAAAGGTAAAAGATCATGTAATACTCACAAATCAAGTTTTTTCCTGACATTCACATCAACTATGGAGACAGATTGGCTTTCAACTTCTCCATTTCCGTTTCTTCACACGCTTTTTTCTTCGTGTTATCGTCCTACGGAAAAATGTCGATGTTGGTGTTGTTGGTGAATTGCATATGCGACAGATTAGCCGCATTTTACAAATATTGGGATGGTGATATGTTGCAGATAAAATAACTTGTGTTCGTACATTTCAAAAGGTACAGTGTACTGTAGATATGACCTCATGATCGCAAATGCAGACAAACAAAGCAGAGGATTAGAGAGGATGATATAGGATAATAAATTCCCACGTGAATGGGGAGCAAGAAAATGGGTGGCTCAAATTCGAAAGCCGCGCCAGTGCGAATAGTGATCCTTGTTGTGATTTTCCGGTCAGCAACAGTTGCCCCGTCTATTTCGACCACAGCATGGTGGTGCAGAGACACTGAGTGAGAGGTGGATTGCTTTTAAGTGATAAATGCCTTTCATTGCATCCACTGCACTCTCTCCTCCCTCAGTCACGCGAACCCCGTGTCAAGACAGAACGCAGAAGACCGGAGACGGGACCGGTCGCAAACGGCCGGAGTCGCTGTGTCTGACTAAGGTCCAATTGAGTGGGAGTACCATGAAGCCCACGGATGGCTGGTCCTTACGCGAGCCACCAACGTCTCCCTCCATGTTAAGCATTCTTTATGGGAGCGCAAACCGAATAACGCTTGCTGGGCATGGATCTGAATCTCGTGTTGGGCCAGCACACCTATCACGTGGTCCGCTTGGGCACAAAATTCGCCAGTTAACGCAAACAACCTAATCAGACGAGTGCCCTACTTAATTTAAAATCAAATTTGATGTTTGTTTATAGACAGTATAGCTAAAGGGGATGGAAATATTTAAGAATATTTGGTGACCAATATACCAGTTTTTCGTGTTGAACTTTCTAAGGGATGGTCCATAGCCCCTCTAGAGATTCCTTGTTGATATTTTCCATCTTATATGTTCTCGGGTTTTTTTTCGGCATGGCGTTTCTTTTTTGCAGTCAAAATGTTGAACAGGTAACTTTGTCGTCTTTTCGCTGTAGTCTAGTTAAGAAGCTTGCAGTGTCAGGCATTGCACCTTTTTTACATTTCCTTCCTGCTACTGCTTAAATTGTGCCATTTCAATCAGAGGAGAATGGGCGCAAGCCGGTCGATTGGCTTACTGAAGCAAACGAACTCCCAATTGATATTGATTGAGGTACTTTTGGATTTCAAAGAGCCCCATATTTCAACACTTATGTATACGATAAATTCTCGTCAGGCCTTTACATTTATATGGTATGAATAAACTATGGTGGTTGGTGGACAGATGAAGTGTTCTCGTTGTCACTGTGGGGAGGAGGGGGAGAAAGGGGGTGGGGGGAGGTTGGGGGAGTTGAGATCAGAGTGCCAATGTCTAGATGGCCTGGCGTCCAGGCCCGCCGATAAGGTGTGCGTGGCTGGACTTGGGACTTGGTCGTCTCTGCGGGGGCCCGTTTCCGAGGCCTGTGGTCCGCTGTGGGTGGCCGTGTTACCTAGTTTTTCCCATGGCAACTGGGGCGCCGCGACAAAATTCTTTTGAGCACATAGCAGCGGTCTGCGTAGCCTGATGGCGGCCGCCTCTGCCGTCGCCAACAGACGCTGTCCGAGGAGTTTTGAGTAGCTTGAAGGAACCTTGTAAATCACTCGGAAGGCCTCTTTGGCATCCACGCGATGGTTCGAGTCCACCAGGTGCGCTAAGATTGAACTATTTACACCTTTAAGTTGGCCCTTCCTTAACCATGCGGGTATGTGTTCCCTTACTCTTTTGGACGAGCGCCGGCTCGTGCGACCAATATATCCTGCCCCACAGGAACAGGTCAATAAATATGTGCACATTGAGGTGGTCTGGGCTGGCAGTTTATCCTTAATCTCTCCGTATAGGATGGGAGTAGTCGAGAACAATACATGAGCATTGGCTGCTGGGAAGGTAGTTGCTACGGCTTGACTCAGGCACCTCCTTAGTAGTTCGCTTGGTCCGTCCCCTTGAAATGGGACTCTGATGAAGATTCGTTTCTTCTCCACTGTTATACTGAGAGCTTTGGCGGCCTTTCAGCCATGTTTTTGGCGATAAATCGACAATGATACCCATTTTGTCGAAACGCGCCTTCAACAATCTTAAGCTCCTCTTCAATGCTATCAGTCGAGCAAATCCTCTTCACCCTTTGCGTCAAACACCATACTAAATCGCGTTTGAAGTTCAACGGTACAAAACTAGCGAAATTGATGTATTGCCCGGACCACGTGTTCTTCCGATATACCATACGTTGAATGCTCCCATCAGCTCTTTTACTCAGTAGCACATCAAGGAATGGAAGCGATCCAGATTGTTCTTCTTCTAGGGTAAATTTTATCAATTTGTGCGCCCGATTTACTGTATGCATTAGCGTTGATAAGTTGGTTTTATCTGATGCAACTGCAAATATGTCGTCTACGTACCGTTTATAGTACGTAAGATTATTTATCTGGTTGCTGAGTTGCGTAGCTTCTAGCTTGCCCATGTAAAGGCCTGACGAGAATTTATCGAAAACAAACGTATGTTCGCCAATTTATCTTCTGAAATTTTCAATGGAAATTTTTGCAAACTTATGCATACTTTAAAAGAGAACACCTATATAAAACCTCTTCACTGATTCCGCATCCTCGGAAATTAATGGTCAGTACGCCAAAACCTTAGACAAAACTGGGTTAAGCTGGTTTAAATGTACAGTCTTGCGAGTCTCGCAAACAAGTTTCATGACAAAATTTAACTGGATAGTTTAGCATACATCTGGAGAGGTTATTTCGATCAACTGAGTGGATTTAAAAATAAGAAGTGCTTTGCTTTTGGAAACTGCCTTCTTATTTAACGTTATTGGGGGAAGTAGGCACTAATGTTGGCTAAATCATGGGTAAGTTAACATTCAAGAAATTTTCTATGCTATAAGGTACGACAAAACCAAACTTTTCACTTATATATTGTCCTTCGGAAGAATTAAATAATTAGTAAAAAAGGTGGAATAATAATCCCTTCCAGAACTGGAAAATTTTGTGCGTAGTTAATCAAATGGAAGTGGATCGAAGTTTAAGGAATCATATTTATTTTCAGAAAAAAAACAAGTATTGAAGTTTTAGAAATTATATTAAGCTATTCTGTGAAGTTGTTTTTGCACAAAATGCAGTAACATAAGGTTTCGTCACGATTTGTTTAAACCTCATCGCTGACCTTGTGCAAAAGCAAACTTTGCGAAAGGAATTAAAAAGACCTTCTTGTATGTAAGCCATGTAGAAATATACTTTTTGTAAACAATACGTTCCGCTCTAGCGTTATTTCGAAACGGAACAGACAAGAGGAAATATAAATACTTCAAAAAATGGTGATATGTATGGCCTGTTTTTCTTGAATTCACAAACTTATAACGGATCGTAGAATTAAGCCACTTGAGCGGAAAATAATCCGTATAAAGAGAAAAGTATGTTCTTTTATCTCTAGTCAAATTAAATCGTTTATCGTCAGGTCCGCAATTTCTCTGTTACACTACTTTGGAAAAAGTTAATAAACACAGAAGTTAGTTAGCTAAATATCCAATTAAAACACTTTTTAAAGAGGTAAACTATAATGAAAAGTTTTTTTATTAATCTTAGGAATAACAATATCCGTGGTATATAGCAGATATTTTGTATGCTCAATAATGTGGTTTGCTGTTCTGAAGCATTTATAAATATGACCTACATGTCCATTTTCATAAGAACTCATATCCAAAAGCTCGCTTATTTTCGGTCGATGTTGTTATGTTAAATCTTATTTTAAAGGTTTTGATGTAAACGTCGAACAGAAGCGCAATTTATCAACTTATTGATGAAGATTTTGAAATCAAGCGAAATTATGATAGAATTTATTCCACGGTATTCAATAGATAGTTATCCACTAATGGTAATATGCGCACAATATTTTGACTACAGAAAAGTTCTTTTTATAAAAGAATGTGGTTGCTTTGAGTTTTATACTTAACAAAATAATCAATTATATTGTTCCAATTTATAGCTATTTTTTACGTCGCCAGAACGTGGGGATTATCGAAAAAATTGTATTTTCGTTAACAAACACTTGGTGCTTCTTATAGTTCTTTTAATTACTTAATATGCCAAATGCTGCTCATTAAAATTTCTAAGTTTTTGCAAATGCGTTCTCGCTGGTATGGGATAAATAATCAAACATTTACAAATTTAAGCAAGTTGCTTGCAGGACTCGCATGACTGTACTCTCAGCAGAGCGGCTTCCAATGTACCTACAATGCAAGTGGCCCGATGCAACGTCATTACACCATAGTTTTTCCACTGAAAATTACATTTCGGAAGAAGAAGTGATCACTGGAACAAGAGTTTTTATTGTCCTGATGTTTCGGATTCCGTTGGGAATCCTTAGTCATAGGTAATCGTAAATAAGTCTGAGACATGTGCAGATAAAGGGTCAGACACCTTCTTCTGCTTCTTCTGAACTGCTTCCTGAAACTCAAATATTCTCCTCTATTGGCAATTTCATTTCTACTAGCACATACCTCTCTAATCTTTACTATTCCCTTAGCGATAACTTACATTTGAGAAGTGGCAGAAACGACCCGCATTAGATTAAAAGTGTGGTTTCGCTTCTGCTACTCAATCGTTGATCTGCCGCTCATTGATCGCTGCAGTTTTCAACCGAACTCCTTTTTTCTACTATATGATATGCTGCCCGTGTAAATAAACACACTAGATTACCAGCCTACTTTTCTCTTCCCTCTCCCATGCGCAAGTGAGAAGGTCGAGCGCACTGATGATCATGGGTCGAGAATTTCAGTTTACTTGTGTGTCGCCTATATCGTATAAGACCTGAGAGATGAAAAGCGATGACAGGCACGTGGATATACCAGCCTGTTATTTTGCTCTCCATGCACGCTACCAAGAAGCACGGTCGAGTTCGTGTCCAGACACGCAAGGCATGGTACGAAGGACGCGCGCAGAGGCGAGGCGATGAGGTGGCGTGAGCATGGACCAAGCACGAATGGCACCCCCTACATCACCCCAATTTACTCGCAGCTAGACTAAAAAAAACTAGCTAACGCTTGCTGTTTTCTCACTTCTCTGACGATGGACTCTTGTGTGATACCGAAAGCTCAGAATTCTACAATTGTCGTCCCTATAAATGCGTCTTTTTCTTCTCTACGACAAGAACCTGGGGCGCGCATAATCTCCATCTTTATAAAGCTCATCTGTGGGCACGTCTGTGACTTTTTTGGATTGGCCAGCGTGAAGAGATAGGACACAAAATACTAAATATTTTTGCATATTCGAATTCAGTGAAAAATGCCAATTCATAATTATCCAAACATGGTATGCTTTTGTCTAAGCTAAGCCCAAAAATTTAAAAAAATGGAGCTCATCTAGGAGAATTTCACAGGTTTTGCCCGCCTAATAGGCCAGACTAGATGACCGCGGACCACTTTAAACAGCATTTACGGCGGTCGCCGGCTAAGGTGAGGCAACCACCCCGGCTGCCTTCCGAGTCCGTTTCAGCCACATTGACCTCCTTCTGCGCCCCCACCCCCGCTGTTTGCAGCAGGCGGTCACACGTCCACCTCCCCCCAATGCCTCAGCAATTCCTCCTCTGAGGGACGTTTGACGGCGTTAGGGGGAGGGGGAGGACACTCGAAACAACTGCGTAGGGGAAACTGTAACTTTTTTGTATTGGCCAGCGTGAAGAGATGGGAGACAAAATAATAAATATTTTTTGCATATTCAAATTCAGTGAGCAATGCCAATTCATAATTATTCAAACATGGTATGCTTTTGTCTAAGCTAAAGCCAAAAATTTTAAAAAATGGCTTCGCCTTTCAGGCTTTCCTCCCCCCAACTTCCTGCTCCACATTGTTGTTTACGCATCCTGCTTACCCATTTCCTTCAGTACACGTGTTTTCTTCTTAAATGGTTTTCTTTTCTAATGGGTTTTCTTCTTAACGGTGCGCTATAAAGGGGTAAGCTACCTTAAGGCGAAGCCGGGCTTCCCAGCTGACTGAATAAGTTGATTTCCTTATTTCCATTGTGATACAGGTTACGGCAAGGCATACACAAGGCACCTTATTATTGCAAAAACTCAACGGAAGCTGATCTTAGAGGGTTGTAGATTATTCAAATATTTTCCTAATAAACTAATGAGATACCTGAAATCAGATATCTCTATTCGATGTATTTACGTAGATAGCGAAGTAGAAGGCATTGTGATCACCGGAATCATACAGACCGCAAATTGATTGAAACGTGGGCCTCGGATGAGAAATCAGTTAATCGATTTATCGATCGTGCGCCGGCATTCACTGCCCTGCGCAGGCATCTCCGGACCGATGAAACTGGTAGTTGACTGTTTCTCCTCTCTACTCTCCTCCTCTCCCCTCCCTACTAAGACGCTTGCTTGGCTCTTACATCCTATAACTGAGGCTTGTCTTTCGTTTACGCCTTTTATCTCTGATGATGGACTTTAGAAGGAGCCCAAAAGCTCAGACAAGTAAAATTATGATTCCGGTGATGGCAACACCTACTTTTCTATCTACACACATACCTGGCATGCGAACATTTGCCTCAATGGGTGAATACACATAGCCTTATTTACACTTACGAGCTCATAGATGGAAGAGTTGGACTGGTAGGCTGTACCCGTTGGCAGAGCTGTCATGATGATGAGGCACTGTCCGGACGCACCCAAATCTATTCCACGCTCCAACTCGTTTCGCCAGAGCCGGAGGACATCGTAGGTGAGCATGTCCGTGGGTTCGATATGGATGAGGGCAATCTTGCCCTGTTGTATGGCCGTGACGTTGCGGGTTTCTAGCAGGAATTCCATCGCCAGCGTCGGTCGTGTTAGAAGAATGATAACTAAAATAAAGTGAGAAATTGGCGTAGAATCTTTGCGCGAGGTATTCAAAACGTTATTGGAAGTGGTAGTTAAACATCTAAGCGGGTAGATCTGGGAGTAGATTTAAACTACACATGAGTCGCACGGCTAAGAGTCTCTCAATGTGAATCCCCCCCACTCGATGGTAACCTCGAGCGAGAAACAATAAGGAAACGAAAATTGAGTCTCAAGCAAATCTTGCCCAGTCTACCCTTCGTGCACCACGTTAACAAGCATTTCACCAGTTTGTATGCGTGAGAGGCGGTGACTGCGAGGTTTGTCGCTTCGGTTGAGGACTTATGCAATACAAGCGACTGCGACTCAACGATGCGTCGCATGTGAAATACTTATATACTAAACCTCAGAAATGACTTCCTACGAGTAAGACGAGTACGTACGTGTGAGTCAAGTAAATCTGCTTTGAGGGGTACACTGCACACCTGTTCTGGAAATAGGGGGACGCAACGAACACTCAATGAATTGTCAAACCAGGTTTACTCTTAATAACGCGATACGATGGATATAAAATATGGTGATGCTGCATGAAACATTCCACTATTTGAAAAAGGCCGGTAACCACTCGCAAACCAACATTGAGTAGGGTTGCAATACTGTTTATCATGCAGTCCAATTTCAATTATTTTCAGTCACACTAGAATGCCGACTCTGTGACGAGCTTCTTTCTGACCGCTGCAAAAAAGTTTATTGCGTTTATAAATTCAAATATATTTTATGAAAAGCATATACAAAAAATCCTCTTTTGTACTTATTTGATAAAAAATTATGCCTTCTTAAATTTTATTCTTAAAGAAAGGGTTTGCTTCGGTTTTAAAAACGTCTCTTAATCACCGAATGATTTCAAACGCTACCAACTGCTAAAACTGAATGCAAGTTTTACAAACTGAATGCTGTGTTCATCCTGTTAAAGGACAAGTACGCTCTTGCCTGTGGATTGAGGAAGCGTTTGCATAGCTCTCATAGAATTTCCCAATAGACATGGATAATGCTGTATATATCAAAGACAGCATTAATAAATTGACAAATACCATGTTTTATGAATAAACACCGAACAATCCCTTAGAAACTCAAAATTATAAATTTTTTGAAAACCGAAGGAAACCCTTCCTTCAAGAATAAAAAATTTAAGGGCGTAATTTGCTATCGAATAAGTACAAGAGGAGATTTTCGTGCATGCTTTTCATAAAGTATATTTGAATTTTTAAAGGCAGTCAAAATCAATGATAAATGCATACAAATAAACAAAAAGCAGCATTTAATGAAAAGACGTATTCAAGTAAATAGCCGGGCGTAAATTTGTGACAGGTCAGGAACCAGTAGGACTAAGAGCTGAAATGCAAACAGTAGGTATTAAGGTATATTTTATCATAAGCCTGCACTGCGTCGTCGGAGCCGGAGTGATTAAAACTACAAAAACGAATGTAGTTTAACACAATCCATTGCTTATACAACTTTTCATCACTACCTCTCTTAGTCCCCCACCCACAAAACCCTATTACGATCGGTCCTGTAAGGCAGAATGTTGGGATTTGGGGTTTATAAGGTCCACTACTTGCACGACTTTTGCCCAGATTTCGCAGTAGTTTCAGAATGACACCGAACGTTATGTATCAGTCAGAGTAAGAGATAAGATACAAAGGCAGATATCTGACCATCCAGCTTGCTGTTTTTATCCTCCAGCAGCGCAGAGTGATCCATGCCTGGACGCAGTCGCTGCCGACGCACCACATTGAAGGCTCCCGTGCCAGCATCTCCCAGCGCCAACATCAGGGCTATCTGCTGCGCCAGCGAGGCAATCTCGCCTCCCTCCAGACTGACCTCATAGAAGACAGCAATGTCTTGCCACCCATAGGCGCTAAGCAGGGCACTCAGACCCATCACCAGAGTGGAGGTGGTCAGCACCAGACTGATGGCGGCAAAGTTGTTTGCGTCCATTCTGCGAAGGCTCATTGCCGTCGGCACCTGACTGCCCTCCGCCAGGGCCTCCTGTTTCGTGAAGACGGTCACCTGGCTTTGGCTGCGACAGGCATAGCTAATCTGATAGAGCCTATCCACCGCAAAGGTGCGCGACAGCCCCAGCGATATCCAGTCGCTGACTAGGTCACAGTCCACAGTGAGCGGGGGCCCCAGCAGCACAGAGAAGCCCGCAATCTCCAGGGTGATGGCACTCATGACATGCATGGTGTTCATCAGCTTACCGGCTCTGTCCTTGTCTCTCAGGGAGCAGCCATCGAGGAAGTCAAAGTAGGGTGTGTAGGTTATGCGTGGCTCGTAGTTGGCATCAATGTAGTCAATGGCATAGAGCAGACTGTCCACAAAGTTGAATATCTTGAAGTCGCAGCCACAGCGCTCTTCCGTGAGAATGTAGTGGAAGACAAGCAGCTCACTGTTGTTGCCACCATCAGTGACCTCTGGCTGAATGACTCCCGAAGCCATCGTTAGTAGAATTGCTGAAGCACAGACGACAGTCCCACCAAACATAGCTGCGGAACTGGCAGCAACGGCGGCTTAAGCTGCATTTATAGTAGCGACGCTATTAGAATGCCGCATCCCATTTAGGGATGATAGCCATTAAAAAACAGTATCTTCGGTGGGTTGCAACCTTCTATTGGCGGACTGCCTGTGTGGTCAGTGAGTGCGTAAGTGCGGACCTTTTGATGTGACTGCCGGCAGTTTTCGCTTAGGCGAAAGGTGACGGCGGGGACAGGACCTAACATGTAGGTCTAGATAATTCTTTTAATTAGAAGACTGACATGGATATTCTACGGATTTTTAGATGAAAAGTCATGTAAAACTTAGCCAACCTAGAGCGAGAGCAAAGATATCTTGGATACTAAACTGGATAAAGGAACGGACGTCATAATATTGAACAAATCGGACTGCGTAAGGAAAACGCATACCATCCTATCAGACCAGACAAAATTCAAGAATGTAGATAAAAAGATTGCACTGACGAAGAAGAGGTACAGCTGGTCGGCTGCTTAAGAAGACTTTACACGAGAGGTTTCACAAGTGATCGTTACTTCGAACACCTCCAGGCAGTAGGAACTCAAACTTCTCCCCCCGTTTGAAGGGTCTACCAGTTCGACCGATTTTGGATATGCACAACTGCATGCATCAAGCGATAGCGAAGTGGTTAGCAGAGAAACACAAACCTTGTTATCACCAGCTTGCACCACGTAGCTATCCTTCGAATTTACCGACGACTTCAAAGACGAGAACATAGAACAGCATGATGCTACTCGCTCTAGACGTCTCATCGCTGGTTGCACTCTTATCATTTATATTTGTGAATTCCTATTGACAAAACAGTGGAAAATAAGAATACGACAAACGAATTCAATCAACTTCTACTAGGATGCACAGTAAATGCGCAATTCCTATTTGACAATAAGGCATACGGACAGATAGATGGCGTTGCTGTGGATTAGGCCCTTGGAACTCTCATTGCTGACGAATTCATATGAAGGCTGGAGAAATATCAACCAAGCGATTACACCAGTGAGTAAAACTCTATGGTCGCTACGTTGATGACAGATCCGTAGCAGGCCCGTTTTCACTACTGCTTCTGTTTATATCTTTGATGAAGGCTCCGCGACGGATTTCGAAAAGTCAGGGGAATAAAACTCGTGTCGCAGCAATCATTGCTTGCCGATGATATCTGTGTCATCGCCTCAACCGAACTGCTGTCACCAAAGCACATTCGTCCATTAAGTTCACGTTGGAGGTGGAAACGAACGTTTCGCCCTCTTTCTCGGACGTCCTCCTAAGTTGAAGATTCGACGGTAGCGTTCGAAGAATGTTTATCGAAAGAAAACTGGTCTGGGCAATATACGGACTTTAGCGGTTTCGTACCCATCCAACAGAAGCGCAATCTAGTTCGCTGCAAAAAACAAACGACTAGAAAAATTTGCTTAGGAGACATTATTGATGGAGCGCTTTAGAAAATCCAGAACCTGCTTCGCGAGAACGCATATCCTGACAGGTTCATTACGAAGAATATGGCAGAGAGAGAAATGAAACCCACCACACTCACTGTGGAAAAGAAGACGGTATTCCTCAGAGCCCTCGATCAAAGGGCATGCGGTGGTGAACTCCTTAGATCAGGCCTGGACCAAGCCGTGTCACGAATCTACCCTGCAGTGAGCGTTCCAGAATTATTCTCAACCAACCCGCTACTACATGGGAAAGGTAAGGATAGGTTGCCTGGCGAGGCCAACTTCCTGCGCGTCTACTAATTTACTTGTTCCTGTCAAACTGGTTCTATTGGTCGCACGAGCCAGCGCTTATCCAAAAGAATATGTAAACACCTCCCGGCATGTCTGACAGTATAAGCAGCAGTATTCCGGCGTAAATTGTTGATTCCGAACATCGTGTGGCCTCCATTGAAGTCTTTTGGGTGATTTATAAGGCCCCAGCAACATACTCTTACACCGCGGGTCGGCGTCTGCTATCAACGCCAGAAACGACAGATACTACGTTGAGGAAGCCGGAATTGTGTGCACAAAACTGCTCTAACTGCACTTCTGGAAGCCGAAAATAACTAAAAGACGAAGCGGTGTTGCCTCCTGGGGAGATAGCCTAGTCATACTTAAAAAAGTCGTCTGTATATTTCTAGTAATGAGGCGTTTAGAGGCCAAACTGTCGCCGCTTAATTACCTTCAAATATTCGTTTGTTTGTGTTCGTAATTGTTTTTGTAACTGTATTTTCACAGAACCTAGGCCGTTAAGTAGTGCAAACTTAGGTAGCTGTGCTTTTAACCCCCGAACATGCACAAACACATACGATCGCACGGTTAGATTGGCTTATAGCCACCCGCTGGTAAGACACGAGAATAGAAATCCTCATTTGTACAGAAGGTCTTTCGTTTATTTTTATTATATTTTAACCACTCCGTAGCCGTGACCGCAAACTTATACTCAGCCCTGACCTTAACCCTAAATGCAATCTCCCTGAAATTAAGCTTAGGGTCACTTATTGTCGTGTCTTACTCGCCTAATCTTTAACAGCGGCATGATCAACTCTGGCCATCATTGGCTGAAATATTTTGCCTTCTAGGTCGTTATTTTGCGTACCATCGAGGGCACCAAAGAATCACATGTAGCTCTTGCCCTAAAATCCTGCTTAATATATGCTAGTTGACCTGTTAAGGTGTCAAGATATATGTGATTTGTGTGATATAATGAGACACAGAGGATGCCAGACATATTTACGAGTACGTGCCAGTGATTACGAACAGTCTGGTGCTGTGATGGGAATTCAGGATTGCTCCAGCCTCCATTTGGCACCCATCTCTTTGCCCAAGCCCTCACTGAAACCCCATACGAGCTTGAAAATGCTGTAAGTAACTGTATTTCAGGCGCTGTCAAGCGAGCTACCGGAATAAATTAAGCGGCAAACTGATATACATCTTCTAAACCTACCTCTCATTTCTAAAGAAGATAAGACACAAGAAAAGAATCGCTATCACAAAATACAGGTGGCTTTGAAATAACTTCCAGGGAGACTGGGTTTGGAGTTTGGGGTAGGGTTAGGCTTACACTTTAGTGTGGGGTTAGGCACTGAATTCGGTACCCTGTCTGGCACTTTGCGTCAGTGATGAATTCTACACAAAGGCAATTGACAACGTCGTTAGTTGAACATATACCAAAGTGGATGCTCAGGGGGAAACTA
The DNA here is from genome assembly GCA_036362985.1 of Ligula intestinalis. Taxonomy (NCBI): domain Eukaryota; kingdom Metazoa; phylum Platyhelminthes; class Cestoda; order Diphyllobothriidea; family Diphyllobothriidae; genus Ligula; species Ligula intestinalis. The sequence goes on from JAYGXS010000001.1 coordinate 94,666,960, forward strand.
AAATATCTAAGAGTTCAATCACGAAGCTCTTGGTGGACACTGGCCATATGGTCGACCAAAAGACTGCATTTCAGGTCGTACTTAAGACGACGACCGGTCGTCTCCTACGATTGGCGGACGCCGCTGCAATGCGGAGAGCAAAAACACAAATCGCTTAGCCACTGGATCTTGTGATAAACCTCGAATTGCTGTGGTAACGATCGATAAACTCATTCCCTCCCACACTTTTTCGCTCCCCTTAGGACTGGCTGCTACCTTATCCTCTGTTTCCTCCCCTTTTAACCAAGCTCGACAAGCTTTCATGAACATGAACTGCTAAGCTGTGACTACTTCCTCCCCCTCCTCTACCCCCTCACCATGCATCCAGACTGAAGACTTATAACTTCTGCTCCCTTTACATATCAAGTTTCACTCTTCTAGTTCAACACATGATTGGGGAGTTAATTTATCTTATTAATAGGCAACGAGCGTTTGCAGTTGCGTAAGGGATAGCGAAATTATATGACGTCAATGAATCCTGCTTACCTCGTGAGCTCTGACTTATTTAAATTTTATCCAGGAAAGCAATGTTTAGATGTTATAAGTGTTCACGTTTCATCAGGCAAATGAATTTAGTCATTATTGTAAAAGTTTCAAATTAATATATTCATGCCTGCCAATAATTAAGTTGGCAGCTGCTCCGTGCAAACATCCTCACCCTCACACCTTTACTTTTTGTTGGGAGTTGCGCCTAAGTCGAAATCTACGACGAACACTTGAGGTTTTTTAAAGAGGACAAACAAAGTTACCGACGTCTTATAACCTTCTTTACTCGTTATTTTAGCTGGGCGGAGTTTTGTCTTCTTTCCTTACTATTTTTTCTCCACCGCAAGAGGCTTTTTGACAGCAAATCTCTAAATTTCGTCCTGACTCGTTATATCGCGTGTCCAGCGCTTTTTTCTATCTAAGGACACCAACATTTGATGTTCCCTTGCTTGAACAGAGGCAACGAAATGGAGTGAGGTTGCCTCCGATGATGGTACCAGACCTCTTGGGAAATTAAACCGACGAACACCAGTACACAATTCAGGTGGCAGCAAAACTAAGTTAAAGGGTGTTTAACGTGTTAATCAAGCATCAATAGACAATTACAGTATTTTTTTTTACTTGGCCCTCTCGTTCTTGTCTATTCTCATTTCCTCTCACTAATTAATAGACACAAACATGTCCATACCCTTGAAATTATAGACCAATCATCCGTTTATCTTATTTTACGGTTTTTCAGAAGTTCAGACGCACTTCTAGTAACAAAAAATTAAAAAATTGTGCATGTTTGTAGGAAAAGTCAACACAATCTTGACTTCCACGATATCCTTGATGAAAACATCAAAGTACGGGTGGCCTTATGCTAAGAAACATTCCAGATCATTCCGAAAATGACAACCTTACGTTTAGTCTGCATTGAAACATCGCACGCATCATAATAACGTTATTCCATGGATTCCAATCAATTAAATACTGCTGTTAAGTTTAGACAAGCTAGCTAACCAGGGACGTATAGATTACACCATTGTGAAAGTGAAATTAATTTGCTTCAACTTTGAATAGGATTTCTCTTGGCTACGTTGGACAGTAGAGAATTTGTCTGGTTCATCGTGGAACTTTCTGAGACTAAAATTTACAAGATTAGTTTGTGCATTTGTGATTTTCGTTTTTCAAAACATCATGTCATTTCTTTTGCCAGAAACTTACTTGAGATATTTGCATGGTATCGCAGTTTAAGTGTACTCTGATAAGTAAAAACTCCGTTTCCAAAACAAACTTCTTAGGATTTATATCCAAGCCGCATTTTAAAACAAATGGTTTCGGTAGAATATTCAATCCAACTTACTGTTTTATTTTCACTGTGGATTTCACAAGCACATTTCACACACTTTTAATTTAAGCAACGTGATATGTATCCTTACGCTGTAAGAATGAAGCCGAATACTTTTCGAAAAATCTCGCATTTGACATGTCCCATGTTCTCTGCTTCAAGTCAATACAAATAGACTTCTAGACATTCTGTTAGCCAGTTAACCATTGCAGTACCATTAACTTGCTCAGGGCGGCAAACCTCTATGCACGACGAATACCATTATTTCCAGGACAAAATGAAGTAAAACACAATCTTCTAAAACTGGAGTATAAGTTAGCATTATTTCCCATTCTTTAAACGAAATATTAGTCAAAACTTAGTAAAACGTCAATTAATATTGTTATGTACTTCATTATAGAGATAACCGATGAGGAAAGCAGAAAAACTGACGAATATTTTTGCAAATTTACAGCGGCAGCTGTTTCTTAAAAAGTTTACTGTCGGCCTCTCCACACAGAGATTCAGAAAAACCTGTCCCGACGGTAAGTTGATTATTTTATTTTAGTACGAAGTTTTGGTTCTCGGCTCCATTTCTAACTGATTCTGAGTGTTTGGCGAGCATACGTAGCTTTCGATAAATTCTCATCGGGCCGTTACAATTATATAGGGAGGGGTTCAAATTAACATGCTGGTTATCAAGTTATCACAAAACGCAAATTAGTCATGGGGATGAGGAAGGGGGTGTGGGGTTGGTAGTAATCAGCTAATGAGGGTTTGTTGAGTCCGGATAGGGGATGGGGGGAAGGGGCTGGGGGGAAGGGGCTGGGGTTGGGTGAAGCGGCAGCAAGCGGGAAAGATGCAGGTAGTTAGGTAACCACTGGCCAAGCCAAGCTCGGGGCCTGCAGGAGGTTCTTCTGCGCGCACAGAACCGGCTTCCTCAAACGGATCGCGGTTGCTTCTGCTGTTGCCAGCAAACGCTGACCCAGGGGCTTTGGGTAGTTTGGCGAGACCTTGTAAATTACCTTAAAGGCTTCGCTGGGGTCCACACGATGTCCAGAGTCAACCATGTGGGCAAGGATTGAGCTTTTGACGCTTCTGACTTCGCCTTTGGCCAGCCATGCCGGGAGGTGCTCCCGTATTCTTTTTGATAGGCGCCGACTCGTGCGACCGATATAGCTTGCTCCACAGGAACAAGTGAATGAGTATATGCACATGGAGGTGGTCTGAGTTGGCAGCCTATCTTTACCTTCGCCGTGCAGGACCGGGTTCGTTGAGAATAACACCCGAACGTTCGCTGCTGGGAAGGTTCGTGCTACGGCTTGGTTAAGACGTCTGCTGAGAAGCTCGCTTGCTGCGTCCCCTTGAAAGGGAACTTTGAGGAACAAGGTCTTCTTTTCTACAGTTGGTGTAATAGGCTTCGGTTCTTCCTCCATCATATTCTTCATGATAAATCTGTCCGGATACCCGTTCTCCCGAAGCAGGTCCTGGAGTTTTTGGAGCTCCATTTCAATAGTGTCTGCCGAACAGATTTTCCTGGCTCTTTGCGTTAAACATCGGATCAGGTTACGTTTCTGTTGGATAGGTACAAAACTGTTAAAGTTTGTGTACTGTCCGGACCAGGTTTTCTTACGATAAACGCTCCTTCGGATGCTACCGTCGGCTCTTCGACTTAGGAGGACATCCAAGAAAGGAAGCGAACCTGCCGTCTCCACTTCCAAGGTGAACTTGATGGAGGGATGTGCTTCATTCACAGTACTAAGAAACGCATTCACGTCAGTTTCTACTGGGGCGATGGCAAAGATGTCATCGACATATCGACCATAGTGTTTTAATTCATGGATCTGCTTGCTGAGTTGCGACTTCTCCAGCTTGCCCATGAAGATGTTTGCCAAAAGAGGTCCGAGAGGTGAGCCCATAGCAACGCCGTCTAGCTGTCTATATAAGTGGTTGTCAAAAAGGAACTGCACATTTAATGTGCACTTTAGTAGTAGTTCCTTTAATGCTGCAGTTGGTATTCCTACTTCTATTTGATTTGCCATTACGAAGTCGCAGATATAGTCAACTGTTTCTGTTACTGGGACGTTTGTAAACAGCGATGAAACGTCTAAGGAGAACATCCTCATGCCGTTTAAGTTCATATCTTTGATGCTGTTGATAAATTGGAATGTATCTTTATAGCTGTGTGGCGCTAGCAGCTGTTGCAAGGGTTTGAGCTTATCTGCCAACCATTTCGTTATCGTATGATAAGGCGAGTTTCGCATGTCCAAGATCGGACGAACTGGCAGGCCATCTTTGTGGATCTTGGGCAGGCCCGATGAGAATTTATCGAAAGCTACGTATGCTCGCCAAACACTCTTCTGAATACTCTGATGGGAATTTTCGCAACTTTGATTCTGAGTGGTTCTTGTGGCAATATATTCAACAATACTTTTTAGCAAAAGTCCATTATAAGAGTTCTTGTCAAAAGTTCGGCTTTATTACCTAATGGGGAGCAGCGTTAAAAGCAATGTTTGCACTTTAAAAAATTGAGTCCTCTGTCCTACACCAGTACATCATAATTCAGTAAGCAAACTTATAAATAGGACCGTTCGTGCTGACAGGTGGTAAAGGCTAAATTATGAGGAAAATCTAGATTGGTGGCAAACTTCAAGCTTTGTCAACTGCGAATATAATGATGAAATTCATTTCAAAGCGACTAGGCCCAAGAAAAGCACGTTGAACCATGTAGATTATATAAGTGATACCAATAAAACTATAACCTTGCAGAAAGTTTCCTTTTCATCGAGCTTCCTTTGAAATATCTACAAAGTCTAAGATTATGAAAACAGCCTGGTAATAAGCCGTTACTCTACGGCGATTTTATGCTTATGTTTTCGCAAGCGTCTTGTGCAAGCATAATCGGGCATGTTAGTATGAGAAGGACACCCAGTACTAAAAGGATATTTGCAATTAACCTAGATCGCAGCGCATATTGTCACACATTAGTACGATATGAAGGAGAAATGGACATGCTTTTTAATAATGCTATTCGCTGACGAAAGGTCATGCATCGACCGAGGAACTCACGCTTTCCGCTCTGCCTTGGGCGTCACTCTAAGACATCAACAAAAGCCGCACAGTCGGGTTGGATCCCAGGGTTGGTCATCACCTGAGGTTGAATATGATTGGCCGATTACCGCTTATAAGCCAGAAATAGCCATTCCAAATTTCCTAGTCTTTGCCAGCGATATCTATCTGCCTTATAATGACATTTTATCTTTCAACGATAACCCATCTTAAAATGAAAAATTGTGGTTTATAGCGCATAAACTTTAAAGAAGCCGCACCCTTATTTCAAAACTATTTGACAGACTATCTCATCACAGCCTTTTCTAACGCACGCCGTATTGAGAATCTAAATAAAGTCTATGTTATGCCGTTCTTTACTTATCGTCATTTTGTGCTCATCGCTAATCGTTCATATAAGGAAGGATTTCGAGATAATCCGCGTTAAGCTACCTAAAGGCGACTAATGTTTTCTCCATTGGGCAATAGCAAGCAATGATAGAATCTTAAGTGACATGGCATTTCAACTTCAAATCGGCTGAGCGAAATTGTTATAATATCTAGTGTCTTCGCTTCGAAGATCACACTCATGACATTTTCGATCATTGAAACTTGTAACCCAACGCACGAAATAGTGGCTTAATCAATCTTTATCATAATGAGTATTGAAAAATGTAGAAATGATTACCTTTTGCTGAAATATTAATGGTATCACCATTTTAATCTCATATTTTCCTGTTTTTACCACACTGTCGTTTATTCAGGCTTTATTTTTGTATTTTGCGGAAGTTTAGACTTATCCTGCTCAACATATCGAAAAAACTTTATATTATACCAATGCTTCTGCTTCCAATTTTTGTACTTCAGAAACTCTAACCGTAGGTGTTGTTTTAACCTTCGGTCAATTCGTTATTTGCTGACCTTAGGACGCTTGCTTATGGGATGTGCAACGTTTTGTGCGAACCTGCTGTGCGATCAATCAATCTATTATAGAATTAAGAAGTAAATACATATTATATAATTTTAGTTATAAAAACTCACTGCTAATTGTTTTCTTTGTGTGATCGAAAGTATCATCTCGTTCAGTAAACACGCTACATGTAATACATCCAGGAATTCTAGATCGAATTGAGGATTTTATTGGTTTTTTCTGCCTTCTGCAGTACAAGATACAGCTTAAAGTCCAAGTAACTGTAAATTATCAGAAGTTGATTGTCGACTGCCAGATATAGGCTTGGGTATGTATGATATTATTATTAACTAAACATAGCAGCCGAAATATGCCTTCTGAAACGGTTTTGGATGCAGATGCGATATTACCTGACTAGGTGATATTAGATGACTGCTGTCATTAAAATAAATACATTTTAATGATATTCATTACTCTGGTCATTAGAAATGACAATGCTGGTGTAAAATGACGCCCAGCGCATTTCTTTCAAAAAGACCGACCATATAAAATTAACAGGGACGCTTGTAGAAAATAATTGTAAATAGTCCCGCCGATAAGTTATCTCATTACTTACGAACTAGGTTCTTACATTAACTAAACAAAATATTTTTTATATTGCCAATAAAAAGGAAAACAATTTGTGTACTTTGAACACCACTTCAAAACGAGGGCAAGTATTCAAGGGCACTAAGTGTGGATTGACTTAAGTTTTGTTCAAAAACATTTTGGATCATCTATCAAACCCCATCCATGAAGGATCGTAACAGTACGTAAGTTAAGAAGTAGTAGATGCGATCACTAAAGCAAGAAGTTTATACATCTGATTTTTTGGATTATGGCGAGGAGACTTCATCAGAGGTAACCTAAGAACAGATTGATACATGCGCAGATTAGTGTTTACTGTACAAGGTTCTTCGCTTCGTCCATTGTTTCGTTTAAGCTGGAAATTGACTCTATTGCAGCAAACATGGTGTCGCGTTTGGCGGCGGCTTTTTCGAATGAGGCTCCATGCCTTGGCATCCACATTTTTTTCGCCGTCAACTCCTGGTTGTCCACCAAGGTGTCGTCTTTGGAGGATGTTTGACTATGAAGCTTGCAAAACTTAATCTCAAGGCCTGCTTCACGCTTCGCATTGTGTTACAGAGCTCGTTAAGCCATGCCCTGCTAAAGCAGTTAATAATCACGCTCGCCCACGAACTTGAAGCACTTTGCCTTCTCTTTGTCAGGTATCTCATGGTACTTGCGAAGCCTCGAGTGATAAGCTTGAAGGATCACTCTGATTATACGTCTGCACTGCTGAAATTATGCGCGCCTCATCAACTCTGTAGTAACCGGAGGTCTGCACGAAACACACATCAATACCATATCCTTGTCGAAAACATCTGTGCAGAAATCGAATCTGCACATAAGCAGACGACTCCCAACGTGCAAACCTTTCCCACATTTTATCAGCGATAACCATAGAATAGTGTGACACATGCACATATCATATGCAAGTTAGTTGTCTCAATCCTACATAGAGTAAAATTATATTTCAAAAGAATCAATGCGACATGGGAAAAGGAACAACCCATGGTAAATTCTGACCTTAGGGTTTGTGTACGGTAACAGAGATCTCCATGCAATTTATTGCAAGTTCACCTGGAATACCAGTGCCTATTTGTGTATACTCAGTGACATAAATTTAACCCTCAGATTCATGCCGGCAGCAATGCTGTGTATTCTCAATTTCAACTAAAAATATGTCAGTGGCATGTGTGAGATTTGTTTTTCCATCATCCAGTAACCTGTTGGTATTAGAAACCGCACACTGAGTGCCATTAAGCCCCGATTAGAGCGGATTTTAAGGACTTTGGGGAATTCTAAGATATTATTTAGACATGTCCTGACAGTTACGCAAACTTAAAGAAAGACGAAAATTTTATCTCTTGCGTAAATGGTTGAATAGGCCAGACCTTGTCACATAACCTCCTTCCTCTCATAATGCCCAACCTAAATAGTTTTCAGGAAAATATCAAGGGAGCTCTGGAGTGCATAAACTACAGTCATCGCTTTCAGATAACAAAAATTCCACAGAAGGCAGGTCGTTAACGTTCGTGGATAATGGCTTTTCACTTATGCATCTATTACTTATGTCTCACTTGTTTATTACTAGCCGGCCTGCGAATGAATGCTCGCTCGAATAATACTATTCATGTTGGCAATAGAATTGAATATGCGAGTTCCAGTAGGCAGTTCAGAAGAAGAAGCGATCTCTGGAACAAGAGCTGTATTGTCCTGACGTTTTGGATTCCCTCGGGAATCCTTAATCATATGTATTAGTAGAACAGTCTGAGAAATGCGTAGATAAGGGTGATACATGTACAAATTGTGCAGTATTTATAGATCGTAGCGGTCACCCGCATGCGTACTTTAATTGTCAGTTCCTTTAGCCACCGCTTGAGGTATTAATTGGTGCGGTGATGGCTCATTAATTGTCACAGCGTTCTTGTCCGCGTCGGACGCGAGTTTGATAATTGCGCGACAATTATGCCCGCTGTCGTCAGAGTTGCTGCTGCGCCCAGTCCTTCCCACGTGACTGATTCTCTTGCTCAGGAAATTTCTGAGAACACCGTATGGGAACGCCAAATCGTTGCGTTTGTTGATGGACTGGGGGCCTGAGAACCATGGCTCTAGCAGCTCGCAGCTCACGCGGTTTTCACCACTTGCGAGGATTTTCGCCTCGTCAAACTTGAAAATATGGCTGGGCCCCGTTGAGTGAGCTGCAACCTGGGAGTTGGCGTCTTCCTTCCTCCTTGCCACTGCATGCTCGGTCACTCGCGTCCGGAGTAATTTCCCGGTTTCTCCGATGAAGTTGCTTTGTCCAGATCCGGTAAACGACTCCAGCCGTTTCCTGCCGTGGTAGTGGGTCTTTCGGCCTCATGAACCGGCGCCTGATGATTGCTTCCAGTCTGTGAGCAACTCTAACTCCAAGTGGGGTGAGTAGACGGCTGACCGCTTCCGATACATTCTTCACGTACGGAAGAGCCCGCCAAACGTTTTGACCAGCTGTACGTGGCTTCTTCTCTCGTTTACGTACGCATTAGTTGACATAATTGTGTGGGTAACCATTCGCTCTCAGCACCCGTCGAACATGTTGTTATTCCGCAACCTTGTCGTCCGCTTCGCTGCACTGTGTTTCAACGCGCCGGAATAGCGCTCTTACGCAGCTGCGTTTGTGACCGATTGGGTGTTTGCTGTTGTGGTTGAGGACTTGCATAGTGTTGGTTGCTTTCCTGAACACCTTAGTTTTCAGGCCACCATCGTCTTTGCAGCAAACGAGGACATCCAGGTTGGTCAGTTAGTTGTTTTCTTCTCCTTCCATCGTAAATTGAATGTCCGGGAAGAAGGCGTTTAGAAATTCTTTGGATGTCAGCGCCTGATCTCGCTCAATTACGACGAAGGTTTCGTCCACACACCGAGCACAAAATTTCGGTCTATGGTGTCGGAAAACCAGCAACTCCAACCGTTGCAGGACCGCCTCTGCTATGCACTCGGAAATGGGCAAACGCACAGGCGTGCCTTTCACCTGCTCGCAGATAGTTCCGTTAAGGGTAAAGTACGCTTTGTGGTAGAACTTTAGGAGTTGGAGGATTTGGGCTTGCCAGAGGCGATTCTCTGTTTCATCGTTTTTCTTTTGTAGGAGTAGTTGGATAGTCTCGACTGCCAGGTCCTGTGGAATAGAAGTAAACATGGACGTGACATCAAAGGAAGCGATGCTATCGTTTGCTCGAAGCACAGCTTGTATGCGGGCATGAACCAACGTGAGCGGCTTGATTGCGGGCATGACCCAGCTGGCCTGTTCTTTTCGCCAACGACCGTGAGTGCATAGCGATCATGTCTCCCTAACGCTTGCGATAAAGAAGCAGTTTGACAGATCCTTTTCGCCACGTCACAAAACCTCACACATTATTAAGAACTGAAATACTCGATATTATAGTATACTAACATTCACAGTGTTATTCCACTGGTGGACATTTGGAAATTGTTCTCGGAGAACTCGATTTCGTTTACATATTTGTTTGATCTGACAGGCATTTCATTCCTGTAAATATATAGTTAAAACAAGAAGGGGTACCCAAAGACGAAAATTAGATTCCACAACAAGTGAGTCGTTAATGCTGCCCTATGTACGTTTACTGGACGCTCTTTCTGCTCACTTGGCTGCGTATAATTTATGAGAAACCTTCGCAGCCTAGAGGGTGATTTCCCTACTAACCAACATTTCCATGCCCTTTGTTATATTGGGATGACAAATTTAAAGGGACAGCGCATCCATAATGGTTTCCCTTTCGACATCAAAGAAGCCGTTTACGTTTGACTTTTTTTCACTGCACCCAAGGCACTGAAGCGATTGCACGAGACATTCACAAATTAAAAAGGTTTGCATTCTGGCGATCGAGGGACTGGCTGCTTCATCAGTGACAACGTGCTTTCCCGCACAGTTCACAACATCAATCACCTTTAGGCGAAAGTAACAATGATTTCACACACACACCCCTCTTTTTTCCGACCAAGCCTATGGTGACTGCTTGTTATATCCAAAAATGAAAGAAAGTCTAACAGGAAACGTTTTCAATGTAAAATCTTATAAACTAAAATTACTGGATGCACGCAACCCGATTAGTTCAAAAGAACGTAAGAATTGTTAAACATTGAAAAATCGTTGGGAAAAGAACATATTATCTAATCGACGGTAAGATGGAGGTGAATAATATTTCTAAGAAGCCATCTTAAATTTAACATGTTAATAAATAATCCCTGTTTTGTGTTTACTCAGCCGTATGTTGCAGGCATTATTCTAGTTAAGTTTTTTAATGATGCCTGTGTAAACATCTACGAAGTTGAAGACGGCAAACGTATTAGCCTGATGATTAATAACCCTAGTTATACCTTTATTGACTTTGATCTTTTTTCAATTTCTGTGTTCTCAACAGTTTACCTTTTATCCAGTAATTATTATTTCTTCAGTAACTCATAGGCATATTCTGACAGCTGTGAGTCTTCTTATTTGGAAAAAATTGCATTACGTCTTAAAGAGGATTTGAATTTGACAAATATTGGGCGCATTGTGAAATCTGGTGTGTTCTCGAGTATTGCTTAACGGTTTTCCCCCTTTCAGCAAAAATCTGCATCTCGCTGCTCCGTGATTGTCCGGTGGCGGACAGAATATGATATGTTAATAACTAATTAACTGTGTTCTGTAAGAAATATTGACGAACTAAGAAGTTGCAATCCCTTATGTACACTGTCGAATAGGTGAGACTTCGTCAGCCAATGTCCTTCCTCTAATTGTGTCCAACGGCGTCTTACCTTAGTTACTCTTATATAGCCAAACTCACAACTGAGTGATAGAACTCATGGGCATGAAGTCAAGCGTCCTTCTATCTGTCTTCCGCCCTCTACTCTTTAAGTATAAGGAGGCCAGTGACCTTATCCAACTTCCAAAACTTCGCGTGGTGTTTCTTCAGTCAAATAACCACTGTTTGATTGAAAACGAGGTCTTTGATGTGGTATTTTCTATGGTGGCTGCCACCAGCTACAGCAGGCGTTTCACAGAGGGACTCCTTCAAAAGGATGATATAAGTCTGTTGAACAAGTTAATTGCAGGTTGTTCTTTGCAGGAGGAAAACCGAATGGAAAATATTATAAAATTCCTGCATTACTTAGCGCCCCAAATTGAGGCGTTCAAAGGCTACAATGTCTACATTGGCCCACGGGCCGGCGACCAATGTAACTTTATAAATGACTGGGTGGCTCAGAGTAAACTACTGCAGGCGGCTTACGGTAGCCTCCGGCAAATCGATTATGCCTGCGTGACTGACTCTCTAGTCAGGTACTATGGCAAGACTGCACCGAAAAGGAAAACTACTACTTTACTTGATAATTTGGCCTCTGTGACTATTGGTATTCCCAATGAAGAACTCTACAAACCGCTAAATAGTTTCTTACGACAAAGGGGTTGGAAGAACATCGTCATTCTGTAGGAGAGGAGCCAACTGGTGTTGCAAAATGCCGGTCTCACCGAAACAATTGCCTATCTCCTTTCAAACGCAAATGACGTCAAAATGAAGGTTATTTTAACGGCGAGTCTTCAGTCGGACAGTGACCCTGTACGCATGTTAAGTGGATTTTCAGTTAAGTGCCATGGTGAGTTCTATTTCATCGATAATAATTTAACAATAAGGTTTTTCATGAAATCCACCATATCTTAATAGCTGAAGCCATGTGGAGCGTGAAGTATCTAGCTTCTGCTGGTAAATAAATGTTTTTTCAGCCAAGTATACGAAGAAGGGAATATAAGACTTTTATATCACAGCGCACTAGTCTCGGACATTGACGCATGTCTACGTCGCGTACTAAAGTGTGTTTTTAAAATATAGATCACCAACTGGTCTTGTATTTTGAAGTCCTTCTTACTCGGTTGACCAAAGTATGTCCTAATTAATCGAGATTCTATGGGTCTTTAACTGTCAGAAAGCTCTAGACTAGAAACTGTACATTCGACTAGAATAAAAAAGAAGTTATAGTTTGTCAAGATTCAAGTAAGGATTCTGAAAAGAAAATCTACCAGATCGTGCTCAAAGTATTAACGCATCTGCTATTTGCGTTATCAATTTTACAGCAGATTATCAAACAAGTTCATTCACTTATCAATGTATGTGTTTACTAGACGTCCATTTGTGAAATATTTATTCGGTATTAGACATTATGGGAACACACAGTACAATAGATGTCAATATTTATGATTTTTATATAGAACTCCAGGAACTTGGTTTATATACTAAACTGGATAAGATTATTATTTTACCGACAACACAGACCATATCACGAATCTTTTCGGCCTATTTGGGTCTCATCAGGTGATAGAAGTTCAACTCCAGGGGAGCAGCAGAAATTGCCGCCACGCTCGAGGTTCGAACTCGTGTCTGCTCGGCCAGAGGCGAACGCTCTTACCCTTGAGCCACTGAATACAGTAGTTGTAAACGGTAGATTTTGCTACTTTAACATGAACTTTATTCGGCAAAAGTAGCTTATTTAGTCCCACTCATTAATCCCTACTCCCAGCAGTTGTCCTACGAAAACGGTAGTCATGGGGTTTTGTGGGCGGAAAATTAGGAAACACAGTGAAATATACCTCAATAACTGATATATGCATTTTTATTTTATTGTATTTGGAATTGTTGTTGAGTTATATCTATAGATTTTCCTAATCTGTATTATCATTTAACGTATTGCGAAAAACTCCGATCATCAAATTGCAGGTTTTTTGAAATTCCCGAAAAATAGAAGTGGTTTTTAGGAGTTCGTCTACTTCAACTTACCTCAGGTCCAACTTACCATTCTGGAGTGAGATTAGCATAGCACGCGGCGCGAATAGCAGCGCACACATTGAAACTGCATGCGGAACAACTAACACCCAGCTGCCGCGGGATATCACTTCGACTACATGTTTCACTTTACAATTACTTCTAAAAATTATCTTCTCTATCTATCCTATTTGCCTACCCCCTCAAACCCAGTTACACCGTTTTCGTAGGAGAAAATGCCGGGACTAACGGTGCATGAACGGGACTATACAAGCTACTTTTGCCCTTTAGTCGTCTTAATTTATCAGTTTCCACGCAAAATTATTATATACCACCGGAGCCGGTACTGAAGCAGCCTAATCGAGTGCGTCACGGTTACGAAACCACGCATCATTTAAAAAATTAAATCTCAGCATTCATGGAAACGGCTCAGGTCCACTTTTGTCGTCCAGGCACCTCGAATAAATGGCTTAGTTCCACACCAGAATAACTTGCCCAATACGGAAAATTTTGCTACAATACTTAATCAGAAACAACAACTTTTACTCTCTTTGTGCTATAGCATACATTACCATTCAACATGGCTGATTTTGAATCTATAAATATGCTCAAAACGTTGTAGCCAGTCGTCAGTTTGCACATCGAACCCAGCATTAGCTGAACGCAAACTTCATATCAAAATAAAACATAGCATTTTGGAAAGGAAGAAGAATGGTCGAGCACAGGAGCGACTTCTTTATTATTCTAAAGTTTCGAAATCTTACAGAAGCTCATCGTCAGATATAAGACACAGTAACAGAAGAGAGACTAAAGTGTGCACACCAATCAACTTCACTTGGTGTACTCATACTAAAACTAGCCCCCCTTTTGTTGCTGTTTCTTGTCTCTGACTAGGAATTCCTGTAAGCGTTGGAGAGCTCAGGACAATAAACAAATCGATCCGGTGCTCGATCATCCTTATTCCTTACTCTAAGCAAATACCTGGAACGCGAACGTTCTCCTTCATTCGTGGGCATATCTCATTTATGGATTAGTTGGCAGTGACCTTCACCAATCCAAACTGTGGCCCCACTATTTGTCAATAACAGCGGAAACGCATTTAAGGAAAATAACCAATATAGGCTCCACCGTGACGGCAAATAAGCTCTCTCATCGGCTGATGTTTGCGAAGTTTACAGTGCGAATTGTAAAAACATCAAAATACAGCTAGCAGTCCTTGTGGGTAGTCATTTGTCTGTGTGGGGAAAACAAACGGGAAAAAAGTTAACAATACAGTGAGAAACAATGTGCAGAATTATAAATCAAAGGTCATTTCCCAGATTTCTTGCCAAATCTTCTTATTTTTAATCTTTTTTTCACTTTTTACCTGTCAATGAAGTTTTCCTCTCCTGGTTTATCTGGGAAGCGAGAAATGAAGACGCACAACTCATCAGATGCATTGTAGACTTTAAAATACCTTTTTCAACGAAAATTCGTATCGGCTAACAACTCCTTTCGGTTATTCATCATCAGGTCTGTACATTACATAGGGAATAAAATGGTCAGTTAATTGCAGCGTTTATATAATCGTCAGGTTAGGGAGGGAGAAGAGGCTTAGTGGGTGATGGTAATTAAGCTGCTGGGTTTCCCCTCGTCTCCAGCGCCTGCGTGGGTAGGACGTTGACTGCGATGCGCAAAGAAGACCGGGAGATTGTTCTCACGGTTAGAGGGTTGAGGTCTGTATGTCAGCTGCGCCGCTTCCACTTAACTATTCTCCGTGGCCTCTTTGGGTGTAAACAAGGCGAAGATCACGAGTTTAGCAGAAGTTATTGACGTCATAAAATTTCGTGACCTCTACTTCATCTGCAAACGGTAATTGCCTATTAATCTAGTAAATTAACTGTCCAATTAGAAGGGTGAAGCTTAATAGGAAATAAGATGGGAAACGTAAGTCAGAAATGTGGTACATATTGAACGGTGTAGGGGGGGGGGCAGGTAATTATCACAGCAAGGTGGTTCAAGTTACAGTGAATACCTGTGAAGTGCAATTAGAAGGGGGGCGGACAAAGTACGGGGGAGCAGTCGGTCGTAGCGGGGGGAGGGGGGGGGAGAAGGCGTAAAGGGGACTGGGATGATTGATCGTTACCACGGCAATGCGAGGGTGATCACATGATCCAGCTGCTTACAGAGTCCTGGTTTTCCTCTGCATATCGCAGCGGCCTCGGCAAATCGTAGGAGACGTCCGGTCACCGTCCGAAATGTGACCTTAAGCGTGGTCTTCTGGTCAACTCTATGATAACCTGGTTGTTCAGGGTGGAAAAGAAATACCTAAGCGTTCAATGACTAAGCCCTTAGTGGGTATTTGTCATACAGTTGACAAAAAAAAACACGTTTAAGGTCGTATTTCGGGTGGCGACCGGACGTCTCCTACGATTTGCCGAGGCAACTGCGATATGCGGAGGAAAACCAGAACTCTGCAAGCAGCTGGATCATGTGATCACCCTCGCATTGCCATTAGACACCCTGTATTTGCCATACGTTCTAACTACAGTAAATTATATTGTACTGAAAGTTCAATAGAGAGAAGGTCTACTAAATGGGAACTCTGTTATCACTCATTTTTGGGCTAGGCATGCTTGGTGTGCGTAGATGTGGTTATAGTACACACCGGGCTTCCTATGGTAGGTAGTTGGGCCAGATATAACTTTTATTCTCGTTGTCACCGCTTGACGCTCACCACTTGTGGACTTCTGCAAAATTTCCCTAGTATATATCGGTCCAAGTTTTGCAATAGAATCAGTCTATAGCTGTTGTTGTGCTACTTGACGAGGCTACAGATATGTACTTACATTTCTCTGGCAGCTACATGGGCCATTGAGAAGCTAAATTATCTGCCGGGGCATGTAGAGTTTACGTCAACCACGGAAGTAAGAGGAATCTATTTATGGTCCCTGCGTTTAGTTTGGGATGGCCAGTCAAGCCTATCAGCTATCAACCTTGAGCTGCGTCTCTTAAGAATTAATATGGATGCAAAATTGGGATCATAGTATGTTTAGTTGCGTTTTGCCGTTCTACCGTACCTGGTTTTACTCAAAAGTTAGAGAGAATCGTCTGTCTATAAGGAAGCAAACTTCTCCACAATCAACTATTCATGAAAGCTTTATAAGTCTTATAACAGTATTTAAAAGTATTAAAAACACTCCATTTTTGAAACACAGAGGCCATAAAGAATTGAATTATGACTGATGATGACTAATAGCCCAGATATGTTCGCTCTTGTCTCTCCTACTGTTGACGATTTACCTTTTCAACTGCGCTTTCCTTCTTCTTTTGCAGCCATTCTTGTCATTGCTCGCCCGGATATTGCAACGTTTTTCCTCTCCAAAGTGAAGGACATGCCAATAATTCAAAAGGGGCAGGTTGCCATTGTGATATTTGACTCCGGAAACGTACTCACTTATGACATAATGCGTCTCTACAAACTGATGCTGGAAAAAGAGCCGCATCTAGGAGCAGCTGCACAGAGCACCTTCCTCATGACAGGACTGCCTTCAAGCGATGGTTTTGACATGGGATCGAGGGTTTTGCAATCTGCAGGTTTGCGTGACTGTTTAAACTAGAAGTCATCCATTTCTGATAGATCGGTAATTTGCACTATATTGCTTACGTCATTTAAGAAAAGGATTACGTTCGGTAGTAAACCTGTGCAATAATTATCAAATCACAGTAGATGAATGCTCGCTTATTGGTTTCATAGTTGGTCCCAACAAAGAGAAACATATTTTACTAATAAACGGAACATGAATCCACGTCATTATGTTATTTACCGGCGACCTGGTGCTGGCTTAAAGGAGGATTCATGCAATCGTGTGCATATCATGACGATATTATTGGTTAAATCGGTAACCACAAGAGATGAATTGAGTCTCATCATGCTGACGTCTGTATGACGAACATGTCCATGCCAAAATTGATGATAAAAATCAATTTCGGTGAAAAATAGCAAATATGTGATTTTCATGCAGAAAAACCCCAGAAAAATATGGCGCGATGAATATTCAAAACTTTTCCGGGAACAAACGGTGATTCAGAATAAGAATACTAATATTTCAATTTATATTAATAATACTACTAATAGAAGAGAAAGGAAAATAGATTGATGATGGTGAGAACTTTACTACACGAGTTTTACTCGGTTTTCATTCAGAAGTATTTATGAGTTAGCAGACTACGTTACGTACCACCAACGAAGCCAAAACTCCAGAATGTCGTATTATGGGACCGGTAGTAATGTTTATTAACGCTTCCTTTTAATTTATTATTTTAATACTTAATTTTATTAATTAACTAGCGTGGAAGCCCGGCTTCGCCTTGGGCTTCCTTACATGTTGTTGTCCCTTATGTAGGCAAACCATATATGATAATCTCTAAAAGTGATTATGTAGTAGAAGTTGAGTAGGTCGAACTTTATGAGGTCATTTTGAGTCGATGGATAGCATGTGTGTGCTCAGAAGGAGTAATTGCGCAGAAAGTAGCAACGGAAAATCGTAAAATAACTGGAAATATTCTTCAAATGTGCAAGTCCGACGGCTGTGCAAATGTCGTTTGCTCATGATAATTACGATATGTGCAGTGGCTAAGTTCTCTTGATCTAATTGAACGTGGAAGAGCGCTGTTCAGCAGGACGAAGGATAGGGAAGGAATAGTAAAGAACCACAAGTTTATTTGGAAAACTGTAATGTGGTATCCTAAGGAGTGGCGTTTTTTAAGCCCTAAAAGAAAACTTAGCAGGTATTCAAATAAGAGTAAAGAAGTATGTTTGCGGCGCAAAGGGGTACTTACCGCACGAGAAGAGCAGTATTTTGAAAGATGAGTAGACAGACATTTTGGAAGAATAAGTAGACAACCTCAAAAATAATGAGCAAAACCCCATTATGGGGAGACTATAAAGTGGAGAACCATATAAGAGTAGAGTTTTTCACCACCAAAAGAGAAAGTCACGTACATTAAAATAGTAATGAAAAGGTCGTGAACAGGTAAAACGGTATGGCAGGAAACAATTGGGCACCATTCTGGGCGACTGCAGAGGTACATGAGGTATAGTCACACGAAGGTAATAATGCAAACCTTAAGGTAATGGAAGGTAAAGTCGGCACACGCATGCTTCCGGATAAACAACATTTCTTGCAACCCCATTAGGAGCTAAGCCGTAAAAATTCCTATTCCAGCCGACTCGAGATATCGCAAAGCGGAGTACTGTGGGAAAAACAAAATTTTTCCAACCGACGTCTACAACCACCGCAATAGCGTCCACGTTTTCTTTGCGGATGCGCCTGGTTGAACTCGCAAACTTTCGGCACTTAGTTGATTTGGCTGAGCTGCGCAAAGGAAGCGGAATTGTTTTGGCTGTTGCATCGGCTGGTATACCAGAGACGTTACTTCCTGGTGGCAAACTGCTCACAGAACCTTCAAGATTTTCCCTGAGGTTGCCAGATAAATGTACCACAGCCAATAGAATAGTACTGTATTCCGTCAAAACCACAATAACAATGATGAGATTACCCATGATGAAATGGGCAGATACATCGGCACGAATGAAGCGTTTTGGAGAATTTTTGATTTTGATACCCATAAACGATTTAAAATTGGCACCAATAAAACAGTGAGTAGTAAAGCTTTCTAATCATATCACTTTATGGTCCGAGACCGAACTTATAGTCTCCATAGCCGATTCAAAAAGTTACTTCTTCAATTAGCTGTTAATGTGTTTGCCAAAATGGAAGCAGAACGTCTTAACTATTTTTGAGCACGCCAGGAGGAACTTCGCGTGGGCAACTACATCCACCTAAGAGACAATGTGCTTAGTGATGATAGTAATAATGTTGGTCGCGATCAACTTCTCATCTTACCATCAAGCCACACTGGGTCGCCTCGCTATATGCATGAGAAAACTCAAGATACATTGGTTTACGTTAGACATTTCGGGCACCCGGATCTATTGATTACGTTTACCTGCAACCCATCATGGCCTGAAATTGCCGATGAGCTAGTCCCCGGTCAAATGCCAAAAGGTCGACATGACTTGTCCGCGCGGGTATTTCATCTTAAGTTAAAAGCCATGATGAAACTCATCACGAAATTCAAAATTTTCGGTGATATTCAGTGCCATATGCACACTGTAGAGTGGCAGAAGAGTGGGTTGCCCCACGCTAACAATTTGGTCTGGCTAAAAGTAAAATTGCACTCTGTTGATATCGAAAAATTCATATGTGCAGAATTGCCTGACTGATCCGTTGACCCAGTTCTGTTTGAAGCGGTCAAAACTCAGATGTTGCATGGTCCATGTGGTCAGATAAATCCCAACAGCCCTTGCATGAAGGCTGGAAAATGTACCAAGAAATACCACAAGCGATACCTTGATGTCACTCAGACTGACGGAGATGGTTACCCTCTGTACAGAATAAGACGACCTGAGATTGGTGGTTTCGAAGCTGTTTTGAATGAACGGCGAAACGGTGGTGTGGTAATTGATAACCGTTGGATCGTGCCGTACTTTCCACTTCTGTAAAAAGTATTTAACGCTCATATCAATGTTGAGTTCTGCAACTCTGCGAAGTCCATCAAGTACGTGTGCAAATACATCAACAAAGGTTCCGATGCTGCAATGTACTCACTCAACCTCCGCAACAGAAACGATGAGATTACCCGATATGAAATGGGGAGATACATCAGCAGTAATGAAGCATTCTGGAGAATCTTTGGTTTTGATATACATAAACGATTTTTGGCCATTTAAAACTTAAGCGTCCACCTAGAAAACGGCCAACGAATTTACTTTACGGAAGGATTCCTCTTTGACCAACTTCAGAATCCCAAAGATACGACCTTAACTGCGTTCTTCAAATTGTGTCAGCACTATTCATTTGCCCAGACGCTATTATATAGTCAGGTCGTCTCGGAAGCAAAGCAAGTAGACGTGGCAAAAGATAGGGTTTCCAGTTGAGGGACATCCGGGCATCGAATAAATGTTAAAATGGGCAGAATCTACACTGTTCACCCATCTCACCGAGAATGCTTCTACTTCAGAATGCCACTTCACGAAGTCAGAGGCCTAACATCGTTTGAAGACCTCAGAACGATTGATCGTCTTCTGTGTTCAGCCTACAGGGGAGCCTGTACGATTCGAGGTACGTTTCAATGTGATAACCGGGAAGAGAAATACCACTGCTGAAGCTTTTGTTACTAACACTCCATATCAATTGCGACGACTTTTGCTTTGTTGATTAGGAGTTGCGAGTTGACCTGCCCGTATGATCTATGGTTGAAGTTCAGAAACGATATGTCGGAAGACTACCGACATCAACTGCAGATGCAAAGTGGCCATGTTCACATCGAATGTTATGCGCTCATTTATGTAGGACACACTTTGGCTAAAATAGAAACGTATGGATTTCCTCCTCTTGACAGGAGAAATGAAACCCAACCCTTGAAAGTGTCTACAACCGCAGTAATGGCAACTACGTTTTCTTTTTGGATGCGCCTGGTGGAACTGGAAACACTTTTGTCATTAAGTTGCTTTTGGCTGAACTGCGCAAACACAGCAAAATTGTTTTCGCTGTTGCATCGGCTGGTATAGCAGCGACGCTACTACCTGGTGGCAGAATTGCTCACAGTGCCTTCAAGCTTCCCCTGAGGTTGCCTGACGACGGTACCGCAACATGCCACATAAGCAGAGGTAGTGGCTCATCTGAATTGTTGAAAAAGTGCTCAGCTATAATTTGGGATGAGTGTACCATGGCCAATAGAATTGCACTGGAAGCGCTAGATAGAACTTTGCGTGATGCCACAGAAAAGAACATACCGTTTGGTGGCATCACAATCTTTTTTAGCTGGTGATTTCCGCCAGACACTACCCGTGATTCAAAGGGGTACCAGTGGTGACCAGGTAAAATTCTGCCTGAAATACTCACCGCTATGCTCAACGGTAAAGACACTAAAACTCACGACAAACATCAGTGTTCATCTCCACAATGTCCATGAATCCGACGAATTCTCAACTAGCATCTTGAAGATCGGAGAAGGGAAAATTTAAACAGATGCAGTCGGAAGCATCTCCATTTAGCTATGAGAGCCGAATTTTCCCTCATCTGCCAACCAACTTTTCCGACGCAGAATGGCCATGCGGGCGAGGAATTCTAGTTTCTTATAAACAAATTTGTCAATGCCATTAACGCCAGAATTAGCCGTCTTCTTCCAGGTGAGGAAAAACTTTACAAATCATTCGACACAACCGTTGACCCTACCGACTGTGTTAGTTACCCAGTGGAATTCCCAAACAGCTTGGAAATATCTGGCGTTCCAGCACACAAACTGGTTCTGAAGGTTGGCGCGCCAATAATGCTGACGAGAAATCTCGATGAACCATGGCTATGCAATGGCACTAGGCTAACTGTGAAGTGGCTGATGTCATACCTGTTAGAGGCCACAATTATGACCGGTTGTTCAAATGGGGAAACTGATTATATCCCCCGCATTCCTATCGTGCCATCTGATACTCCGTTCAATTTCCAACGACTTCAATCTCCACTGAAGGTGTGCCTTGCTGTGCCCTTCTCGAAGTCCCAAGAGCAAACCTTCGAGGGGGCTGGAATTTACCTGAAAGAATCGTGCTTTTCCCACGGTCAACTCTACGTTGTGACATCTTAAATGGCTCGCAAAAACGATTTGCATGTCTTGCCTCCTAACGGGCTTACGGGAAATGTTGTTTATCCAGAAGCGTTAGTGTGATAACTCTGCCTTCCAGGTATGCAGCAAAGCCTACGTGTGGCAATATCTCATGCACTTCAGCAGCCGCTCAGAATGCTGTCCCATTGTTCCCTAACGCACTTTTCAGCATTATTTTAATGTGCGCAACTTTTCCTTTTGGTTATGAGAAAATCCACTCTGCATGGTACCCCCTAACAATTTTCCCATAATCACGTATTGCGCATTAATGTTGATTTAAAAAATATTTATCCTTTCAAAGTTCTGCTGTGATGGTGCCAAAACTTACCCCTTTTCGCCGAAAACACACTTCGCCACTGCCATTTCAGCACCTGGTAAGTGTTCTTTTAGTGGTTAAGTACGGCCATTACATACGGGACAACAATTACAGTTTCTCACCTAAACTTATTAGTTCTTTGCTGCGACTCACTTATCCTCCATCCTGCTGAACAATGCTCTTCCCCGTCCCTAGAGGTCAAATATGACGTAGGCATTGTAAATGTCATAATTTTCAGGAATAACCGATATGAACTTTAAGTAGATTAATAGAGGACAACGAAGCCGGGCAGTTGCACCAGTACTCAACTAAAAGTAAGTATCAGTTTTTCATGAAAATTAATGATATTTAAAATGGCTGAGCATGCTTGATCTCATTGTACGGGGTAAGGCGTTGTTCAGCAAATAAGAGTAAATAAATAAGTATGTTTGTGGCGAAAAGGGGCAAGTTTAGGCACCAGTAAAGCTGAAGGAAAGCTGTTGAAAGAATAAAGAATTTGTTTTTAAACAAAATTCAAAAATAATGAGAAATATTTGATTATGGAGAGACTTGAAGGGAGGTGCCATGCAGGAGTGGACTTTTCAACCACCGAAAGGAAAAGGCAAGAACATTAAAACAGTAGTGGTAAGATACGTTAGCGAGGTAAACTGAACGGCAGGAAACAATGAGACAACATTTTGAGCGACAACAAAATTACATGGATATTGTCACACGTAGGTATAAATACGTACCTTAAGGAAATGGAATGTAGGGTCATCACAATAACGCTTCTGGATAAAGAACATTTCTCGTAAGCCCGTTAGGTGCCAAGACGAAAAAATTGTTTTCCGAGCCAACTCGAGATATCGCAACGTAGAGTTGACCGTGGGAAAAGCACGATTCTTCCAGGTGAACTCCAGCCACCTTGAAGGTTTGCCTTTGGGACTTGTTGATGGACATGACAAAGCAAACCTTCACTGGAAATTGAAGACGTTGGAAATTGAATGGAGTATCAGATGGCACTATAGGAATGCGGGGGAATTAAACAGTTTCCCTTTTTGCACAACCGGTCAGGTATGACATCAGCCGCTTCACAGTTAGCCTAGTGCCATTGCATAGCCGTGGTGCATCGAGATTTCTCGTCAGCATAATTGGTGGACCAAACTTCAGAACCAGTTTGTGTTATGGAACGCCAGTTATTTCCAAGCTGTTCAGGAATTCCACTGGGTAATTAACACAGTCGGAAGGGTCAACCGTTGTGTCGAATGATTTGTACACTTTTTCCTCACCTGGAAGAAGACGACTTATTCTATCGTAAATGGCTTTGACGAATTTGTTTGTAGGAGCAAGAATTCTTCGTTCATATAGCCATTCTGCGTCGGAAAAACTGCTTTGCAGATTAGGGAAAACTGTGGCTCTAAGGTCTTCTACACTGCTCGACAAATTCGCAACCAAACTAATGGGGATGTTTCCGTTTGCATCGATTTCAATATTCCCTTCTCCAATCTTCAAGATGCTAGTTGAAAATTCGTCGGATTCATGGGCATTGTGGAGGTGAACACTGATGTTTGTCGTGAGTTTTAATGTCTTTACCGTTGACCATAGCGGTGAGTATTTCAGGCAGAATTTTACCTGGTCACCTCTGGTACCCCTTTGAATCACGGGTAGTGTCTGTCGGAAATCACCAGATAAAACCATTTTGATGCCACCAAACGGTATGTTCTTTTCTGTGACATCACGCAACGTTCTATCTAGCGCTTCCAGTGCAATTCTATTGGCCATGGTACACTCATCCCAAATTATAGCTGAGCACCATTTCAACAATTCAGATGAGCCACTACCTCTGCTTATGTGGCATGTTGCGGTACCGTCGTCAGGCAACCTCAGGGGAAGCTTGAAGGCACTGTGAGCAATTCTGCCACCAGGTAGTAGCGTCGCTGCTATACCAGCCGATGCAACAGCGAAAACAATTTTGCTGTCTTTGCGCAGTTCAGCCAAAAGCAACTTAATGACAAAAGTGTTTCCAGTTCCACCAGGCGCATCCAAAAAGAAAACGTAGTTGCCATTACTGCGGTTGTAGACACTTTCAAGGATAGTGTTGTATGCGTGCAATTGATCGACCAATAGTCTTGGTTTTTGAAGAGCCGCGTATGCAGCCAGCTCGTTGGTATTGTAACAAAGCTCGCGCTGAATTTCAGTCTGAAGCTGATTTCCTATGCTCCTGTCAAGAGGAGGAAATCCTTACGGTTCAATTTGCCCTCCACTTATTTCAACCAAGGTATTTTCTAGATAAATTAGTGCCATGCTGCAGATGGCCGAATTACATTCGATGCGAACATCGACATTTTGCATCTGAAGTTGATGTCGGTAATCTTCCGACATATCATTTATGAACTTCAACCATAGATCATACGGGCAGGTCAACTCGCAACTCCTAATCAACAAAGCAAATAGTCGCCGCAATTGATATGGAGTGTTAGTAACAACAGCTTCAGCAATGGTATTCTCCCATTGATTGTCATCTTGAAGCGAACCTCGCATCGTGCAGGCTCCCCTGTAGGTTGAACACAGAAGACGATCAATCGTTCTGAGGTATTAAACGATGTTGGGCCTCAGACTTGTTGAAGTGGCATTCTTAAGTAGAAGCATTCTCGTTGGGAAGGGTGAACGGTATAGATTCTGCCTATTTTAACATCGTATTTGATGCCTGGATGCCCCTCAACTGGAACCCCTATTTTTTGCCGGGTCTACTTGCTTTGCTTCCGAGAGGACCTGGGTAAATGAATCATGTTGGCTTTATTTGAAGAACGCAGTTAAGGTCGTACCTTTGGGATTCTGAAGTTGGTCCAAGAGGAATCCTTCCGTAAAGTAAATTCGTTGGCCATTTTCTCGGTGGATGCTTAAGTGTTCAATGGCCGAAAATCGTTTATGGATATCAAAACTACAGATTCTCCAGAATGCTTCATTAATGCTGATGTATCTCCCCATTTCATATCGGGTAATCTCATCGTTTCTGTTGCGGAAGTTGAGTGAGTTCATTGCAGCATCGGAACCTTTGTTGATGTATTTGCACACGTACTTGATGGACTTCGCAGAGTTGCAGAACTCAACATTGATATGAGCGTTAAATACTTTTGACAGAAGTGGACAGTACGGCACGATCCAACGGTTATCAATTACCCCACCACCGTTTCGCCGTTCATTCAAAACAGCTTCGAAACCACCAATCTCAGGTCATCTTCTTCTGTACAGAGGGTAACCATCTCCGTCAGTCTGAGTGACATCAAGGTATCGCTTGGGGTATTTCTTGGTACATTTTCCATCCTTCATGCAAGGGCTGTTGGGATTTATCTGACCGCATGGACCATGCACCATCTGAGTTTTGACCGTTTAAAACAGAACTGGGTCAACGGATCGGTCAGGCAATTCTGCACATATGAATTTGTCGATATCAACAGAGTGCAATTTTACTTTTAGCCAGACCAAAATGTGAGCGTGGGGCAACCCTCTCTTCTGCCACCCTACAGTGTGCATATGGCACTGAACATCACCGAAAATTTTGAATTTCGTGATGAGTTTCATCATGGCTTTTAACTTAAGATGAAATACCCGCGCGGACAAGTCATGTCGACCTTTTGGCATTTGACCGGGGACTAGCTCATCGGCAATTTCGGGCCATGATGGGTTGCAAGTAAACGTAATCAATAGATCCGGGTGCCCGAAATGTCTAACGTAAACCAATGCATCTTGAGTTTTCTCATGCATATAGCGAGGCGACCCAGTGTGGCTTGACGGTAAGATGAGAAGTTGACCGCAACCAACATTATTACTATCATCACTAAGCACATTGTCTCTTAGGTGGATGTAGTTGCCCACGCGAAGTTCCTTCTGGTGTGTGCGAAAATAGCAAAGACGTTATGCATCCATTTTGGCAAACATATCAACAGCAAATTGAAGTAATAACGTTTTGGATTGACTGTGTAGACTGTTAGTTCGGTCTCAGGTCATAAAGTGATATGATTAGAAAGCTTTACAACTTACTGTTTTATTGGTGCCAGTTTGTGGTATGCCAAAATGGTAACTATCTTCGCCATTAACATGGATGAGAGGGTATTGCAGGGCGTCATATGAGCGATGTGTCTCATATATCCTCTGTAGTCTATCGTCTCTCCTCCTCAAGACATGATCTCTGTTGCCATGCTGCGTATCAGACATGATGACGGCCACCTCGTTGCATGCGGAAGGATTAAATCTCCGTTGATGTTCTCCGCGGGGGCATTTGTCGGCATCTATGACAATGGAAAAATCAAGGTAAGCATGCATCTCTAAGGCGGACTTAAAACTCTTTACGTTACTTTTGCGTTGGTATAGAATATCTTGAAGGGACAGTTTTCTATGAAGCTTCAAGCCAGGGTACACTCGGGATCGGCTTTGAGCTTGCTGGTTGATATCTTCTACGAAGCATATTTGTAGAAATTTCGGCTCACCATTAGGAGGAGGTAGTAACGATCCAATCCGGGGACAAACTTGACCTTCCACCTTGAAGGTCGGCATAAATCCAACCTCATGAACAATGTTGGCACCAAAAGAGGTCATTTGAAACGCACCATTGTATTGTTTAATGTTTAAAAGAAAATGTGTGGAGTCGCTGGTATCACCAGCAAGAAGTGTATGAAGTAGTTCCGGCGGTTGAGGGAAGTTATTTATTAAAACCTTTCCGTTAGAACAGCACATGCCGTTTGTTTCACCAGTCCATTTTTTCGCCTGACAATGACCACAAACTTCCGCCATCTTCCCAACGGAAACATTCGCATCTCCCGCATAATTAAGACTTGGGTTGTAATTGAGGGAGGCTCTGTTCCAAATCTGAGCATTTAGGGAAGCAACCAACGGACCAGAGCCGTCATACCGTATTTGAATTGGCTGCAAACTTAAGTTTTCAGCATTGGCTGGGCGTTGGGGAGCTCGTTGGGGTGCTTGCATAGCCAGACGCGCACTTCTACGTGTAGGTAATATGTTTTGCCGACGTTGCGAATGTCTTGCCGTAGTAGGGTCCTTCGCTGAATAGTTTGGACTTCGGTTTCTTCGGAGCGGCTATTTTGATGGCGAATAGTATCTTCGTGTCTTCTTTGAAGCATTTGATCTTTGGTTTCTTGGGAGCGTCGGTATCGCTGACGAATGGCTTCAGTCTCCAGTCGAAGCCGTCTTTCTTCTTGTGTTTCTTGCGAACGTCTATTAGCACTGGCAAGTCTCTTCTGCTCCTTTGCCCGAACTTGGCTTCTCGCGGCTGCTCTACCTCCTATGCTTTCTAATAAGGTAGCACCTGCAAATAGATTATTATTTTGAACAAAAAAAGGTAGGGCAGGAGAACAACGAATTTGCAACGTTACATTCAGTAGCAGGCCCATCATCATTGGTCATGATGCTTGTGTTCATAACATCTCTGCCAGTGTTACTGTTGCCCTTAATGGTAGTTTGTGAGGATTAGAACTAAAGCGAACGCCTTCGTATGGCAGGCCATTCAAGCTAAACTAAAATCTAGCCGAAATTGAGTTTTATTGGGCCAGCAGGACTATGATCCCAGTGCGTGGCAGGCAGGCGCATAACCGTGGAGAGGGGGGTGGTGTTTCAAGGAGCTGCGACTGCCTAAACGTAAGTATGGGGGGGGGGGCAAGCGGTAGCATACCAAGTGATTCACGGTCACTAACTTTGAAACAGCTGTACAGGCAGCCGTTTTAGCCCTTGCTGCATTAAGAGCGGGGGGAGGCGGTAGGGTGCCGTTTCAAGCAGCAAGAACATGTGTGTGTGTGTGGTTGGGTCCAATCGGAAAGGGGGTTTACATCAGTGAGTATGAAACAGCTTCGCAAACACCGTTGTAGCCCTTGCTGCATTAGAGGCGGGAGGAGGGGGGGGGTGACGTTTCAAGCGGCCGCGACGACCCCTTCCCTACCCCCGCCCAACCCCCGTGACGTATTCACATCCGCCCGTCACGTCGGGTATCATTCGGGGCGACAGCGACATGATCGCTAAATCCTCACGCGCACGAAAATGAGACGCCCAAACAATGAAAGCGGTCAGACGCTCGGACAGTAGAGAAACACGCACACTCGCATGCCAGTGCCACACGCGCGTCGAAGGCGCAGAAGGCTTCTTAGAGGTGACCCCTTCGACCAATGATAACGAAGACACAGACAGACAACTCACTTTGATTAAGTATACAGATTGCACTTTTAATTTACTTTTCAACTATCGCACACTCTTTACTTGATGAGTTTTAACTTTGAGCAATAATTTATCGATATTTATTTACTTTAGTATGATAAAATTTACCCTGAGGTTATCTCTAGCTGTCTTATTTAGGTCCTTATCTATTATAGCTACTACTTAAATTTTTAAGCAGGTTGAATTGCCTGTAAACTTCTGGTTTTCTACACGCCATTCACCGATCTTGCAGGGATTTTATGGTGGCATTGGAATGCAGAACTGTTCTCCGAAGGTAAACATATCCCATAACTACTAACCTTGGCAAACTAGGCAAAATTGGCCTTTTGAACTACCCACGGGAATTACCGTTTACTTACAAATTTTAAATAGGGTGATTTTCCGAATCTCTGCCTTTTTTGCTTTGTTAAGCTTTTCTATTGTTGGTGTCGTTAATACCACTGGAAAATGTCTCTCAGTGACCTCACCCGAGGTTTGGGTATACCTCCCTACATGCACGCGTTCACCTGTGGTCGGGCGCGGGGTTAGTGATGATATTAAAGCTACCTCAGTGTCTTCTCCCAAGGTTTGAGTACGCAACCCAACTTGCCCTCGTATCTTTTTTAGTGGGTATTTGAATTGGTTACTAATTTCTTCCCTGGCATGTTTCATTCGTCCTCTCCCCGGAAATCAATCGTTTATAAGCCTGCGGGGCGCGCTTCACACTTTTCCAGACCACCCCACGGCACAATCCAACAATCCAACTTATTTTTTTGCTTGCACCCTCATAATGCCCCACCCGTGTGACCCCTATTATCAACGATCCCTTATTAGAGAATTTTGTGGTTTTCGGTTTCTATGGTGGTACATGTAATAAACTGTTGCCGTTTTGGTGATGCATAATAGACCGTAGTGGAAGTGAAAGCGCTAGGAGCTTTCATCTGTGCGCACTGATGTGCCCACTTCTCCTGATGCAGCATTTTCAATACTGTTGACTAGCTTTTATACATTACATTATACACTAGCGCGGAAGCCCGGCTTCGCCTTGAGCTTCCTTACATTTTGGTGACCCTTAGGTAGGCAAACCGCATATGAGAACTTCTTAAAATGATTATGTCCAGTTAATTTCAGCTATATTTGGGAAATTCATTGGTCAATACCTTTGAACTCCCTCTTTGTACATAGTTATGATACAGTACCTGTGGCGCTGCCAGAAACGGATCAGCGTTGGGTATGGGAAGATATTAAAAAAACTCCTTAGGTATTTTCCATAAGTCACGTTTCAAATGCCGTTTTGCGGGATTTTAAGGCAAAAAACTGTCGAGTGTGGGGCTGGGGCCGGGAGGGCGGGCGACGGGTATATGTAAATCGGATGTCCTGCTGCTGAAAGTGTTGGAATAATTTCAGGAGGAGGTCATCGTGGTTGATCAATACCCTAATGGTAACATGAGGGGAAGATCGCAATGGGCACGAGAACATCGCCGAGTAACGGAGTTGAGCTCATCGTACACCCTTGCTGATTACCGGGTCTGCCGACCAAATATCGAAGCATGGGAGCCCAACGATCGTCAACAGTTATTCTAAGCAAACAAAGTACTAAAAAGTAGCAAGCGGTATTGTTTTTAAAGGAAATTTCTGCCAGAGAAGTTTGGTGGCAAACCTTACTTACTGCCGAGCGGCAATGTAATTAGTCTAGCATCATTACACAGAACATCGTTTTTCATGCGTGTCCACAGGTGGCATTAAAATATGAGCGAGTAAATAAGTATGTATGCGGCGGAAAGTGGTAAATGTGGGCATTAAGAGAGCAGAATTTTGAAATTAAACAAAAATGAGAAATGCGGGATCATGAGAAGGCAGGAAATAAGGATCAATACGCACCGTAAGGATATGGAAGGTAGATAAATCAGACTAGCGCTTCTGGGTAAACGACATTTCTCGTAACGCCGTTGGGTGCCAATACGTACAAGTTGGTTTTCGAGCCAACCCGAGATATCGCAACGTAGAGCTGACCGTGGGAAAAGCACAATTCTTCCAGGAGAATTCCAGCCACCCTGAAGTTTTGACCTTGAGACTTGTTGAGATACATGGCGAAGCAAACCTTCACGGGAAATTTAAGTCGTCGGAAATTAAACGGAGTGTCTGATGGCACGATAGGAATGCGGGGGATATAAGCAGTCTCCCTTTTTGCACAACCGGTCATAATTGTGGCCTCTATAAGGTATGACATCAGTCGTTTGACAATTAGCCTAGTGCCATTGCATAGCCACGGTGCATCAATATTTCGCATCTGCAGAATTGGCGCGCCAACCTTCAGAATCAGTTTGTGCGCTGGAACGCCAGATATTTCCAAGCTGTTCAGGAATTCAACTGGACAATTAACACAGTCGGAAGGATCAACTGTCGTATCAAATTATTTGTACAGTTTTTCCTCACCTGGAAGAAGACGGCTAATTCTGTCGTTAATGGAATTGACGAATTTGTTGGTCGGAGCAAGAATTCCTCGTTCGCATAGCCATTCTGCGTCGATAAAGTTATTTTGGAGATCAGGGAAAACTTCGTCTCTAAGATATTTGTCACTGCTCAGCAAATTTGCAACTAAACTAATGGGGATGTTTCCGGTAGCATCGTTGTCAATTTTCCCTTCGCCAATCTCCAAGATGTTGGCGGAGAATCCGTCGTTTTCATGGATATTGTGCAGGAGAATTCTCATATGGGTCATGAGTTTCAATGTCTTCACCGTTGACCATAGCGGTGACTATTTTAGGCAGAATTTCACATGGTAATC
Organism: Ligula intestinalis; assembly: GCA_036362985.1. Classification (NCBI taxonomy): domain Eukaryota; kingdom Metazoa; phylum Platyhelminthes; class Cestoda; order Diphyllobothriidea; family Diphyllobothriidae; genus Ligula; species Ligula intestinalis. The sequence continues at coordinate 94,698,130 of JAYGXS010000001.1, forward strand.
CCTGGTACCCCTTTGAATCACCGGTAGTGTCTGGCGGAAATCACCAGAAAAAACCATTGTGATATCACGAAACGGAATGTTTTTTCCTGTGACATTACACAGCGTTCTGTCTACCGCTGCCAGTGTAATTCTGTTGGCCATGATATACTCGTCCCGAATTATAGCTGAGCACCGTTTCAACAATTTAGATGATCCACTACCTCTGCTTATCTGGCATGTTGCGGTGCCATCATTAGGTAACCTTAGAGGAAGATTGAAGGTACTGTGAGCAGTTCGGCCACCGGGAAGTGACGTCGCTGCTATACCAGCCGATGCAAGAGCCAAAACAATTTTGCTTTCTTTTCGCAGCTCAGTCAAAAGCAGCTGATTGACGAACGTTTTGCCAGTTCCACCGGGCGCATCTAAACAGAAAACGTGGTCGCCATAACTGCGGTTATGGACACTGTCAATAATAGTGTTGATAGCGTGAAGTTGATCGACCAGCATCCTTGGTTTTTGAAGAACCACGTATGCTGCCAGCTCGGCAACGTTGTAGCAAAGTTCCCGCTGAATTTCATTTGGAAGCTGATTTCCAATGCTCCTGTCAAAAGGAGGAAATTAATACCTTTCAAGCTGCTCTCCACCCATTTCAACCAATATGTTTTCAATGTGAATGAGTGCCATGTTGTAGATGGCGGCATTGAAGTCTACGGGAAGATTGGCATTTTGCAATTGTAGTTGATGTCGGTAGTCTTCCGACACATCATTTCTCTACTTTAACCATCGATCATGGGGGCATTTCAACTCACAACTTCTGATCAACAACGCAAGCAGTCGTCGTAATTGAAAAGGAGCGTTAGCAACGACAGCTTCAGCAATGGTGTTCTTCCACTGATTATCATCTTGAATCAAACAACACCTCGCACAGGCTTCTCTGTAGGTAGAACACAGGAAACCGTCAATCGTGCTTAGATCTTTAAACAATGCTGGACCTTTAACTTCATTAGTAGCATTCGTAAGTAGAAGCATTCTTGTTAAGAGGGGTGAACAGTGTAAATTCTGCCCATTTTCACATCATACTTGATGCCCGGATATCCGTCAACTGGAATACCTACCTTCTATCGGCCCACTTGTTTCGACTCCATGTGTAGTATGAGGGGACCTGAATATACAAAAGTGTCTGGGCAAACGAATCTTGCTGGCACAATTTGAAGAAAGCAGTCAGAGTTGTATCTTTAGGATTCTGAAGCTGATCCAAGAGGAATCCTTCCGGAAAGTAAATCCGTTGGCCTCTTTCCAGGTGGACGCTTAAGTGTTCAATGGCCGGAAAACGGTTATGGATATCAAAACCAAAGATTCTCCAGAATGCCTCATTGCTGCTGATGTATCTGCCCATTTCATACTAGGTATTCTCATCATTGTTGTTACGGTGGTTGAGAGAGTACATGGTGGCATCGGATCCTTTGTTGATGTACTTGCAGACTTACTTGATGGACTTCGCTGAGTTGCAAAATTCAACGTTGATGTGGGCGTTGAATACTTTTTGACATAAAAGGGGCAATACGGCACAATCCTACGGTTATCAAATACCACACCACCGTTTTGCCTTTCGTTGATAACTACTTCGAATCCGCCAATCTCAGGCTGTCGCCTTCTTAGAGAGGGTAACCATCCGCATCAGTCTGAGTTGCATCTAGAAATCGCTTGGGATATATCTTGGTACATTTGCCATCCTTCAAACAAGGCATTAAGGATTTATCTGATCGCATGGGCCACGCACCATTTGAGATTTGATCGTTTAAAACAGTATAGGGTCAACGGATTAGTCTGGTAACTCTGTGCATATCAGTTTGTCGGCATCGGAAGAGTGTAATTTTTCCTTCAGCCAGACCAAAATGTGAGCGTGGAGCAATCCTCTTTTTTACCACTCAACAGTGTACATGTGACACTGAACATCACCGAAAATTTTGAATTTTGTGATGAGTCTCATCATGGTTTTCAACTTAAGCTGGAATACCAGCGCGGACAAATCATGGCGATCCTGTGGCTTTTGACCGGGGAACAACTCATTAGTTATGTCAGGCCACGATGGTTTGCAGGTTAACGTAATTAATAGGTCCGGGCGACCATAATGCCTAAAGTAAACCAACGCATCTTGGGTTTTCTCATGCATGTAGTGAGGAGACCCAGTGTGGCTTGACGGCAAGATGAAAAGTTGACCATGACCAGCACCATTACCACCCCCAGAAAGGATGTTGTCTCTAAGGTGGATGTAGTTGTCCACGCGAAGTTCTTTCTGGCGTGTGCAGAAATAGCAAAGGCGTTCTGTTTCCATTTTGGCAAACATATCAACAGCAAATTGCAGGAACAACGTTTTGAATCGACAAAGTAGGTTAAAATTTCGTTCCCGAATCATAAAGTAATATGAGTAGAAGGCTTTACAACTTACGGTTTTACGTGTGCCAATTTGATGTATACCGAAGCGATAACCATCTTCACCGTTAACGTGCATGAGAGGGTATTGTAAGGCATCATATGAAGGTGTGTCTCGTATATCCTTTGCAACCTATCATCTATCCTTCTCAAGGCAATATAATTTCCGTGCTGTGTTTCTGACATAATGCGGGCCACCTCGTTGCATGCTGGAGCATTAAATCTTCGTTGGTGTTTTCCACGAGGACGTTTATCGGCATTTATGACAATAGTGAAGTCAATGGAAACGTGCATCTGCAGGGCGGACTTAAAACTGTTAACGTAGCTGTAGCGCTGGTGTAGCATGTCTTGAAGGGACAGTATTATATGATGTTTTAAGCCTGGGTACACTCGGGATCGGTATCGAGCCTGAAGGTTTATGTCTTCTACGAAAAATATTTGTAGAAATTTCGGCTTGCCATCAGGAGCAGGTAGTAACTCTCCAATCCGGTGGCAAACCTAGCCTTCCACCTTAAAGGTAGGCAAAAATCCAACCTCACGAACAACGTTGGCACCAAAGGAGGTCATTTGAAACGCACCGTTGTATTGTCTCAGACTAGAAAGAAAATTCTTCGAGTCGTCGGTATTACCAGCAAGCAATGTTTGAAGCATTTCTGGCGGTGGGGGGAAGTTATTCAGTAGAACTTTGCCTTTCAAGCGGCCGCGACAACTTACGCGTGATTAAAGGGGGAGGTCCAAGTGATAGTAGGTCAAAGGGCTTACGATCAACCCATGCAGTAGTAACAAAGGGGTAAGACGGAGAGAGAGGTGTAAAGGGATCATGGGCATCAGATTCTAGTCATAATTGGGGACCAGTGAAGTGGGGGTGGGGGGAGGGGTTCAGAGGGGAATGAGTCCGACAATTAATGTCGTCCCGTGGTCATCGTCTCAAGTTTTGTTTGGAGGTGTGAGGACGCAAGGTGTCGACCTCTTGAGACGGTGTCGGTGACGTTTGGATGCTTGAAGCAGCTGTGCAAACACGGTTATAGCACTTGGTACATTGGCGGGAGGTGACCTTTCAAGCGGCTGCGACGACCTGGAAGCGACGACCTGGAAGCGACGACCCCTTCCCCACCCCCGGCCACCCGCCCCCCGTGGCGTATTCACATCCGCATTTCACGTCGGGCGTCACTTGAATTCTCACGCGCACGATAGAATGAGGGAACGACGTAGAGGCCGACACGCACAGGCGACCGAGAACGCGTGCCGACGAAGTGATCGTAGTACTAACATGCGCGCGTCGAAGGCGCACAAGGCGTGTCAACCTGACTCTGGTGACAAATGATAACGGAGACACACGCAGAAACAGTCACCGATTTCATTAAATATACAGATTATATAATGCTATATATATATATTATATATTACTAAAAGAAGCGAAGATGCGCGTCCCCGGACATGAACGAGAAGATGAGGCGATCTCGGGAACCATTGTTTTATCGTCCTGACGTTTCAAAAGCGTACAGGCTTCCGTCATCAGATGTGGTAATTGTACCGCGCCCCACAGTATTTATAGGTGTTGGCAGTTATAGTCAACAGGGCCTTAACGCATACAGAGGGGGGGGGGATAGGAGGGCGTTATATGGGATGCTCGATCATCGTGCGTTGTGAAGCGTAATAACCTCAGTCAGGGGTTCTCCCATCGGCTTCCGGTGTTCGCACTTGTGCAGTTGTCTTCCAAGGCCGGGAATCCTTCCAACACCTATAAATACTGTGCGGTGCGGTACAATTACCACATCTGATGACGGAAGCTTGTAAGCTTTTGAAAAGTCAGGACGATAAAACAACGGTTCCCGAAATCGCCTTATCTTCTCAAATTATATATTATATTTGTGAGTGTGTATTGCCTGCACCTTTCACCTTCGTTCCATTTCCATACAAAATTGTAGAATATCAGCATCCCTGTGGCCATAGCCGCCGCAATGGCAGTCGGACTGACCTATCACAACCTGAAGGCCAACAACAACACAATTTTCGAGGATTGGGATTTCTTTAGGCCCATCGCACGCGGGGTGGTGGAGTTCCCTGTCCTGCCTAATGTATCCTTTTATTTCGGTCGCAACCGCGATGATTTTATCATGCCCTATGATTACTACTTTTTTGGCTTCTCTGAGAATGCCACACGAACCGGCTTTAATGCGAGCAGAGCGAGTTTTGAGGAGACCTTTGTTCTCCACAGCATCCTACTCTGGCCACGGGAGAGCCTTGTTGATCTTGTGGCTAAGGTTTGGCCTGGTGGGGGCTCTGGTCCGGAGATTGACAACTGTCTTCAAAGTCCCTGCTATTCATGTGAGTGTCTATGCGTTACCGGGAGGATGCGTAAACTTTGTGCATGTTTTTGGTGCAGTTCAGCAAAGTAGAACCAGTTCTTGTGAACAAGCAAAGGAGGAAATTGATCGATTGATTTTAAATGCTACCTTGTATCGAAAAAAGGTCAGAATGCAAAGTTGATCCAAGAGAGTAGAGATGGAACGCATTTCTGCTTTTTCTTCTGTAGACAGACAGGAATGCATTTTTAAACGTTGGCCGACAAGCCAGTTAGCTTCAGTTCATCTTTGTCACTCATATACAGCCGAATTTAAAGCCGTTGCTAGTGGACAGTGTACTCCGGTTATCTATGTCCGCCTTGCGAATTGAACGGAAGCTCAGACATTTTAGTAGCTAATGTGAACTTTACTTAGCGCCTGGTTGTCAACGCTCACTCTGTGGCCTTAAAATTGTGTTTGTAGGCTTCATATAACTACTTTTAAAATCACAGTATTCGCTTACTGTAACAAGAGCCACATAGCTCAAGCCTTTTCACGTGAAGCAGGGTCTAAAATAACGAAAGAATGTTTGCAAAATTATTGCATTGAGGGATATTTTGGTGTATTCATTTGGCATATTAGAAGAAAACCATTCGTTATATCTCATCACAGACCAACAGTCAGACGAATTGTCTAATTAAACGTCCACGTCGAGAGTGCCACCGGCAGAAGTTAAACAGCGTTGACATATCGGTCGATTGCTCCATTCAAAGCGCCTGTAAGGGGTCTTCGGTCATATGAGGTACAAGGAAGATGCAACTGCCCATTTTCTCCCTTGAGACGCAATGTAGAGGCCCCGCAGGTTGTTGCATAATAATCAGGGATATGTGCAGAAGTCAAACATAAGGGTGACTGACATTGACTTTTCGGAAATATAAGCCGTCGCTAATAATAAAGTGGAGTCCGGTTAATGTGAACACGGTTAATGTGAACAACCGCTTAATGTGGACAGTTGGCCAGGACCGGAATTTCTCCATAGTAAAATCCTCCGGTTAATCTGGACAGCCACCGCTTAATGTGGACAGCACCAAGCTGTCAACCGGTCGGTCGACCAACAGATTTTGTCAAAAATCCAGTCCAAATCGCCCGCGGCGGGGAATTCCCGCGTCCTGTTCGCCACAGTTGGGAGGTGCACTTGTCGAATTGGCCGTACTCGAAACGGGGCAGCGACAACAAGGTTTTGATATGGAGAATTTTGACACTGTGATAAAGAACTTTAGGGGAGCTTTAAGAGAAAAGTTTCCACCAAAGCAATCAAAACTGAGCATGTTCTTTCAATAAAACTTCATTCAGATGCAAAATTCTGTTTTTTATGCGTAGAAACGACTGGTTTGGGGTCAGTTCGCTTAATGTGGATAACCGGTTAATATGGACAGTTGGCCTGGAACGGAGGTGTCCACATTAACCGGACTCCACTGTACTTGCTAAGCCCCAGGCGTGTCAGACTCGGAGATGAGAAAAAAGACGACTCGATCGCTGGGACAATTCGCCTGACATCTTGAGATCCATCGCGGATTCATCATCAGAGACATAATCAAAGAGCAGTAGCAGGAACGGATCGGAGATGTTTATGATTAATCGAAAGGCATGAAAGAATGCAAAAGTCTAGATCTGTCGTTCCGTTTTTAACAGCTGCAACGATTGTCAGTGTATATGATGCCCAATAAAATGCACTCACAACACATTATTATGTTATGAGAAGTTTAACGTGTAACGGTAGCTTATAAGTATCACCGAATGTCGCAATTCTGTAATACGCAAAAGAAATTAACGTAGAATATGGTTAGATTGCATGCCGCTATAGTTTATAAAAATAGCAAGGTAGTCTACCAAGAAGCACTGTTTTAAACCATTAAAAACAACTTAACAGATACTGTCTTCATAGAAGATATATCTACGAAGATAGGACAAGCACACAATAGTAACACAGTAGTAAGAAAAAGATTCGATCCCTAGGACAAAATTTTCATTCGCCCGCCGTTACGGTATCCATCGCGAATTCTTTATCAGAGACATCAGCAGAAAACAGTAGCAAAAGCGAGCGATACGTGCACAGGAAGTTGCAGCATTCACAAACCCCTTCTGACAAGGACAATTAACGATAATTGCCCTTTTGTGAGTTATTGGCTTACTGACCAGCCTGCTGGCCGAGACGTGCTGTATTTGCATAACGCGTGGTGGAATTGAGCGTGATGATCGCTCGGCTGTCTGCTTCCCCTGTGTTGGCGTAAGACGTCCTGGTCACTTGCGCCTTCTGCAAGTGGCGACTTGCTTTGGCCAAATTGAACCTTAGCACCGAATAGGAATTGAGCAAATAATTGCACTTGTTTATGAACTGGGGGCCCGTGGACCACAACTCAATTAACGGTGTCTCTGATGAAGAATCCGCAACGAATGTCAAAACGTCGATTGAATCTTCTTCTGATTCTTCCCCATTACCTCCTGGGACTCACATGTTCACTTTTCTTGGCACGTAAGACAGTATCTTTGCATTAGTTATAACAACTGGTTCATGTTCGGGTATGTGGTTCAATCGATGCGCTATCTCTGTATGCGAAAGTAAACGTTGTCATTTTGCCACCAGTGTCATAAAGCAGAACTATGAGGTGGGGGCCCACTTTTGTGATACGTAAAACCTAGCCTTACCGTTCAACTGAGAAATAATCCCTCATTTTGAAGACTACCGACGGCTGACAGTATGAAGTTAGAAGTTGTGAATTTCAGTCCCCATCTTCTCTTACTTTTATATATTTTATTTCAGTTGAATCCAACAGTGGCCCTCTCATGTTCGTCCTAGGGATACTGACTGCTTTGACAATCTTTATTTTCGGCTTCTTCTTCAAGTAAGATGCTCGCTCTAATAAGCCTCACTTAATCTTACTGCTCAATTAGTCATATCAGCAGCACCTTTTTAAATAAGATATTTGTATTTAAAACGGCGGATCATAAGCGGATTGAACCTGTGGGATCACCAAGGTCAGGTAACGGAGTAGAAATTTCGTCCGATCGCAAACAAATATTTTCATTTGAGACAGCATTTTAAACGAATTTTGGGCCGTGCAATCACGTACCTGCCATATAAATTCCCTCCCAGTGTATTGTTTTGGTGCGCAGTGTTGAACGCCGTTGAATTACTGTGGCTCTGGGAACAACAAAAATATTATTCCTGGCCCGCCTTTGCTTAATAATGAATCCTTGTTTAGCATGCCAAGATACAAGATCCCTTAAAAGGCTCAAAACAGGTAGGGTAAATTCACTACGGTCAAAGAGGATTTACAAAAAATCTAAAAACAAACCGAATTCTAAGTTTCCCTGCAATCCATATTCTCAAATGTGATCTAAGTGTGGCTTTTATGCTGGCATTTAATATAGGCGGGTCGGATAAGACAAGTCAGCATAAATTAAACAGACTAAATCGATCAATGACACGAGGATATAGTATTCATTCCCCAGAGCTGGCTTCATATTGAACTAAAACTCAGTACTTTGGATAAGCACGATTTCTGCAGAGTTCGCATATAATTGAAACGATCAGACCCACCTTGTATGTGGTGATTACTCTTGATGATAAATTTGAGCAAAATGGAACTCTTTTTTATGTCAACGAGTCTACTCTTCCCTATTTCCCTGATGCACACACTCTCCTTCAACCTGCAAGTTATTAGCATGATTGGCGTTGTTTGCCATGAGCAAGGCAACCACTGAAACAGATCGTCAATTTATGCTTATCAAAACGTGTTTTTAGGCCAATATAGGCGTTTGCACCGTAAGACTGAGCGAGTTTGTCCTCTTCACAAGTGTTAATTCATTGAAGAACAAACTGGATATGCGGACATACACAGCAATTATATTATGCTACTCGTGACAATCAAGTAGCCATATTTTATTACTATGTAGACTTACCAGCAACAGCTGTGTTCCACCTGCAAACATGTAATCGACGTATTTTTTAAATTGTCTTTTGTCCGCGTATTTCCTATCACCTTGTTACCAACAGAGAGTTCAAAGGCATTCGCCTATCCTTCCCTAAATAAACTGGTACTGATACTGAACAGTCAAGAAAAATAAATTGTCTAGAAGGTGGACAAGGGAACCCTACAGCCCAGCTAGTCCTAATTATAAACGCGTTAAAAAGAACCGGAGAGATTGTGAATTGATTTGTCTATTAAGCAGAAATTGAGGAGATCAGAAAGCCTGCTACTTCATCTGAAAGACCTAGAATTCGAAAAAAAATGTGTTTTTTGTTTGCTATGGTCCTGGAAATATCAACAGCGCTAGCTTTTGCTCCCCTTCGCTTAGTACTAATTCAATGGTTAGCCTACAGTAGTACATTGCGTGACGTACATTACTGTGGGGAGCATGACTTAGTTAATGTCATAGGGGCCAGAACAGCGGGACAAGATAAGTAGCTATTAGGAATAAGCGAAATTCTAAGTTGGCTCTGCGCTACTTACATTCTTCATTCTCAGATTTTACACTTTTATGATTTTTATGCTGGCATCTTATGTAAAAAAGACTTGAAAACTACGCTTTCAAGAATTAAAAAAATACGCTATTCAACAACACAGATAAAAAGCACTAACTTCCCCAAAGGGAGCCCGGAAGGCAAAATAGCTTGAAGAACGAAAAAATGTATGCAGTTTGCGTTGAGTCAAAACGGAAAAAGGAGCTTACTAAACGACGCTAGATGTTTTTGGTATGCTATTTTGAAAGTAAACTTGCTTCAATGTCTCTCACTGTGCCTTCCCTTTACTGATTGCATATCTATTACTTTCATTTATAAACTATTAGCATTACTTACGTTATGTGTCGCTAACAAAGTAACGTGTCGAAAGGACGTTAGTTTAGGTTTACCCAGGGGCCTTTGACTGACTGAGGAACACTTAAGACTGCATAAACAGACATCTATAGAAAATGTTCTGAAAAGGTAGACCTAGAGTCCCCGCAGTCGAGCTAGTCTAACTTAGAATTAAGCAAATGACTACGAAAAATGGAAATGTCGTTATTTTCTTCGTTTTGGTAAACCCAAACGGGCAGTCAGTGAACGAAATGCATCAGAGAACCTGCTAATTTGTCCGAAAGAATTGAAATTCCTGAATACGTTGGAAGAAGCTGAAGAATATGAAGAAGTGAGTATAGCAGTAGTTCCTTTCAATAAACTAACATCTTTGAGCAGTTCCATACATGCGGTATTTTCACGAACTGCAAGTATGTACTACTGTTGAAAACCCCACTGAGGTTACAGTACGAACTTTTGGTCTTGTTTGCTTCTGTATAATGTATACTTAGGTGAATCTGTTATGTGAGGTAACTTTCCAAACTTGTTAAATTTTTTAATGGGCGAGATAGTTACAACATGTTCCCAAAAAAAGAAAGGTAACAGATAACGTGGACAGTTGGGACAGCTTCTTCTCCCAGTTAACTCAAGCTTTCCTTTCACGATCAGATACGCAATGAACGAACTCTAGAGGATATTAAAGGGAAGGTTTAGCAACTAACTGGAAATAGGAAAGACAAACGGACCAAGTTATGGGAATAAATCTTCAAAAATATCGCTACGATGAAGATTTTGCATTCCAGCTTATGGTTATTCCTGCGATTTGGAAGTCATACAGATCCCTGTCGTCAGAGATGGCAGCAGCCACAAACAACAATGATGCGAATCTGTAGATGACTGCATATGGCTTCGAATTACGGGGCAGATAGTGAGATTTGAGGCATGTAACGTCTTAGGGCATTTAGATTTTTAGAACAAACAGTAATGCTAGATTTCGGTTGAAGGATGGTGTTCAGGTCAGCCAACGATGTCCTAATCTGCTCTGCCCGTTGGTGTCCTTCGGCCGCTAAAACAAGTGCCAAAATAAGCCAGAAGTCTACACCACCCGCCAATTTAAGTATTCATGCAAACACAGTCAACACATCTTGTTCTTATATTTATCTCTCATTCGATTGACGCATTATCTCGATGCTGCTTTGGCTCCGTTTTTCGAATTCTCCTCTTCATCCCATATCTACGAAGTGTTTCAGAAAACCAACACGTCAACAGTCTGTAGTTCATTTTCTAACATTATAGGAGTTAAGGCTAAGACGGTTAACCTTAACAGCTACAATCGTTGAGGCCCAGTTCCTTAGAAGATGGGAGTAGTCTTGGGAAGGCCAGAGTAGAAGGAAGAGTTTTTCTGTACACAATGGAAAGGAGAATAGATGGAAAGAGTGTTGACGCGCAGAGTATTGCGTCCGTTCCCTATGATCGTCGCCGGCGCATGCTTTGTTCTGGTGGCCAATGAAGTGGATGATGTCTAGACTAGCGTGGGTGTGCGACCTTGAGGTGGACTGGGACTGGATAGCGTGAGTGCACGGTCACGCTGAGGCATATGTGCGCGTAGGTCAAAAGCCCATCAGGATTTTCTAGTCTGGTGAAAAGGGACAATATTCCAATAAGTATAGGGAATTCATGTTACCTATAGTCTCCAACACTGCTTTCAAAACCAGTCCCTATGCAAGCAGAGAGGAGCATATCATGCTTGGTCTAAATAATTCACCAGGACTTTCTGATATTTTGTATGCACCATGCCCTCTCACATCACCTGTAAACGTATCTTTGTTCCAGCACGGAAGGCTAAATAAAAGGTAGAGAATTGAACCCAAATATTATCTTTAATTTTTTAATTTGAATATTAGGCACCATTTACTATCAGTTGTCAGACGCCCTTGAAGAGGATCCATTTTCCGCACGAAGGGCTAAGTTTAGCTCCAAACCGATCTTCCTTCGTTTGCTTTTGTTAAATCGCGAATGTACCAACTCATTAGACTGCCAACTCCTGTTCTTTAACAACTTCGTGTACCTGGGGAAACAGTGGATTTTAAGGATGCTGTCCAACTTCGTATGAGGCATTTTTTATCGGTGAAACTGCTGTACCTTAATGGCATATACTAAAATAATTTAATTTGCACTGAGCCATTTATAACCCATGCAACTTTTTGCAGACTTCAAACAATCAGCGTAGGACGTCGGCCGTCCTCTCCGTGGGAGATTTCTCTGCTTCTACTGGCACAATTGACAGCACGTCGCTGTTGGCCCCGACCGGAACGGCTGGGAAAGCATCAAAACTCACGGCCATCTTCGGAGCAAGACTGCCAAAACAATGTGGCTACTTAGACTTATGTCCGATCTGGTTCAACATACCTATCCAGATCTAGATAAATATAATACATTTTGCTCCATTTATTGTATAAGTTCAGAGGGAAGTTTTCGTTTTCGATCAGTACTCAAGAATTCGTAGTAATGTGGCTGACAGAGATGCCCGAAATTCATTAAATTAACATCGAATTGATAATTAAAGTTTGCATGTTTGACGCCTCCGCGAGCTGAAAAACACTAAGTATGAAACACACAAAATGTGGACCCTTTTTTCTAAGATCGGTATAGCCTGACTTATTTGTTCGTCTACATTTGGAACTACGAACTCAGCAGATTTGGATCTGCCGATTGTATGGGATACAACAACAAAATAGTGCGTGTTGTTAATGCAACGCCGATCCAGAGTCCCTGCTACGTAAGCTGCAGATGGGTCTGTTGTAAAATTCGAAGATAATATGTTACATCCTGCTTTAAAGTAACATATTTATTTTAACTCAAATATTGTGTCATATTTGATCGGACCTTCAATGATAATGCCTATTACCCTTGATTTTACTGAATTACAAATGACCAAAGGTAAATTATAAAGACCTGTTTAAGTTGAAACCCAAATCATATTGACGGGATCTCCGAAATTCACTCAGAAGGTTTTTGGGAATAGGATAGAGGAGTTTACAAGAAGTAGATCGTTAACTGGAAAAACAGACCTCTATAGCTACGAACTGTCCAATTTAATTTTTCAAAGATATGAGCAATTTGCTCATTTAAATATGCACTGCGAAATTTTGCATATGATATACGGGCAGTTATCGCTCTGTCTGGGCAGTTGTCGCCACAATAAACCAAACGATCCTTAAAACTATCCTTCTGTCGAGTTTTCTTATTGTTCTTGAGTCAAGGGCAAAGCAGTTTACCTGAAACGGCTGAACATACAGCACACTTATCTGAAGTCAAATGTGGATCAGTTTCTGCGCTCCATAAAGGATTTTCAGAATGAAAATGTTAACACCTTCATTGGATGCTTCATAGATGAGATGTCTGTCAGTTTAGTTTACGAACACTGTAACAGAGGCAGCTTACACGTAAGTCCAATCAACTGCTGCTCTTTCTTCCCCGTTTCTTCATTTACAGTTTTTAAATTTTGCAGGGATGTTGAACTAAGCAGAAGCCTTGAACGTAGGTCTGGAAAGAAATCGCAAAGCCCCTTGTCGTGTGATTTGAACGGTTTACCAAATGGAAGCGAAAATGTGAGCCCAGGCTCTTGTTGCAAACAAGATAGAAATGCCAGCATTGGGCACTTGTCTGAACTTTCGGAGGACTCGAACAGGAAAATATCTTTAGAAACAGTGTTAGTACAACAAGCATCGGCGTGTTTTTTTAGTCCAGTTACGAGAAAATGGGGGTAGGGAAGGGGGCAGGGGATGGCATTCGTGATCGGCTGAATCGACACCCAGGTATTCTTACCTTGTCATTTCGGCGTTCTTGGCATCGTAGCCTGCGTCCTTTGACATGAAGTGGGGCGCACTTCTCGGCGGTCAGAACGGAGGGCATGATGGAAAAGTGGTATATGAAAGTGTTTGCGGATTGCGTTGGAGTCTGATGCCCAGGTCTCCAGTACTTCCAACCCCCTCTTAATACAGGCGTGTGCCATTAACCATATTCGTATGACGTTGCATTTGTGGCCCTCCAACAGGGTGCGGAAAGGCATCTGGGCAGTGCGTCGCCTTTCTATGCTGTCCTTTTGTGCTCCTTTATTCGAGAACTACGTCGCCGCCCTATCTGTCCTGCATACTTGCAAGAACAGTTGCGAAAGGGCACTTGATAAACAGCGCTGGATTGCTAACGTACCTCTAGTTGGTCTTTTATTTGCATGATCCGTGAACTCATGGTAGTTGTCAGACGATAAGCAATACCCATAACGAGTTCTGCAGCGATGCGTTCCTTTTCTTCTGACGCATTTTTGGTGTACAACCTCGGACGCGTACAAAAGTAGTGACTTATTAAGCTTTTGAGGTATCCATTCCCTGCCAGTTGATCTAAGCGATGCCTTAGTTCTCGCACTCGTCCCTACGATTAATTGCAGTGTGTTTTTATCCTCTGAAAGAGTGGTGTAATACACTCGCGTTTATGTACCATTGGGTGGTTGCTATGGTAGTTGAGAACCTGTGTTATGTTAGTCGTCTTTTGATACACTCTGGTGATGTATTCTCTATTGGGTCTGCGCGTGCTGAGGATGTCAAGAAAAAGCAGTTACTTGGCATTCCCTTCTTCTGCTTTTTATTCTTTTTCTTTTTCTTCTTCTTCTTCTTCTTCATCTCTTGTGACGTCTCCAACAAGCAAAATAAGTCTTCGGAGATCCAACTGTCATATATTATTTGGTCCCAAAGTCCGGAACTAGGAGTCCTGACCCTCTTTTCTTGGGAATGCATACTAATTGTCAGAGAGAAGACAAGACAATTAAAGGCTCCCACGGTTGATAATAGAATACAGCAGTGTAATCTATAGACTTTTAGTTCGGTAGGCCTGAAATCTCACTCAAAAAAAATTGATCTCGAATTTCGGGAATTAGAAATTTCGAAACTTTTGCCAACCAGAGACATCATTAGCTCATAAACAGGCTCGCCAGATCCGGGCTTTGCACCTGGCACCTCTTACGCAGGGGCTTAATAAGTCAAGGAAGTCTCTAGCCGCTACCACCTTCGGGCCCGGTTCCCTGTCGTGGACCAGGACGTCAGCTGAGGAGTACAGTGTATTCTGAAAAGAACGAGCGACGATTGGTTGGAAGACACTGGCACTTGGACGAGTGCATTTCCGAAGCCACGAGGATTGCGTCTGAAAGGTGCGAACGTGTTTTTCATCCCAGCGCCTACAGCGAGGTCATTAGTGTGGCGGACTTGAAGATGATTGAAGGCGAATGATGCACAAATGCAAGCATTCGTGAGAGACAAGAGAATCAGTGTTCATTTGAGCCAGTATATTAGGGCTGGATGTTCTTTTGTTAAAGCCATGGCATGACGGTCTGTAACCGCTGGTTTTGGATATAGAAGTTTTTGGCAATAGCAGCATTTATCGACCTATCCTGCTTGCGAGGCTGGAACTGACCGTTCTGTTTGAGGTTGGAGCGCAGAATGGGGAGCAGACTGTCCCTCCGGATTCTCGCTTTACGCGCCATTAAGTGTGACGACTTTAGCTCAGAGAGCTATGGCAGGGTAGAACTACCTGAGTGATTCCTGTGGTCGGGAGTTTTAATTGAATGAAATGGATTGGTTTCGTGTATGCTAACGAAAAAAATAGGACACTTTTACTTTGCTCTAACCTAAGGCCTTCTTTCAGTGTAGTTGGACCGAGGATTTGCAACTTGCAACGAACAGGACAACTGAAAGAAATGGTTTAATCAATCATACGAAAATAAGATTTCTTCGACTTTTGCTACTCACAGTTGAACCCATCAACACAGGGCTGTAACAACTACAGCCAGTGGTCATATGTCAGATACGGTGATTCTAAAATGTCTTTTATGGGCCATTGCATTTCCATCGAAATTTGCAGCGACCATCCTCATGGAGATTGGTCAGACATAGTAACAGTAGGTAGACGAACACTGCTAGCAAAGACCAGGGGAACTGAAATTGTAATTTCTAGCACATTAGCCGTCATCAGCCAATTGTAGGCAATCCATGGTGTTGAATCGTCCGAGGCTCGGACCCACGACCTATAGATCAGAAATTGAGAGACTCTAAAAATTGAAGAACGGACATTTTGTCTTGGTGACTAAGGGAGAAAGGGGCAACTGAGTTACGTGATCAATCTTTCAACGCTTTTTAAAAACAAGAATTATCATTTTCTTGTAGGCATTTCAGCCGCAAACTGATCCTACTTTGCTGCGCACCTAGGTGAGTAGCGTCAGCTTACTTTGATTTTCTTCTAATCTGGAAAGAGCATATATGTACAATCTCGTAAACACAACGAAAATCCAAAACTCTGCATCCTGTTTGTAGTAACAGAGCTCAACACAATTAGGCATGTTTGAAACCACGCTGGCAGGATTCTAAAAAAATTGAAATTACTTTAAAATCTCAAAGTTCAAATGGCATTCGCATTTCTGGATTTTCCCTGCCAAAGTTTTGCAAAACTTTCGCATTATTATTGATGTGATCATTGTAGGATATCATCAGTCAATCTTCCATGATGATAGACTGGGATTTTCGAATCTTTTTAATGGATAATCTGGTCAAGGTAAGCATCGATCGCAGATTGACTTTATTTTCAGTATACATAGTCACGTTTGTTCCCTTTGTACAATGATAATTGATTTTGTTGGTAGGGTATGATTTATTTGCACAAGTCCGATGTGAAAGTCCATGGAATGCTCACATCAAAAAGCTGTATCATTAACAGCCGCTGGGTGCCCAAGATTACAAATTACGGAGTAAATGATGTCTGCGCGCTCTATAATCATTTCGAAACCCCACCACCCGAAGGTGAGGAGTCCTAGCCGCAACCAAACCATTCTTGTTCGTTAAAGCCTTATGGGTACCTAGGCGTTATTAGTCAAGTTCCTCTTTATCTGTACATATTCATACATTGTATGCGGTTGGCGACAGAGACAACAAACTGGATTTAGCTTTTTTTTGAATACCAGACCTCTTATGGACGGCGCCAGAATTACTTCGTGACCCAGTTGCGCTCAGAACTGGAACGCAACGGGGAGATGTCTTCTCTTTTGCGATTATAATGCAAGAAATAATCGTCCGATCAGTGCCTTATCCAAATTGTGATCTGAATGCCGCAGAAATCATCGAAAAAGTTCGGACTGGTGTGCCTATTTACAGGCCCGATGTAAGTTCTCGCTTCACTGGATCATCCTTTTATTTGAGTCCTTCAATATTGTGTACGTTCTTTTCTTTTTTACTACTGCGCGGTTGCCATGAAATGAAAAAAAACTAGAGGACGTTCGGACTTATTCCATAAAATGAGGGTGTTTCCGTCAAATAATTTTCAAAAATTCCGCTTCACCGGAAGGAATGAAAACGAAACGGCAAAAATAGTAACATCATTGAACCCATTTTAATAAGTTCTAATCTTTTTCCACCGTGAATTTATTTACCTTAATTCGCAAATAATTTTTTGGGAGGTGAAATGAATTATCGCACGTATGTTGACAATGCTGTGAGGGCCAAACCAGTAAGATAGTAGGAACGTTTATCGATCACAAATACACAACTACCAGTCGTCAGAAATTACATTCTACAACCTACACTGAGATCCTTGTTAAAGGCAAATTTGCGATGACTTCTTGCAGGCTTTACCCGAATAAATCATTTATTTTTGGGAGCAATTCACTTCTTATCTAACTAACTGATAATGTTTCTCGAAAACAGGCAGACGAATAGAGACAGACGACATTTTTATTGAGTGCACACATTCCTTTCAGGATTTACTTACGTGGATTCAATCACCCTCGAAAGTGCACTCCTTCATTCAAATTTCTGTCTATTTTAGATTTCTGCAGCTGAAGATGAAGCTGAAGCATCTCCAATTTTACTGCGCACATTACAATATGCCTGGTCAGAAAATCCGGCAATACGACCAACATTCAATGAAATTAGTAAATCCTTAGAGCAGATTATGCAAGGCAGGTGAGTTGAACCTCCACCCGAAGCTTCATAGTCAACTATTCCTTCATGAACTCTTTTAGCATATGCCTTGGTGTTTGACAGAAGTCAGCCTTTATGCGGGTATTTTTTTATAAGTCTTCCATTTTTATTGGACTTACTCTTTAAAGACAGTTCATTTTCTGCAAACCCTTTTCGCGCCCACGTGAGCATTGATAAAAATGAGCTTTGCTTTTTATGTCCAGAAACCTGCACGTGCAGTTCAGTTATGTACTTTAGTTTTCGTGATGGTCTATTCCCCTGCCTGACACTGCTCGATTACGTTTACAAATAATGAATAACTACACGTTCTGCTTCTAGAAACTTGGACCTCGTGGACCACATGACCAAGGTCATGGAAGAATACTCGGCGGAACTTGAAGCTCAGGTGGCGGATAGGACAAGAGATCTGCAGGAGGAGAAGGAGCAAACTGAAACGCTCATCGCTGCAATGTTACCTCGGTATGTTTTGTTAAGGTTTGCTGAACTGTCTTCGCTCCTTCCATTCAGCAAGGTGTGATCTCTGGGTCAAGTGGTTTACTGGTGTGACAAGTCACCAAAGCACGCAGTTGCCATACGGCAACATACTACTATAATAAGGAACGCTCTTCTTCATCACTGGGGACCGTACACGCTGCGACGATTGCCCGTCAGTCTGTGTCCCCATCTTCCGTGATTTCAGTATCCATGGGGGATATTGGTGTGATCTGAACCTGACAATTTGATTCGTTTTTACTCGAATTGCCATAGAAGCAAATATGTGAGTTAAAGGAAGCAGTTCAGAAGGCGAAGATGCGAACACTGAAACAAGAATTTTATTTGCCTGACCTTTCAGATTCTGTCGAGAATCCTTAATTATAGGTTAACCTATAATGGTGTGAGACATGCGCAGGTTGGGGTGATACATGCACAGATTGCGCGCTATCGATAGTTTGTAGCGGCCATCCGTATGCTTACTGTAATTATCAACATTTCACCAAAATCTGAACCACAGCCTTTGCACTAATATCTAAACCTAAGTAGAACGCCAATCCAAATGACTGCAAAGAGGCTACAATACTGGAATAATGGTAAAAGCGGCTTGATAGAAGCGTTAAACGAAAATGAAGTAACACCGTGCTGAGGCGATTAAAGGTTAAAAACTACTTTTTGCCATAAGCTTGTTAAATATACCAATAAAATTAAAACGCAGGCGCGAAATTTTACTTAACTTTGGTATATGTTAGGAAATGTTCAGGTTATCCGACTCTCATGATGGCCGTGGCTGAAAATGTAATTAAAGTTTACAACGTCGGTCGCCTAGTTACTAAACCCTGACCTGAAACCCGGTACTGACCTTTAATCCTGACCTTTTATTCTAATCTTGACCTTCAACTCCAAACAGGAACCATGGTTGCACCCTTAGCAGAAGGGGAATGTAAATTTTGACACCTGAGGGAGGCGTGGTGGGCTATAAGCAAAAATGAAGGAGGTAAACTTTAGCCTACCCAAAAGATGTATGCCAGTACTCTTTACGGTATCACTAGCTTGGATATAAACCCACGGCTTTATTTATATGCCTTCTTATTTCATAGTAGTAAACATGCTTAGGTATATATATTTACAGGCATCGGTTACGACGAAGGTTGAACATAGTTCAACTTCGGTAGTTAGGCTTCCTGTCAGGTGTGGCGTAAAGAGAAAGTGGAACCACATATCTAATAGTAAACCTTACGTCTACTAAAAAAGAAGCAGCAGCAGATGGCTTCTTCTTGTTCTAAGCACTAATCCAGAAACCATACCCCAAGCCTTACAGCTTAGAAGCAGGAAAGGCTAACAGATTAGCACATAATTACAAGACCCCATAGCAGCGAAGTAAATTCTTTAAATTAGCTTACTAGTGCTTGATGTTATTTGAAAAATAGCAACTCACGTCATCTTCTGCAGCTACGGCACCTCAATGGATGCCGTTTGATTTTTCCTTTAATTCCTTTTTTATACCTGGCTAAAGTGCTTCTATTCTGGGCTCTCTATTTTAACCTATTGCTTAGATATGTAGCACAGAACTTAATGTCTGGAAACCCCGTACCACCGGAGTCCTTTGATGAGGTGACCATCTACTTCAGTGATATAGTTGGATTTTCGCATATAGCTGCGAAGTCAACAGCTATACAAATTGCCGAGTTCCTGAACGACCTCTACTCCGTCTTTGACACTGCTCTCGAAACGTTTGATGTTTACAAGGTGAGCTACTTCTATCTCTCGGAAATGCTGCATGCATCTTGCATACTCTGTTATCGAGTATATTCACTATTCTCCTAAATGTGCCATCTTATAAAACTAGAGTTCTTGTATCTGACGTGGATCATGGAATTCTTCAAACACAGTCCTCAGGATATCAACCTAAGTTTACCGAGCCGGTGTCTGTCAAAAGTATGTAAGTACAGTTGGCCCACACACTCATGGTATTTTAGCTGATGAAATTAGCAATTCCTTTGAAATAAAGGGATTTAATATCGTCAAAATTATTGCTGAGAAGCACAGGGGTTAAATGAACTCTTACTGGTTGTTTATGATCCTTAATAGGCAAGTGATTATAATCTCACTTGTTGGCGTGCCCGAGGTTTCAACTATGTTGCATATGGAACGAAGCTAATAGCATCTGGAGAAAAGGGTGAGGCTTCTCGCGTTTGTTTTGAAAGGTTTTACACTGTTCTGCGAATTCTTAACAGCATAATTGGCATACACAGCTTCACATGAAGAATAGAGACTGTCAGTGATTATGTAAAAACTCAATATATTCGACTTTAACTTTTCGACTGGCTTCAAACAGCCGGTGGTCTTCCTAACAAACAAAGTCCTCATTGACTGGAAATCGTATGCAAATCAAGCACTTGGCCTAACATGCTTCTTTGCGTGTGGACTCGCAGCCTGGAGCTGCCCTATATGATCTTTGCACCGAAGGGTGCCATCACCAAATGGTCATGAAATGATTGTCCCATAGTCGAAATTTGCGATCGAAGGTGATATGATCATCTTTATTCACAAATAAAAATTTCCAGTACGATATAATTTGAGTTTACTTTCGACATCCGTACTTTTAGGTCCTGAGATTTTCCGTGTGGTAGCTTGCAGCAGGGGCACAATCTGCCAATTTTGTACGCAATAGTAGAGTAGAGTAGACGAATAGCTGCATATAGTTCGTCGGTTTATAACGCAAAGCGTGATTCTATATTATAATCATTTTGTCTCTTCCATTTTGGAGATCACCCACCCTGAAAACTGAATTAATCACGTCATACATCTCATCGGAAAGAAACCATTATTTGTGTCCTACATATGTTTTTTCGTTTTCAACTGCAGGTTAAAATTTCTTTTTAATTCTGTTGATAGAAGATACATCGCATAATCCGCCTGAAGAAACTGATTATCTCTATTCATGCGTATATGTTAATCCAAGCCCTGTATTATGTGTATAGTATAAATCCAACCAGCTCTCATGCGTCCTTATACATTTATGTCGACCTGTTGTTACCAGAATTCGAAGACCCTGATGAAAGTGTTCATTTTATGATAAAAAATGTCCCTTGACATGTAAAATGTATCATAGTTGGAGAAGGTTACGGTAATCACTCGCAAAATCAAAAAAACTTCTGAATAGTCATGCATTTTGACCTCAGAATTGATTTTCATACACATCTCTGGATTATTGTTAGTTTCTGCTGATAAGTAAGAATTCATGTTGAAGGCAAGTCATCCATCAACTTACGCCTGTTCACAACAGAAAGTTATCGTATGTTAGTGCTGTCCTTTTGCATTTCTAAAGAATACTGTTCACATTCTCCGTAATCTACTATATACTTGAAGACTTTAAAAACTTAAAGTATATAGTAGATTACGGAGAATGTGTACAGTAATGTCATCCCCTGGTCCTCGTCTCCGGTTTGGTTGGGAGGTGTGAAGACGCAAGTTGTCAACGTCTTGAGACGTTGTGGGTGGCCTTTAAATGCTTGATGCCGCTGTCTTATCATTTTTTCGCGGCGTAGTAAAAGGCGTGAGGGTGGATGTTGAAATGGCCTTTGGCCACGGGAGCCTTAAGGCCGCTACACATGCTTTCTGCGCATATAAAATTGGCTTTGTGAGTTGAATGGCGACTGCTTCTGCCGTCGCAAGTTTCCGCTGACGCAGGAACTTAGAGTGTATAGCCGGAACTTTAAAGATGACTATAAATGCTTTATTTGACGTCTAACCGATGATCGCTGTCTACCAAATGAGCCAGAATTGCGCTTGATATCGACTTAGTTTCGCCTCTGTTTAGCCGCGCAGAGTGATGCTCTCGCATAGACTGAATACAGTTGTAGTTTCTGAAGATAATAATTTGTATCAGGAGAAATAACACATACGTATACAGAAGTCGCCAAAGACCATGCAACTTACATGATTGAATTTGACTGGTACTAAAGCCTATATTTAATAACACTATTTTGATTCATTAATTTTATTGAATCCTGTGAAAGCCTATTACAAAATTAAATCGTCACTTTAGTTAGATTTATTAAGAGAAATGGCCATTAACTTGGGGACTTTGGGAGTAGTCTCATACAAAAGAAATTTCATACGCTATTACGAAAAAGAGGACGGAACTGCATGTTAATGTTGATTATACTATGAAGGAACTCCAAAATGAGTCAAATATGACAGAAGATATCCCTTCCAGAACTGGAAAAGTTTGTCCAAAATTGTTCAAATTTGAATCTGAAGCCAAGTTAAAGGAATCACATTTATTTGCATTAGCATTCCAGATTTGTATTTCAAAAAG
>JAYGXS010000001.1:94733572-94784644 GCA_036362985.1 Ligula intestinalis
GAATCACATTTATTTGCATTAGCATTCCAGATTTGTATTTCAAAAAGCATGTTTAGCTATCCCGTGAAGTTTTTTGCACAAAATGCAGTAACAGAAGAGTATTTGTTTGAATGCATTAATAACGCTCATTTTGTGCTTACAAAAAACAAAATTCTGAACATATTTATGCGAATTTAAGACAAAGAAGGTCTTATTGAATGTAAGTCATGCATAAATATAGTTTTTTGTATAGTGTACTTTCCTCTTTTGGGTTATTTAGAAACGAAACAGGCAGAAGAATAATAAGTTTTTCAAAAATGGCAATGTATGTGGCCAGTTCATTTAGAATTCACAAGCTAACAAATTATTGTCGAATAAATCCACTGATGCAAAAAATAATCCATCATAGAGATAAAAGAAAGTTCCTTCATCTCCAGTTAAATTGAATAGCTTATCTTCAGGAAACTTAAATAAATTCTCAAAATTCTCAAATTTCTTTGTGACATTACGTTTGAAAAAGTGAATAAACGCAGAAGTTTTTCGGCCGAATATCTAATCACAGAACTTTCTAGGAGGTAACCTTTAATGGAAAGTTTTATTTATTAATCTTAGGAACAGTAGTTTCACAAGTCCACTGCGGACATGATTCACTCTCGACAATTTGATTTGCTGTTTCGAGGCATTTATTCATATCAAAAACGTTGCCGTACGCATTAAAAATTTTATCGGAAAACACTTTCTTTCGGTACATGCTCTTTATGCATATCTTATTTCAAAGGTTTTGGAGTAATCGTAGAACAGATACGCAATTTATGAATTTATTACTGAACACAGTCAAAACAAGGAAAATGATGACACACTTTTTTTCGACGACATTCAGAATTTACTTATCTAGTAACGGTTAACTTTAGGGAACATTTTGCCTAAAGCAAAATTATTTCTATATATAGAAAGTGGTTGCTTTAAGTTTTCATCCTAACACAACATCTAAATTAATTGTTCTAATTTCTAGCTCTTTTTACGTCTCTAGAACCACAGGATTATCGAGAAAATTTTATCTTTCTTTACAAACACTAAGTAATTCCTATAGTTCTTTTAAGTACTTAATATGCCTGGTGCTGTTAATATTAATTGCTACGTTTTCCTTAATAAATTCACATTGGTATTCGAGTAATGATCAAACTTATACAAAGTTGTGAAAGTTGCATGGTCTTTGGCACCTACTGTACGTCTCAGACGTGTACTTGTCTCACGCTTTTCTAGTGATTGTGTGACGGATGAGTAGTAAATTGTTTAAAAACTGTTCTTGAAAGAACTGCATCTGGAACTTTTTTTCTAAAATTATGGCGTCCTTGTCGAAGATACTCATGAGAAAAGCTTTGACATTTTAGTCTTAAGTAGGTGCCTTGGCAGGCGTCAGCGGTTCATTTGCCCTAACTTCGAAAACATAGGTCATCAATTTTAGCGAGTTTTAAAAAGGGGTAATGTTCCATCTTTTGATTCGAAATGGCTTGCAGCATTGGGACTGTTATTTATACAAACCCAACCTGTTATATCCTGACCTATGTGAGTTTTTATACCAATGACGGCATTCATGCTACCTCACCAAGCTATCTGTTCTTCCACAACATCCTTGATGAACGAAAATTAACTAAATTCATTGGTGTAACCTTCCACTACACAACATTTATCAAGCAGATTAGATCATCAGTATAAAAGAGGTAAAAGTAGATGTGCTTACTACGTGCCATTTATTCTTCATCATTCTAAAATACAAATAGCACCAATCAGAATCATAAAAAAGCCGCATGGTAGTTAGGGCGGGAAATTTTGATGGCGGCGTTCCTTGGTGAACATGATATACATGTACTTTCTACTTCATCTAGCCATGATAAGACTGGGGGAACTAGTTATCTTTCTTCTCCGGGCTGGTGTGCGCAGGTGTGGCTCGAGGGGTCGCAGCTTCCACCGGTTGCAGTTCCAGTTGTGGTGTAAAATTTGGAATAAGTGATACGAGTCTATAACGAGAAAGGCGATAAACAAGGACCATAACTACATTATCATCACTTATGATTAAGAATTCCCGAGGGGATCTGAAACGTCAGGTGAAAAAACTCTTGTTCCAGTGATCGCATCTTCTGCTTCTTCTGAATTCTGCACAAATGTATCGCTGAGAGTAGTACAATGGAACCTCGGTTAACAAGTTTAATCCGTTCTGGCCCTGAGCTCTTCATATGAACGCATGTCTTGCAAAAATAGCCTATCGAATAGCACGAATTCACTGATGGGTTGCAGGGAACCAATCACCCACGCCCTGGGAGTAAGTCTCAACGTCGGACAGTGGCACGCGCACGCACTGACAACTCCTTAACTGAGCGGAAGCCCGTAAGTCAAAGAAATTTTTCTGCTAGTTGCTCACTCGTTACCTGAAATGTCGGTAGAAAACGCTGCTATTCACCTGAAGCTACAGAGTCTTCTAAAACGGGCGTTAGATTCCACTCAGTTTAACATTTACCTTGTATGAGATTGGCAGGCACGATACGGAAAAATGCACGGACTATTCCGGTGACTTTGCTCTAATTTCCGGGAAGTTTACGGTTACTGTTATGATTAGGGCCACGGGTAAGGTAGTTTTTAAAAAAAATAAGTTTTGGGTTAGAGTTGGAGTTAAGGCTCGGCAGTATTTACCCCTTCTGGAATTTTGCTCAAAGTCATCTGTATTACTGGGTGTGCGATGTTCCGATTTTCATGTCTTATTGCGTAGCCTTAGCAGTAGATCTTGATTGAAGGACGTGTTATTCATGGATATAGCACTGGACTGGCTCAGAGTGCGACCCAGTGATCAAGACAAAGCTAACGCCAGTCCAAATGCTGGGTCTCCTAGAACCTGCGATTTGAGTATAGGTGGCTACTAAAAGCAACTGTGCTAGCATTCTTATAATAGCTTTCCCTCTCATTGTCAGTGACATTATCAAAATTTTGTCCCTTTCATGTTGTGGTTATAAGTAAGTTTAGTTAAGAAGAGGTGGGTTTACTTGCACAAAGTCGAATCGGCCGAATATTGTCCATGGCAAACGTTCGAACATTATTCGAAACTTGTGGGTTTTATGTTGTGACCAAGATTGAGTTCATATCACAATCTGGACCATGGATTCTGTGGTAAGTATGCTCATCCACCGACGCTGGTTGATTTGGAGTTTGCCTGCAAAGGTGATCTTCGTCTTAAAATTGCAATGTCAATTGAACTACATAGAAAGACGTTGGAGTTTGTAGGAGTATGACTATGTAATTTTGCTTCACATGTTGTGGACCAGGTTACAAATGTGCCCTAGCTGGCATCGACGGAAGAGCGACTCTCAAAAACGCGCTGCATATGCAAACACTGTTGACGACGTTCACGACAGCAAAATACACAACAAAGCTTTCACTGATATTTCAAGCCCACCCTGGGTCTCAATAGTCTCCAGACCCCAGAGCGTAAACAGCTACTTTTCTAAGTAAATTTCTTCCTCATCTGAAGAAGGTGAGAGTACCCACGGGGGCCGCAGAAGGTCCTTATACGTTATAACCACCTACTTACAAATTTTAAGAGGGTTGAATTACCCACAATCTTTCCGTTTTCTGCAGGCCGGCCGTTGACTCAGTAGGGATTGGATGATGACATTGACCTACGGAGGGGTCCTCGGAAAGCCACCACATACAATTACCGCTTTAGTCAGTATATTAAGCAAAATGGGTTTTCGAATAACCACCAAAATAATCAATGACGTACACAATTTAAGTAGGGTGAATTCATCAATCTTCAAACGTCTGCACTCGTGAACCTTTATTCTAGTTCAGGTTAGTGTTTCTACTAGAAAATGTGCCCCTACACCACTGTAGGTAAGGCATGGAAAAAGAAAGCTCTAGTAGCACATGTGACCCTACGCCAAGTTTCAGGGAGATAAGGATCACAGCTATGTTAAGGGTTAGCGTATCAGGGTGGGCTTGAGAAATTGAACGGTCATCTTTTCTTAGCTCCATTCTCCTTTTAAGCTTATTATTTAAGCAAACAAGCATTTTTTCCCTATTTTGCTCATTGAACATGCATTTTAACCTTCCAAGAAAAACATTTGCAGCCTACGCACGAAGCATTTTGAAGAAAGACGACTGCAGTCTTCGCCCATAACACATCCCTTGAAGTCTTAGTGTCATCTGCATAACTCTCATAGATGCTTTATTTTACGATATAATCAATGTCTGACAATTACCACGTCTCGTAAGGCGACAAGCGTAAAAGATACAATAGATTGCATTGCTGATACAAGGTTGTGGATTGGAGGATTTAACGCACACTTGAGGTTGTTGAGTTAGTTCATTGGGTTGAATTGGGTCGCGACATTTTTTCTACTAGAATTTAATTACGTTCAAATCAGTATACTCAGAGAAAAAAGAGGCAAAATGGGCAAAATCCAGCATTCGTTGATATCCGAGGAATTTCCTATGCTATTAAACGCTGCGGAAAAGAACTTCTTGCGTGTGCATGTTGCACTATAAAAGAACATCCATAAAGAGCGAAAACTTTTTGATTATATCTGTTCACAAAACGAAAAGGTTTATTTTGCTTCCCCGAATTTGAGGTTAGTGTAAATAGGAGATAGAGCGTTAATTTGGGAAAAGAAAAGCGAAATAAATTTAAAAAATTATATTTAGCAAATCTGCCAAGTTTTGTGCCATAAAATTCAGTAATAAACTGTTAAAGTTGTTCTTTTCATTACGCCATATTACATTTATATTTTATATTTGAGGAGTAATAGGCAAGGAATGAGTTTGAGAACTTTCCTAGTATATGGCAACCAAATTAATTGTACAATCGATGTGAAGTTGGAGACAGTTAACACAACAAAAATTTGACAGAGTTGTCATGGAACATGGCGAAACAGTTTTTTTCAAAAATCGCCGTTGATATTATTGCTACTCTATTTTGTATTTGTTATTGCAGAACTTAGTCTCTTAGTAACCAAAAAATGCTGTAAACTGTTCCGTTTTTGATAAAACAAATAGCTCTTTCATTCATAACAGAAGAGATATCCCTAATTGTAAGTAAAATCAATCTACTGGCCAAAATTTCACATTCTGACATTGAGTTCATCAGCAAAAAAATTAAAGTACGCAGATATCAGACGCCAAAATATATAAAAAAAGCTTTTTTCAAGAGTTAACTTTTTGTAAAATGTTTCTAAATCAATCTTGAGCATATTTATTCGCGACTTTTGTAGTTGACGTTCATTTTTCTTGGCAATGAGTTCACATTTTCAGGTGGTTCTGAAACTATGACATACAAAGACAGCTTCATGAGGAAACATAATTAAAAGCTGGTTATTTATGTAAAAGTTTTCAAGATAAATCTTATTTTGAAAGTTTTCGTAAGCACACAAAATATACTCAGTATTTATTGTCAATTGACTAAAGCCAGTGAAAATCGTAAAGTCTTAATTAGAATTTCATGGAAGATCTGAACCTCTTCGTAATAGAAATATCAAAAAAATAACAAAAATATGGCGAAACGCAATAACTCTTAGTTTACAAAGAATTGTATGTTTATAATTGTTTCCGACAATACTTTTTAAATTTATTAGTCACTGACCGGCATGTTCGCAAGTGTGCTTAAGCAATACATTACTCCTGTGATCTCCCAATGGAGCATAGCAAGCGAAAACGTGGTTGTCTTAGTCCAACATAAGTCAAGCGGTGCATAAACGAAAGAAACAACCAGCAGTTCTCGTGAAAGCGTGTTAGAGTACATACTCGAATTTTAGTTTCTTCGGTAACAGCCATACACTATACTGCACGTAATATGAAAGTATTTTGATTCTAAAACTTGACAAAACAATTATTTTTGAACGTAATTTTAGTTGTGCTGCTTTATTTACTCAGTAATGTTGCATGAACGGGCTTCCTCTACATGCGAAACTTAATTTTACCTAGTACGCTCGATTTCCACTTTTTCGGAATTTTCCACTTTGTAAAAAAAGCTGGTGTTTCTATAAAACGTTTTATTCCTTCGTAAATCATAATATGCCCTTTTTTGAAGAACGATCATTACTTTATTGCTGTAAGAGGTTGGCGGCCACAGCTTGGGCTGCGTTTGAGAAAGAGGGAGTTACTTGTAAAAATCGTAGAATTGCATGAGTTAATCCACCTACTGTTCTTTGATGGGCTTAATACAAGAAAATTTTGAGTCAATACACACTTGAAATTGACCTCCAATAAAAAAAACCGGGACAGGCCACCTGCGCTATATATGTGGAAGGCTTAAGCTCAAAAGCCTTTCCATTAAGCAGACCCCGTAGTAATCGACACGTCTATAATTCCAGCCAAAGGAACTCTGTAACTTTGAGGCTGCCACCGACCTTTTCTTGCTTCTCTTTCGATTAGTCACGCGCCAGTCACTTTCTGTTAGTTGGACTCACTGTCTGCACATCCAAACTATGATCGCATTTATCTCTACAAAGTTAATATTAAAACGTAAACTGTGATGTATTTCATCGGCTTGGTAATCAACCACCAATTGATTTCATCAGGCAAGAAAACGAATGCTACTTCTATGTTCTTTACGTGCTCCTGTCAAACTTCCATTGTGCTAATTATCGATCATAAGTTCAGTTTGTTAAGAAGGATAAATTACGAACATACTTTCCCATGGTCATGAGCTTCAAGTGCTCGTTCATTTCGTCGAATGTCGGTCTTTGGTCTGGTTTTTCGGACCAAGCTCTCTGCATGATTTCCAGATAGGCCGGTGGTATATCCGTGTTGGCAATCTAAAAGTAACAGACAAAATAAGAAAACCAGTATAGCACAAGAAACAACTGCCGACTATCATAAAGGACGCAAAAGAGGAATTGCCATTAACATATCAACTCGAATTGTAGATGCATTAAAATGCTTGCATTTGCGAGACCCTCGAATATTCACAGATCCTATTGTCCGGAAACCGGTGCCGTAATAATGCATAGACGAACTATGCTCTTGAATGGGTAATGGCTTAAAATAAAATCCACATGTATGCGCAAGTCACTGGCGTCAGGCCCGTTATGCTGCGGATACACCATAGTTATGTAGTAACCCAACTCTGAGTGCAGCACTCAACCTCTTGCTTCTCGCGATCGTTTGCACGTGTGCACAAATGTCTTCCGACTCCAATATGGTCTGGCCAATCAGCTTCCTGAGACTGACTTACGCATAACCTGACTGTGACGGCTGCCACGCTCTCTCATTTCAGACGCCGCTGCTCCCGAGTATAGTCGAACACACATCCGGCTGCCAACTTCCTCCGACCTATTCTTCACTAACTCGGTACAGAATACACTCTCTCTTCCCCCTAGTGCCACACTCCTTCTTCTCCCTACAGAACCGGACATGAAGATGGCAGTGGCAAGGTTCTTCTCTGTTAACCTGAGCCACTGCGACTGTCGAACTGCCTTCTAGGTTCGCTTGTTGAAAAATCTGTTACCTAAGTGAGAACAGATTCCGCGGAGCGGGGTCTAGTTCGATCAGATGCTCGAGTCTAGCGAAGGAAAACGGGCTTAGCAAGCACATCTTAGCATGTCTATTCTCACAAGGTTTGCTTGCATCTGGTGTGAACATCTATGAAATCCCCTGTTTATAATGCAAAAGGGCATTCCTACCTCTGGACGAAAGAGAGGATCTCCCGCGCAGACCTTGTCAATTATTTCCTCCGCAGGTGTGTCCGGTAGTCCATAGGGAGCTGTACGGAAGAATATCTCGTGCAATACGATGGCAAACGAGTACACGTCGCCCCGCTGTGTTCCGACGAACGCTGCAGACTCGTCTCGCAGTAGCTCGGGTGCGGTCCACAACTGGTCTGAAACAAATAAAACAATAAAAGACCAAACTCTACCTTTTTTCCAGAAACAACTGTTAAGCGTATTCAAATTCTAGAAAGTAATGTGGAGATAACGCAATTTTAAAAAAAGCGTGAACTCTGGTTAAAAATCGCTGGGAATTTTGTGAGTACCACCAGACTGGTTCCATTACAAAGATGACAGCATTGGTGGTTCGCATAGAATTTAACGGTGCTCAGTCGGGCTTTGTCGCTTTTCGTTATCCTTTCTTCGTCTATTTTTAAGATGGAACTCGTTTCTTCTAGTTCATTTCATGAGTGTATCAGCATGTTATTTGTGTTCCACAAGCAGAGAACTTGAGCGTTTCGCAAAAGGACCATACAGAAAAAAATGATGAGCCCCTTCTCTACTTATTTGTCGGGAAACAAGTCTACTTTAACGATCGACAATATGAACCTGAATGATGAATATCTCATAATTTTCAATTCAAAATCAGCATTTGGAAATAGAAAATGATGCCCCAACCCTAACTTTATATTTGTGAGGTGAACGGTAAACTAGGCTGGTTTTCTAATTTTTTAAGTTACCTTAAAAATAGAACCTTAAAATAGAACCTAATGGTGTTCCTCATCCCCTTGAAAGCACATTTCGAGTTCAATTCTAGCGAACATAATCGATGTGAACTACCAAGATGGTACGAGAGCCGCCTTTAAGTGCGCAAACTAAGTGCCAGCACACTACTCTAAAGGCGTACGCAAATGAGTGCTAGCCCCAGCCGAGGTAGTGGCGATTCGTTCATCAAAAACAGCTCCCTGCTGTCAAGGGAGAATAACACAGGTGGTTTGTCGCCCTTGGCGACTACAGGTGAGAATCGCATGCCGCTCCAAGCCCCGGAGGACAGTCGCACTGCATGTACTTAACGTTAAAGTCTGAACTGCAGTCTACCGCGAGCACGCTCCTCCCTCCCCCGAGCTGTGAACACTTTTGTCCGCAATACGCAGCCTCCAGGAGGAGACGCGAGAACGCAGAAGTCAATAACCCCCTTTGCTTCCCCCTCCTCACCAAACCCGAGAACCATAACAGCCCTGCCCCTAATTGGCTACTTTATTATCCATGTCAACGTAAAGTCTTGATGATGAGTGAACGAAAACGATCGCCTGCAAAAATTGCCTCTTCAAGTCTTGGATGAAAGTACCGGAATCTGCATCTACTGGCTGAAACTGACGAATCAGATAAAAACAGTGCCGCACAATGGAAAGCCCAAAGTTATGAACTTAATCGGTGACTTGATTTCGTTTGGACTGAAATCAATCACACCAGATAAAAACGCAAGCCACTTTTAAGAAAATATAACGAGGCATGGCTTGTTGACTTTATCCTGCACTTCTTATCTCCTACAACACACTAGCTGGTCTTCAGAATTGGGTCACCGGAAGTCTGTGAAGATTAAAATAGTGTGCCTAATTTTGTACTCCGAGTTCATAAAAATCCACTACCTTTCAGAAGGAAGATAATGTATGGATTATTTATTGGAATTGTAAAAGAGACATCAGGGTCGTCATTCATTTTTCAAAAAAATGAAATTAGCATAGATGTTAAATCACGATAAAAGTAAAGTAAGAAACTGAACGCGCAACTTAATAAGTGTTTGCGTCAAAAGCTGATGCTTTTTAATTCAAAATCCTCCTCAGTCTGTCATTTAAACTACGTGAATAAAACTGATCACTTACTTAAACTGAAACGGGTCCTGTGTGAATAAAATAGACAAGAATTCTCTCACCTTTTTCATGCATTGGGCAGGTATATTCTTGTCTTACGAATGCATCTACCTATGCTGTAGGAATAAATATTGGTGTTGCTCCGAAGTATGTTTCTAAGCAGTTTATAGTGTGCGACAATGGATGTATTGCTAGGGCCATGAATCCTATAGTCTGTAGAAGGTCTTGTTCTTGATATCCATGCCTTCAATTACTGTCTGTCTAGGAAACTATGCGAAATTCTAATTTGTTCACAATGGATCAATATGAATTCAAACTTGGATAATTATCGGTCTAAAGTGAATAAAACTTTAATTCCGATTTTGATATGGAAAGACCTTGTACTTAACCTCTGCCTATTTAATTTTCGAATTTTTGTAACGTATCAAGCTAGAAGGCGTATCCTGATCCATAAGAACAAGAAGACAGATAACTTATTAGAATAACGATCCACATTTTTTGACCTCGCGGGGGCGTGTACCGTAGAAAATGCCTGTTTTAGACCTTTGATTGTCAGCTGAGCATTCAAAATTGCGTAACAGGATTTCAAATAGTCAAATGTACAGATATCATTTTTACAAGGTCTCTTCGATATAACATAATTTTGAAGAAAGCGGGGTCTACAAATTGGTAATTAATTTGTGAATACAATTTAGAGTTTATTCCCTCAGTTATAACGAAAAACAACAGCGTTGCTAAGACATTTTTAAAATAGCACGCAAACTACATCGTTGTCGTGTGAACCGCATCTGTTAGCATCAATTTTTTCTACTGACTGCGAAAATACCAGCATTTTGGTGAGATATATATTAGGCCTGACTTACCACAAAAAGGTTCCTCCTTGCCGGCAGATATTTTCTGCAAATGCGGATATAATATCGCAAGAAGCTAAAAGATTTGGAATCGAATGTTGTACCCATCTGGTTTCATCAGCAATATTTCCTTTTTACAGCAAGCTCGAACAACTTTTCAACGTAATTTTGCATAAATGACTGTGTGAAACTCTGAATGGAAGAGAAGTACGTAGTTGATTCCTATATTTGCATAGAGATGTCAAAATATATTAATATCTGCTGTAGATAAGGAGCTCTATTGACAATTCAGAATCGGTATCTAAAAAACAATGTAAATATTAACATCTTGTAGCTAAATTGCGTGATAGATTAACAGTAAAACGTCAAAAAAATCTTCTTAACTTGAGTTATTGCATAGCCTTATGGCGACTTACAGCAGTATTCTAATAATTTCCCCGTAACGACCTTCTTTGGTTTCGGTCTTGGTTTTTTGCTGGTTGGGGGCGGGATGGACAAAAATGTCAGGCATTTTGGATTGGGAAAGTAACCTGGGCCAGATGTCAGCACTCCAGTGCCAGTTAATATTTGGTCGTCTCCGACTATCCACCGAAACTGTACTTTGGTTCGTCAAATAAGTTAATTTCTCTAATTATTTAGACAGAGAGTGAATACTTGCTCACCCTCGGGCATTGCTGGTGGGTAGTTATTGTATAAGGCATAAATTTCGGGTATGCCAAAGTCCGTAATCTTTAGCACCCAGCGGCCGTCAATAACGCAGTTTCTGGACTTCAGCCTCCCATGGACTCGAAGGTTGGAGCCGTGAATGAATTTCATGCCCTGAAAGGCACAAAAAAGGTGGTAGTAGAAGGTTTGATTTTCAGCTCTTCCCTTCAGGACTTTTGAAATTGGAAATTAAAATTATATCAGCCATTTAAACCATGCGCATGTTTCATACTGTTTTTCGATTACCTATGATTAAGGATTCCCGAGGGAATCCAAAAACGTCAGGAAAGTACAGTCCTTGTTCCAGAGATTGTATCTTCTTCTTCTTCTGAACTGCTGCCTGGAACTCGTATATTCTCCTCTATTGGCTTCTACTCTGTTTACCTACCAAGTTTCACCATGCTAGGCCGACACTTACGTTGACAGTTTATTACCTTACTAATATACAAAGACAGTTTGCAGTTGAAAAAGAGGTCGCGAAATTATATGACGTCAATAAATCCTGCTAATTTCGGGATCTTTGTCTTGTCCAAATAATCATATCAACCAGGACCCCAGCAGTAATCAGGAGAGCTCTTTATTACAGAAGCATTTGGTCACGTGACCAAATACGGACTGGGTACATAGTGCCTCCAGCACCCTTATCCGCGATCGTCTCTAACTAAGGTTTCGTGCAGGAATCCGAAACCGCAGACTCCTTGTTCCAGCAATCGCATATTCCTTTCTAATTTATCCATATATAACGAAAATAACCCTACCTTCCTTATAGTCCCTGCTTTGAAAAAACTGGAACAGTAGGGAAATGTGAAGGCTGTTTGAAAAGAAACTGAAACCTTTAGTTCCTCTAGGAATATAACTGAGCACCACAACTAATTAACTAAATAAAACCATATAATAATCGCCGGTAATATCCAAAATTGTGCAATTTCAGAACGGCAACGCCAACTAGCTACAGTGAAAAGCGTTTGAAACTTGACTGAAACCTATGGTTCCTCTAGGAGCACCACAATCAATTTAGTGAACAAAACCTCATTCTAATTGCAATTGTGGAATTTCAGAACGGCGATACTAACTAACCACAATGCATGGCTGCACCAATTCGCCTAGGAGCATTTTGCATCCCAAAGAGGCGGCTGTTGTAATGATAATGTTGAGTGTAGGCAACTCAATTCTGTACCTGTACGCTTCCACGCGAGCAATGCTCCAAGACCACGCTGAAGGAATCCACATCGAGTAGGCAAGCAATAAATACGTTGAAATTTTCATTCGCATATCGCGCAGCGTTCTTTTCAATCAATCATGTTGGCTTTAAGCGGCTTGTTTTATAGCCCCAAACATTTGATATGAATTGGATCGCCCTGTTAAAAAAACAAAACCAGTCACAAAGGTAAGGCAAGTTTATTGTAAGGTTAAATAACCTTGTCAGTTCAAAGCAGGCTAAATATATTCATATCAAGCGAATTAAACTGACGTTCAAAACCGCAGTATTCCTGTCAATTGTCTGTTTGTTGTATGCCAAATACGACATGGAGTTTCTAACTCCGCTTCCTGAATCAACCGAAAGGCTCAAAGCGTGAAGTGTCGGATATTCTAGGTTTTTCTCCTCTGTAGACGAAAAAAGGCTTCAATGTACGTGTGAAAACATGCTGGTAGTAATTTGTTATATTTTGGCCAATGCTGAAGTAAATACAAGCTAAAAATCCCTGTGAATACCTTTTCCCAAAAAGGCGAAAGACACAAAAACTTTTCATGAAACACAGAAAGCAGATTAACTCTGGAGCGTGTGCGAACACCTCCGAATAGAAACTTGTGGCTATAATGAACAAAGACTTTCTTCTCTTGGTATACATTTTGACTGGTTTCTTCCTTTGCCTTGTGAAGAAGATATCCATCGCGAATTCGCCATCAGAGACATATGTGCCCAAAAGTAATAGGTAGAAGGCAGCAAAGCCAGTTCTCATCCCAAGAGTCTCTAAGCATGACAAAACAGAGACGACAGAAGAATGAATCAGCGTGTCCACTCCAACCTATTATGAGGCGCTGGTCCTTCCAGACTGTTCCTGGCCTATCGCACGAGAGGGGGAGGTTTGGCGTGGTTTCCCACGCTGTGGTACGTTCTAGAACATTGCCGTGCAAATAGGGGGCGGGCATCACGTGCACTCACGGCGTGCGCGGCCGGTCTGCGGCATGGCTCAACTGGCATGCAGTTCTCGTCTCCCTAATAGTCAGAAAGCAACAGCAGATAGGGTACCACATTTACAGGAGTTTTCAGTATTTATAGGATGCAGTAATTGCTGCAAACATACGATGAAAATTAACCATAGTTGCCTTCTTTAGTGTTGGTGGTCTGTTGAACGGCAATGATGCGCAGTTTACTTGAAAATGACAATCATTGGAGAATATAATTGCTGAGGCTGTTATTACTTACACTCCAAACCAACTACGGTGCCTCCTTGCTTTTTTCATTAGGAGTTGTGAGTTGGTCTTCCCTTGCGGCCTGTAGTTAAAGTTTAGAAGGGATATGTCTGAAGACTACCGGTATCAGCTGCATTTGCAAAATGGCAATGCTCACATCGAATTTAATTCCGCCATCTTTGACATGGCCCTAATTTCCATTGAGGAAATCTTGGTTGGCATGGGTGGTGAGCAACTTCATACATACGGATTCCCTCTGCTTGACAGGAGCGTTGGAAATCAGCACCCCACTGAACTGCAGTGTGAGCTTTGCTAGAATCTTCCCGAGCTGGCAGCGTACGTTTCTCTGAACAAACCAAGGCTACTGGTCGCCCAACTGCACGCATTCACCACTATTCTTGACAGTGTCCATGGTCGCAGTAATGGTGATCACGTTTTCTTTTTGGATGCTCCTGGTGCAACTGGCAAAACTTTCGTCCTCGAGTTGCTCCTTGCCGAAATGCGTAAAGACGGCAAAATTGTTTTAGCTGTTGCATCGACTGGTATTGCAGCGACGTTGCTTCCTGGAGGCAGAAATGCTCACAGTACCTTCAAGCTTCCCTTAAGGTTAGTCAACGATGGTACTGCAACATGCCAAATAAGCAGAGGCAGTGGTTCAGCTGAATTGCTGAAGCGATGTTCAGCAATAATTTGGGAAGAGTGCACAAGGGCAACCACGATTGCACTAGAAGCGCTGGATAGAACTCTGCGTGATATCACAGAAAACACCGCTCCTTTTGGTGGCATCACAATGGTTTTATTTGGCAATTTTCGACAGACTCAACCTAGGATTTAAAGGGGTAGCAGAGGTGATTAGGTAAAGTTCTGCCTGAAATATGCACCGTTATGGTCTACGCTAAAGCCATTGGAACTCACAACCAATATGAGAGTGCAACTCAATGCTGACCATGAGTCCGGCGAGTTCTCCACTAATATCTTGAAGATTGGTGAAGGTAAAATTAAAACCGATGCAACTGGCCGCATCCCCGTGTTTTGTTGCTAATTTGGTGAGCACTGGCGAAAAACTTAGAGAAAAAGTGTTCCATAACCTCCAAACCAATTTCTCCGACGTTGAGTGGCTCTGCGAACGCGGAATTCTGGCCCCCACAAACAAATTCGTCAATGCCATAAACGAGAAACTGGCCCACCTTCTGCCAGGTGTGGAAAAACTGTACAAATCCTACGATACAACAGTTTATCCTGCAGATTGCGTTTACTATCTAATTGAATTCCTGAACAGTTTGGAGGTACCTGGCGTCCCTTCCCATAAACGGATTCTGAAAGTTGGCATGCCGATTATGCTCATAAGAAATCTGGACGCACCACGGCTATGCAATGGTACTAGGCTGACTGTCCAGCGTCTGATGAGCTATCTGATAGAGGCCACCAAGGCAGAATACCCAGACCTAAACTACGGCACACAGTATTCAAGTCTATTCACAACATTTTATCATCTCATTGGTTAGACAGAACTGTATGTTTAAGGCATACCATATCATGTATGTGTTTTTATTGTGCTCATCAATATTAGGAATTAATGTGAATTGCCTTAGTCTAGCAGTAAGGTTGGTTTCGTGGTGCCAACATACAACGACTACAATTTCTTCGTTAATTTGGTGAGCTTTCCGCCGAAATACGTTCTGGTAGAGGTATGAGGACTTATTTAAGCTACTTACTTATGCTACACAAACTCAAAGTAGTAGAGAGGGCAAATTTAATAAGTCATTTTTAGTTTAAAGTTACCTGCATTGTCAAAGGACAGTCAGAGCACTATTTAGCCTTCATCATTTTAAACGCTTACCGATGCGTGCTTGCCTTCCCTCACATAAGATATATCATCGGCTTAGAGAATAAGCTTCGCATTGCCTCCAAGAACCCTCTTCTCTTGTCGTAGATGCCTAAACACAAAATGTTGATTAACTTTTTGACATGCGTTGACACCTTCGAATAGACATGTGTAGCCATAAGGAACAAATACCTTCTTCTCGTGGTAGACGTTGTCTGATATCGTCATTCACATTCTGAAGGCCTGAAGAAGAACAGTACCAGCCTGGAGTATGCTTTAATTTGCAGGGGACTTTTCCAACTTAGTCGAGCCTGCAACCGCTGTTAACTGTTCTGTTTGTAGCTGAGGGAGCCTCAAGCTGTGACCAAATTGCAAACATATTTTACGACAAGTTCAATGAGGCCTTAGCGATAAACGATAACTTAATTTGGTCAAGGTTTATGAGACTTGCGTAATGGTTGTGCCAATTGGAATCTAGTTTAAAGTAATCGATTAGTAACGATCCAATCTACGCTGTCGGATTTGCATGCGTATGTGCTACGGTAAGCTGCTCTAAAAATCAACGATGTCCGCTATAGCAAGGAGTGGTTCGTTGCGATAATGACTGTCGCCCTATTTTCAGGAGAGCAGGTTGAGGCTGCAGCATAATTTGTTCTGTTGTGTTGCGCTTCCGCTGATAAAAAGATGTCTTTAGCAAACCGGCGCTGACTATGAGAGTAACAGGCATCATTGGAATGACAACGCTGTTGAACCGTAACCAGATGCCCGAAAGAGGTGATTGGATTGGTTTAATTTGTGTCTGTCGAAAAATTCTAAGCATAATGTTTTTTTTCTCGTGAAAACAGTCGATAGGTGCATCTTCAAAGCAAAGCTACATGTTGGAATCTCGAACGCAAACATTCACGTGGAAAATTCGGTACATATCATGAGGACCAAAGCATGTATGAAATGTGCAGATGGACTGTCAGTCAATGCAGCTGAGGCCACAATCAGTCGTTTTGACTGTGTCTTGTCGTAAAATCAGCTTGGTTTCATGAATGTGCACTTACTGGTCTTCAGGAATAGCCATTACAGTCTGCCTTATCCTGATTGGTATCAGCATTCTACCCATCATATACTAGCCGCTGAACGATTGACGGCGGGACTCGAGAGTGAGCTTCAAGGCTCCGTGTACCTGACTGCAACCAACAGGACAACGGGCCCGTGGCTCAGTTGTTAGGGCGTTTGATTGATAACCAACTGGTTGCGAGTTTGAGCCCTAGGGGTTGCACAAATTGTGATTGGATATTGCTGGATGAGGATGGCTAATGAGTCTGGTATGACCATCACAGTCTCCCTTGTCTTTCCTGGCAATTCTTGTCTGCCTCACTAATTCGCCTGCAAGCTACGGTCGATACACCCACTCAGTGGGCCACAAGGTGGACGTTGAAGTCTACGACTAAAGTTATGTTTGCCTATATTATTGAGCAAGATATGTCTTCCAACATGTTTGCGTAAAATTCTGGAAGGTTTATCTAATAAATTAGTCATTTTTAATGATTGTTATGACAGTAAGAATGGTTAGGTTTTTCTTTGTCGATCCGAATGAAGCATGTTGCCTTTTTCAATGAAAGAATATTACGGCAAATAAGGTCAGTTCAAATTCTCAAACAGTTTGGCCCTTAACCTGTCGGATTATTGCTTTCCAAAGTGTTTATTCTTGAATGAATGAGAAGCGTCGCGATCTAGGTATTTGTATGGACAAGGAAGAAGGCGTGTAGAGCACCAGACCAATTGATTTATTGTTCTGAGCTTTCAAACACTCCCAGGAGTCCATCTTCAGAGATGAGAAAGCAACCAAAAAGAAGGGGAATTATAGTGGCCATAGGCAAATCAATTGTCAGAAATCATGAGGTTGACAGGGGTTGGAAGCAGCAAGGTCATTTTCTGCCTTACATAAAAGCGTGTCCGAAGCAATAGAGCGCATTGGCCTCAGTCAGCTGCCGTTCGCGTACCACGACTGTGTCGACGAATGATCGTTTGGTTGCAGGCAAGCAATCGGTTGTGGGTTGTCAAGTCCTAACCACCCCCCTTCCCACCTGTTCTTGCCATTAGGTTGGCCAAAAGGTACGGCGATTCAGCTCACGAATGCTGTACTGCGAGCGGGCTGTTCGGGGTGGAAACCGGCAGTCTCAATTCGCTACTGGCATGTGAAGGAGGGCCACTGATTCTTCTCCGGATAAGGGTGTGGGTAGGCATAAACACGGAACGAGAGCCACTGAAGGCCTGCGGTCTGGCACCAGCGTTAATAGCCTGCACGTTTTAAACCTGCATGTTAAACATACACACAGTGACTTGTGCGCTGATTTGTTTTCAGTAATATTAGACCTGCAGGGCACCTATCGCACTCTCTGCTCCACCACCCACCTGTACCTGGTCGCAAGGCAGAGTCAGGAAGACTGGAGACGAGCTCGGGTGCAGGTGGCTGGCGCAGTCGAAGCCGTCCCTAGGCCTGCCATCACTCTCGCCCCCCCCCCTCCTCCCCGGCTTTTGCGGCACTTGTTAGGGGAGCGCAACCCGAATAACGCCTGCCGACCCTGCTCTGCCATCCCCCCCCCCCTATCCCCCTTCCCCCTATTTGTTCAGCGCATGTACTACGCGGTTCGTTTAGGGGGGGGGGACACGAGCACATTTATACACCTCATTTGGTTATCACATGCTACGCTCACGTGATCAAAGGGGAAGACCCACTTCGCAGCCAAGGCCTCACACTATCAGCACGCCGCTGAGGCGTGAATCCAGGCCGGGCTAAGGATAACCCCCCGCCCTCCCCCTCTTTTAATGTCAAACTACGAAAACGTTTAATTGTTTTTGCTCTTCCATAACCTCCGACGCTAGGCTCATGTACAAGTCCAAGAATTTAGGTCAGTAGGCGTGTAGCGTAGCCATCCCTACTTGTTTACTTAAACGGTGTCATTTCAAGTTTTAAAAATATATCATTAAATACGATGGGGAGCGACACATTTGTTCAGATAAACGAAGCGAACTAGTCGTACAAAATCTTAGAAGTTTTACAACTGTTACTTCGGGCCTAGAACCTCAGCGTACTGGCAATGCCAAATAAAACGGGCCAGCGAGGTGAAACAAGAGAAGAAAGAGCAGGTGGTGAATAAGAAAACTCCTTGCGTATATTTCGGAAGCTATAGTAGTTTAAAATGTGGGTGCTGAGTGAGGGATAGAGGATGGGGGAGGTAATTATCACAGCAAGGCGGTTAGGATAACAGTGAAAGCCTGTGAAGTGAAAGTGAAAAGGGGGAGGCAAGTTACAGGGCAGCAGTCGGTCATAGCGGGTGGGCGGGGGGAGCGAGGGAGAAGGCATCAAAGGGACTGGGGTGATCGATCGTTACCACGGCAATGCGAGGTTGATCACATGATCCAGCTGCTTACAGAGTTCTGATTTTCCTCTGCGTATTGCAGCGGCCTCGGCAAACCGTAGGAGACGTCCGGTCGCCGCCCGAAGTACGACCGTAAACGCGGTATCTTGGTCAACTGTAGGGCCAGTATCCACTAAGAGCTTTGTGATTGTGCTCTTCGGTATTTTATTTTCCGCCTTGTGAAGCCACATCGGCATATGCTCAGCTGACCGTGTTGCCAACTGCTTTTGCGTGCGCCCGATGTATTTGCATCCGCAACTACATGTAAACTCGTAAACGCAGTTTGAGGTGGCGTGCATCGGCAGAGTGTCTTTTGTTGGTCTTACTGGGATAGCCGTTGTTGTGCTAATGTACAACAATTTGGAGGCGGGGTTGGTTTTTTCAATCGTGCATCTAAGCCCTCGCTTGACACATTATCACGCTTTAAGGGGAGAAAGATGGTCACTGGCTTTTTTGCCACGGATCGGTATATTTACGATCGAGCATGAGAAGGACGACACACTAGCTTTCCTAGACGTGCTTCTACGCAGGCGGGCAGATGGTTCAACCCAAAGGTTCATCGACCGGAAAACCACATGGAAAGGGCAATACATGCACTTTCTGAGTTTCGTTCCAATCCGGAGGAAAAGAAACTTGGTGTTTTGCCTTTTCAGTAGAGCTGCTAGAATCTGTTCCACGGATACGATCGATGAAGAGATGTGTTTTCTCAAGAAAGTGTTTCTTGGAAATGGTTATCCTGAGAAATTCATCGATAAGTATAGCAAACGCAGAGAAGAAAATTCTACTGAAATATACGTGGCAAAAAAGCCAGTGATCATCTTTCTCCCCTTCAAGGGTGATAATGTGTCCAACTTGATCAAGCGAAGGCTTAGATGCATGATTGAAAGAACCTACCCCGCCTCCAAATTGTTGTACATAAGCACAACAACGGCTATCCCAGTAAGGCCAACCAAAGACACTCTGCCAATGCACGCCACCTCAAGCTGCGTTTACGAGTTTTCATGTAGTTGCGGATGCAAATACATCGGGCGCACGCAAAAGCAGTTGGCAACACGGTCAGCTGAGCATATGCCGAAGTGGCTTCACAAGGCGGAAAATAAAATACCAAAGAGCAAAATCACAAAGCTCTTAGTGGATACTGGCCCTACAGTTGACCAAGATACCGCGTTTACGGTCGTACTTCGGGCGGCGACCGGACGTCTCCTACGGTTTGCCGAGGCTGCTGCAATACGCAGAGGAAAATCAGAACTCTGTAAGCAGCTGGATCATGTGATCAACCTCGCATTGCCGTGGTAACGATCGATCACCCTAGTCCCTTTGATGCCTTCTCCCTCGCTCCCCCCCCCACCCGCTATGACCGACTGCTGCCCTGTAACTTGCCTCCCCCTTTTCACTTACACTTCACAGGCTTTCACTGTTATCTGAACCGCCTTGCTGTGATAATAACCTTCCATATCCTCTACCCCTCACTATGCACCCACATTTTTGACTAATGTTTCTCACCCAATTTACCTATTAAACTTCACCCTTCTAATTGGACATTTAATCTAATATATTAGCTGGCAACGACCGTTGGCAGATGAATTAGAGGTCATGAATTTGTATGACGTCAATAAATTCTGCACAATTTGTGATCTTCACCTTATTCAAATTTCTGCCGGAAAACAATGCTTCAATTTTCTATCGAAGTTTGAATGGGATCTGAAAACATTTAAAGGAAAAAACTGTCGTTCATAAAATAGTATACATGGGGAAGGAAGGCCAGGCTGATGAGTGCATGCGAGGGTTCGAAACGCTCCTTGTCGTGAAAGAACTCATGTAACGGCAGGGGCTTACATTCCCCACCGTGAAGGTCTACGACTAGCTACAGGAGCAACCATCAGGGCGGCGATACATGGGACTGGACCACAGGCAGCATTGATAGACTAGGCTCGAAACGGGGGAGGGGACCGTCGACGTCACGCAGTTTATCACCGAAGTGTCGAAGAAGATATGGCAATCACTGCAGTAGTGCGGCGAAATGATGCCAATTCCAAAGTTTCAGCTCATTCGACGAGACCCGGCCACACATTCAAATTTGATGAGGCCAAAATTCTCGCAAAAGGTGGCAATCGGATGAGCCGAGAATTACTTGAATCATGTTTCACGGGCCCCCAATCCATAAACAAGTGCAACAATTTGCCCAATCCTTATTCGGTGCTGAGACTCAATTTTGCCAAAGCAAGTCGCCACTTGGGGTACGGACAGGCCAACGCTAACACCACAGGGCCACGTGGCCGAGCAATCATCACGCCCCAGTCCACCATGCGTGATGAAATTTCATAGCCCATATGCCCTCCAACAAACTATCCACGCACAAGAAGGCAATTAACGTTGATTGTCTATATATGTTTGCAGCAATGACTGTGTCCTATAAATACTGCAAATCCATGTGCATGCATTATCCGATTCTGCTACAGCTCTTTAACTATGTCTCTGATGACGAATCCGCGACGGATCTCGAAACATCAGGCAAATAAAAGTATTGTCCCAGCAATAGAGTCGTCTTCTTCTAAATTACTTCCTGTGAATCACATGTTCGCTTGTATCGATGAATCATCCTTCCTTCCCAAAAATCTTGATTCAAGGTTTTGCATTACAGGGAAGACGGAGGATTGCTGTTAGTTGAGGAAGCGTTTCACGTCTGTCTTCTGTGAACTGCTATCTGGCCTATTGTTCGCTAACTCTGGTTGCTTCTCCCTCGACCACTTGCATTGAACTTGTTTCTTTTTCAGCCAATTAGTCAACGCTGTCCTTCAGATTGAAAGTCGGCCCTTTTACCTTAAATCGTTCCTCACACGGGCACGACCCACGAAAGTGTTCTAACACTTTATTGACCGGAGTTTAGTGTTGGAATTCAGCCAACTCGCTGTTGTGTGCGTGCGTCCACTCTCCAAGTTTGCACTTGGTTTAATTTCGATTATAAGGCGGAAGAACGTTCTCTGAGACCAGTATTTTATTTGCCCGACGTTTGAGACTCTCACTCGAGACCATTGTTGAGGAATGAGTTACCTCGGCTACTATTCCGTCACGCACAAACGCAGCTGCGTACGAACGCTATATAGCCGCGCAGAA
Organism: Ligula intestinalis; assembly: GCA_036362985.1. NCBI lineage: Eukaryota > Metazoa > Platyhelminthes > Cestoda > Diphyllobothriidea > Diphyllobothriidae > Ligula > Ligula intestinalis. Next base: position 94,755,437 of record JAYGXS010000001.1, read on the forward strand.
GCCCCCTACAGCGAACCAACCGACAAAAAGGCCGAGGTCAAGTATCTGCGGGAACTGTCCACAATGAATGGGTATCCCGACAGCTTCGTCGAAAAATGCAGGGGCGGAACGAAAAGAAGAAACCCAATGGGGCAGCCAGAACCAACACGTTGGTGAGCAATACCTTATATTGCTGGCGTATTCGAAGAATTCGCCCTACTGGGCAGCGAATTCGGGAGTGGTGTTGCTCACCGACCGGAAGCGACCATGCACAGGCAACTCATGCACCTAAAGGACCCAATACCCATCACCTAGAAATTGGGTGCTATTTACCGTATTGAATGTTTTTGCGGTCACGCCATTTATGTTGGCGAAACCGGCAAACGAGTTGCAACGAGACTGCACGAGCATGAACTTGCCGTGCGTAGGAAAGACAAGTTACCCTTGGTCGTCGCCCACGCATCCTCGCCAGGGCACGGCTTTGACTTCGAACACTTGCGAATACAAGGCCAGTCGGACGACCGAGTCTCACGCTTACCACAAGCAGCGTGGTACTCGCACGCGGATGCTATTAATAGGCATATCGGTCTCCCAGATGCCTATCCCGCGTTGTGCGAGCAATGGCAGGGCTCAGGGTCACTAACGGCGGAGCGAACAATGGGAAGTCAAGGTCACCCCCGGCGCACTTGACTTAATCACGCAGTGAGATGTACGTTTTCATCCTTGACAATGGCCTCAAGTGAAGGTCCGAAACGTCGGGCAAATAAAATACTGGTCCCTGAGAACGTTCTTCTGCCTTCTATTCAATTACCTGGGCCTCGTATATTTTCGACCATTACGAATCTGAATTATTTGTGCGTCGAACCGTACACAGGACCTAGCTCCGGTTTTCTATCTGCTTTGATGTGTGCGTCACATTAGGACGCTGAATTATCGGTTAAATCACGTCACGTAGTGACCTTCCTGCAGGCAGAGTTGAACTTGATAGGTGTGATAGCCATCCAAAAGAAATTAGTCCGTTGCTTGAGAATTCTGCTGGCAAAAACGCAGTCCTGGTGGCCAAAGCTAGGACTTATCGCAGGGGGTTAAGTGAGTTAAACCCAGCAACTGCGATCTTCAGACCATGGCTACTAAGTGCAGAAGAGAAGTCCGTAAAGGCCAGAATAGTAGGAAGAATGTATTTTGTACACAAAGGACCGTAGAATAGGTGGAAGAAATCTGACTTGGGAGAACACATCCGCCGGAGAGCCAGCCGCGGTCCAAGTGAGTGTTTGAGATCAGTCGGGTCAGTAGACAGAGTGTGCGTCCATTAGCTAGGTTGGCCTGGAGATGTTGGGCAGAGTAGCAACTTGCGTCGGGAACGCGTGCAAGCTTGCCATTCATCGCTTTACTCAAACCGTGTAGATGTGGGAACTGTGGTTGGCTGATCGAGACGTCGAAAACCGCGTCGGTGAGCCTTTGGCAAAAGTGCACTTCGATGCGAGCTAGTCGGCCAGGCACGACCCACTATAGACTTATTATGCATTTCCGAATGAGAGGGATATACGTCAAGTCAAAGGTTTATTTCTATTGGAGAGAGGGTTTTTGTCCCGCCCAAACACATGATCGACCATACGCTCACGAACCTCGCGTAAGAATTTCAACCCTTAGGTTATTATAAAAATGGTGGATATCGAAACGTCAGGCGAATAAACATATTGTCCCAGCGATCGAGTCTTCTTCTTCTTCTCAATTGCTTCCTGGGACACGGATGTTCACTTGTATTGGCAGATTTGCATACTTGAACATACCCCTTCCGAACGTATCTGCCGTGAGCAATCCTGCCGACATTGGTCAAACCGACGATTATTACTCCTTCCAGGATAATGAGACACATTTCTTGAACGCTGCTGGCTAAATTACTTGAAAGGGGAGAGAGAGAGAGAGAGAGAGTGAGTGCGCATATGGGAAAATTATAAAGCAACGCACTCATCCTGTACAGCATGGGTGTTCCTCCTACCAAGTTCACAGTCGTAAATTAGGCAGGGATTGCGATTCGGGCCATTGGTGTCCCCAGGCCAAACTTTTTCGGCCACTTTCTTGACCGCAATCAGTGGCCAAAAAATCACGTTGGTCAAGAGGAAAATCTCATCATAAGTCTGCCCGGCCGCTCCCAGGTTTACTCCACTTTCTAGTTCATTTCGCCACAGGCGCAGGATATCATAGGTCAGCATGTCCGTGGGCTCGATGTGAATGATGGAAACCTTGCCTTTCCTGATGGTGGGAACATTGCGCGTTTCTAGCAGGAACTCCTTCGCTACCGTCGGCCGTGTAAGCAGAATACTGGCTGAGAAAATAATAAAAGGGCAATTATGTCTTTCATTTATTTATTACATTGCTACTGAATTCGTATTCGGTAGGCCTGTCAGTACTTGTGGATATTTTGTTTTGCAGTTAAAAAGGGTTGGTGTCGTGATGTGTCAGTAGTGTCTATTTGCTTAATGGAGAAGGGGGCAAGTGACTTATGTTTTGTTTTTAAGGGGAGGTTAAGACTTTTATGGTGTATGCGCTATTGGCCGACTCGTTATACGTGATAATTAATGTTGCTTAGAATTATCAAGCAGTTTTGTTTGGTGAAAATTGACAGCCCTTGAAAAGGTATCCAGTACTCTCATAATTCAGTTTTTAATAAGTAATTAATTAACATTTAATTACTAATTTTGGAATCATTAAGTAATAACATAAGCTATTGTCGACTGATTACATTTTCGAAAAATTAAGACTTAGCGTTCATAAGCGATATGCTCGAGCCTTCGCCATACAATTGCTATGAAATACCGTTTGGTTAACTGAATTGCGTAAATAATAGTCATGTTTTATGTTTAGGACGTGCATTATTTCTACCTGTATTCTTTACCGTTTTAACCCACCGCTCCCTTAAAGCAAGCATCAACATTTCAAGATTTCTCACTACGGCTGTGCTTCCCATCGTTGCCTTTTGATCTATGGAATTTCTGACAGACACTTTCAAGGTAGGACTCTAAATAGCGACAGTCCAGCCCTTGAAGGAAACGACGTCGGAGGGACACTGTTATGTGCCTATAAACACTGCTGTTGCACTTTACTATGTTCTTGGTGTTAAAAAAGCTGGATTTTCTATCATCTGCAAGTATACAGTCGTTCACCTTACGCCTAAGACGTGGGTTTGAAAGTCACTGATTTGCAAGACACTGTTGTCTTTACGAGCGTGATTAATGTTCAGTTGCCTCTACACTACATCATACCTGGTCATTTGAGTGCGCTCAATCGAATTGCTGCGAGGAAATAATTGCATGTGACGTTTCTTAACTTGACTGAGGTAAATAGTACGCCACTAACTTGCTTGGGGCCAGGTTTCGTTATCATATGTTCGTCTTTCTACCAGATAAAGATGATGGTGATTGGGTGCTTAGGATGATTATGATAAAACTGACTAAATAAGAACAGTTTTATACTAAAGCCATTTGCCCTGTAAGGTGGTTCTCGTCGAAAGCCGCCAACTACTACAGTTCATTCTATGTTTTTGACATTACGTTCCGCATTGGAAACGTTTTTTCGTACTTATTGCAGGCTAAACTTCAATTACATGCAGCATTATTGTAAGGATTTGAAGCCGACTGACATGCGTTTATCTTAAAATGCAGTCTAACAATCGCTGAATAAAACGAGAAATATCCCAATATAGGGTGAAGAGTGAGTTTTTTTCAATTTGGCAGGAACTGTATTACGAAATTTCAGGAAAATAAATCAGAAACGGTCCAAGATACCATTGCTAATTTGACCTTTATTTTGAAAAATGAAACTTACGCAGCTATTCGTCGGCCAAATACCTTAGGAAGGTGCTTTTTAAGGAAACCACTTATTCTTAAATGTTTTGAATTGATCTTAGCCATATTACTTGTGGATAGTCATTTATCTCGGCAGTGAAATTCGGTGTTTCGTTGAGACAACGAATCATTTCTATCCAAAAATTAATTTCAATAATTATATTATTTTAGAGATTTTTATAAACACGTCGAAAAAAAATCTAACTTTATGGGAAAAGGCTTAAAAAGAAAAAAAAATTGTAAAATATTTGCCGAACTTTTAAAGGCAACCTGAACTCATTGTAATTCATCATCAGAAATATCTATAAAGAAATTTTACGAAATTAAACTGCCTTTATATGCACACAATGGTACCATCTGACAATTATATTTAATTTTTAAAACAGGTTTTATTTCGGCCCATATGTTATTTCTCCTCCTTTAAATGCAGTAGAAACAAAGATGCGGCCATCAGTTGGCTGAGTAACCGAATAAACAGTCATGTGTGACTGTTCTCATAAGACAATTCATCACATGCGCCGTGGCTGGTTCCGGGATCTTAACACTGTCCCCATTTATGCCTTCAGATTAGACAAGAAACTCAATGTGCGCGAGTTGAATTGAACCTTAAACGCATTAATGTTAACAAGAAACTTCAAATTTTTGACGGTAAGTGAATAAAATAGTATTCGAAAATTTATCCTGGGCCCACTTGATAAAGCCGGGTTGTTTGACATCAGCTAGCCTAGAACCTGTAAAAGTTTTGTTTTTAATGATTACGGTTAGAGCCAAAGCTGCAGTTACTATAAGAGTTGAGGTTTGGCGTCATATCGGGGTAATTGAAGGCAGTTTCAAGTGCAAGCAATGCTTTTTCAGTTTCACGTTGTTGCGGTTACTTGAAGATTCGAGGATTTACTGCCATGGTTCCGAAAATCGATGCTTCCTTTTAGATGCAATAAGAACGATGGGACACCTTAACCATGAATACTTAGTGGGTGATCAGATATGGAACACTGCTGCATCGGTTTCAAATACTGTTTGCAGTAGATTCACTATCTCCTGTAATGTCAACTGAAATTCTGAAATGTGCTATCGATCCGAAAAAATTACAAATTACTTGTAACACTGATAAGCATTCAGCCCGATCTGAAGATAAGTCAGTCATGGACGGATGCCCACTTTTACTCAAATCGCTTCCCGACTTCCCGCCAAAAAGGCACACTACTTAAAAATGACTGCTAATTAGCATACATTTTTCTCATTAATTTTAAATGCCTTTAAAAGTGCACGCGTATTTCACAGAAAATATTCACGAAAATAGTTTGTCTTGTCCTTGCTCGTTTTCATATTATGCTTGCTACAAATTTCACACTTCATAAATGATGAAGCAAAGGCTGATCATCTTTCGAAATTTTCCGGTCAGTCTTCACAAAGGAAACGGCATACGATCACCCCACCGACGACACCGAAGCGGATACCATTGTTGAGACTGTCCAATTCCTCGAGGCTGTTGTTCTTAAGGAACATTTAAGATTCAAAGAATCTAAGTCACCAGGTCCCAACAACGTACCAGCCAAGATTTTGAAGGAGCTGGCCAATGAGTTGGCCAAACCACTCTCTATGCTCTTCCAAACCTCCTTCGAAACTGGATGCCTACCAGTAGATTGGAAATCCGCGAGGATTACACAGCTATACAAGGGGGGAAGCAGGGTCTCAGCGAATAACTACCGACCAGTCAGCCTTACTGCAATCTGTTGCAAAATCATGGAAAAAATTATCAAGCAACAATTTGTGCAATTCCTGGAACAAAACAGTCTGCTATCGGATGCTCAGCATGGTTTTCGTAGAGGTAGGCCCTGCGTTACAAACTTGCTCTACTGTATAGAACGGTGGACTGGGGCAGTCGATAGTGAAAACTCAGTGCACGCTGTCTATATTGACTTCAAAAAGGCTTTCGATAGCGTGCCGCACCACTGCCTCCTTTATAAACTCAGCCGCATAGGAGAAAGGGGTAGGCTCCTTGCGTTGATAAAAAGCTTCCTAATCGGTCGCTCGCAAACTGTCGAAATCAGCGACAAACAGTCAGCCAAGGTTGAGGTTGAGAGTAGTGTTCCCCAAGGCTCCTCTCTCGGCACTATCTTGTTTGTTTTCTGCATCAACGACTGTGTCCGGTAACTGGATTGTGGTATCGCCATCTTCGCCGATGATATAAATTTTTGGAGCGTAATTCGAACTGCGGCTGACGAAGTGCACTTACAGGAAAATTTAAAGACTTCAAAAATGGTCGGCAGACTGGCTTTTACCGTTCAATGAGAGCAACTGCACCACCGTTCGAGTCGGCAAATCCGGTTCTTCAAATGGCACGGCTTACCGACTGAATGACATACCATTAAAGGAAGTGAACGCCCAGAAAGACTTGGGAGTCTGGATCACGCCCTCGCTTAGACCCTCCCTGCATTGCACAAACGTAGCCAAGTCCGCGATGTCGATCCTTTACCTCGTCAGACGAGCTTTTTTTACCTTTAATGAAGAGTGCTTTACAAAAGTCTTGGTAACCTTCGTTTGACCGCACCGAGAATCCGCTATACAAGCTTGGAGACCCTGGGCCACGAAAGACATCGACATCCTGGAAAAGGTACAACGGCGCGCAACCAAACTTGTTATGGGGCAGGGCTCACAGCCTTATGAAACATGGCTTTAGAATCTTAACCTCTTCCCATTGCGCTACAGGCAGCTTCAAAGGGACTTAATGCTAGCATTCTGCGTATTACATCTTCAAGACTGCTGTCTTATATCAGGGTATTTTTTCGAACTAGCAACGACCACGAATCTGAGGGGTCATCCTCTCAAATTAAAGGTGACAGGGGCCAGGCTGGTCGCTCGGAAACACTTTATTTCAAAAAGGGTGGTTGGAGCGCGGAATGCTCTTCCTCAGGACGTCGTTATGTCGGAATCGCTAGAGGGTTTTAAGCGAAAACTGGATTGATAGAGCAGTGCACGATGGATCGGTACTGACAATTCAAAACAATAATAATAACAAAACTTTCAATTTTTTCAGAAGTATTAGATTTTAGATCTATTAACCTTTGCTATTTATAACGCTCTCCCACGCATAGCCTCATGCGAAGGTCTCCGCGGTCTACCCTACTTGGCTATCTGCGTACCGTGATTACGCCGCTAGGGATCGTATCAGCCAGACCTGACGGCCTAAACATTCATAATTGGTTCGACCCAATGCGGACTGTCGACGATCTGGACGGATGCCTCTGTTTTTCCAGTTCCGTTGGTGGACTCTGCAATCAGCAAGGAAGAAGCAGGACGCGGCTTCAACACGGTGATGATCCTGGGAACCTTTGCAATGCCTTCCCCCGTTGGAACTCCTTTTTTCTCCTAAATCCCACGCATTACCCCCACAAGAGCGACAGTTTTTCTCCTAAAAATCCCTGAGGAGTTTTTTCACTGTCTGCTCCTATTTCATCCTATGACACAGGACAACTGGCCTCGCCAACAGTCTGAGAATCAAATTTTCTGCTTCCACTGTACATATGTACAAATAGGGCATTCAAAGGATTTTCTCCTACATATCCCTCAATATACTGATACTGATACTGAACTTATTGTCTGTTATATCGGCTCTGAGTTCATAGAAGATAACAATGTACTTTTGGCGATATCTGTCTAGCAGGGCATTCAAAGCTTTCAGATACTTTTTCGTATTCACCACCGTATTCACTCCGATGGGTTTTCTGTCGTTACCGTCGACGACGGTGGTGAGAGCCTCAGCCCTTACATTCCTACGACATACATAGTTGATTTGATAGACGCCACGATATAGCGCGTTCTCCTGATCACCCAGGGATATTTAATCAGACATAAGGCCACAGTCGCCGGTCATGTGTGGACCAATGAAGACAGAAAACTCGTTTTCTAGAATTGCCGTGCCAATTATTGTGCTCAAGGAAGTTAACACAGCGCTAGTTCGTCCGTTTGTCTCAGAGTACAGCCTGGAATGCTGAAGAAGCCGGAAGATAGTTGCACAGCTGGTGGAGCACCAGGTTGGTGCCAGCCCTCAAAACATTAGAGGGCTTTGACAGGGAAGACAAGACTGAAAGAATAATCGAAGAGTTCAAAAGTGGGTCCACATATTTCTTCGGTGAAAAGGATGTTCAGTTTGACCTGTCGGTAGAAAGGGCGTTGGAAAAAGAGGCCGAAGAAGACAAGGAAAGTGAAGGGACTCCGTCGTGACATGACGGTAGCAGGTGGAAATGCCGAGAAATAACAAGGTGATTAGGCATTCCAGCACGCTAGAGATTTCCTTTTAAAAGCCTGCTTTCGTAGTGCTTATTGGTTGGAAAAATCCTATTTTTTGTATGGGCGTCTGAAGCATGAAGTGGACATCAAAAACGCAACCTACTGCATAATTTGGCTACGCAATCCAAATCCAGGAAGTGGTTATTTCTATAGCTGACGTTAAGCACGCAAGGCTTATGTCACAAAAAAATTCCTAGTAGCTAGTTTTTTCCGTAATGCAAGAACACTGCCTGTGACTAAAACTCACGCCAAAGTAAAAGCTCGATTTGAAAACAGCAAAAGCGAAAACGTTTCTTTGCATAAATTTTATCAGAGGTGGATAAAAATGGCCATGAGAATGAAGTTTTAGCATCAAATTTAAACGACAGTTTTTTTAAAAAACGACTAATTGCATACCAGATTATTCAACGGAGTATCCCTTTTTCATTCTGGCTAAAGGCGATACTTAGGCAAAACGAATGAAAAAAGGAACGTTCCAGGATCACAAGACAATCGAAGAATATTTCTTGTTCTTTTAAATGCATGCATATGAGGATTGTTAGTGCAAGGGAATGTTCACGTGACCCAACAGTATAAGCGATCAGTAAGGAGGCAATAATTAAACGATGTTTAATTACATGCGCACAGAACGCACAGAAGATTTGCACGCTCAAGAACTACCAGCCTAAATTTTCAAAGGTGTTTTCAATTCGAAAAAAAAATACCTAAGCTGGGTTGTTACATTGATAACCGTGCAGGCAAATCCTTAGATTTTTCAGTCATGGTATGATGCTGGCTATTGATCAAAATGTTTCCAGCGCTTGGAAAGAATACACTCAAAATTAAAATTGACAAGCATTTATTCTTCTCATTTATTTTTTGATATTCTTATAAATTGAAAGATAGTTTACAGAACTGAAGTACTAATTAGTCAATAAATGATTAATTGTGTAGAATTTTCATTTTTGGTTCTTAGGTTTTCAGTTTCCAGTAAACATGCACGAAAATGTTCTTACTTAGATTAACATGGTAGTCTAGAAAGTCATCTTCCAAGTTTACACTTTAGTTCTGAATTGCCCAGCTATTACATTCTAATTTTCGTAATTTAATATTTAAATTTTATGTTTCACGTCTACTTAAAATGTTACGAGTACTGTATGAATGCTTTTTTACAGCCTATATGATATGCAATTTTAATTATTCGGAAAATATAAGTATTAAGTAAGAAATTATTGAATGCAGGCGAAGTGGCTGTTCATATTTAACATAATTTGGCGTTATAAAACAATTTTTGAAATCAAAAGATGAATTTTCTTTAAGGAAAACAAACTAAAAACGACTACTGTGCTAACATACGGTTGCAAGAAAGAACATCTTCCTACATTTTTTTCATAAAATATTTCTGAACTTTTGAGTGATGTTAATATATTTTTTAAACAATTATTAATATTTCAGCAGTCACTTTTAACAGAACGTAGTATTTTGCAGCTTTAACAAACTGAACTATGCAAAAATTATTCCAAACGCTCAAAAATGTAAGAATCCTACTTAGGTGGTTTTGTCGAATTGGAAGCGCATTTAAGAATTTAGGTTGAAAGTTCATGAGAGAAAAACTCTAGTGTAAGTATTCAAACAATATAAAGATATTTTAAAATGAGCTTACCAAACTTGAAGATATCGCATTGAACAAAAATGCAAAAAATTAAATTAAGGAAATGATTGAAAAAGGCAGAAATATACACTACAACCTTGAATTTGTGTAACATGCCGACATATGCGAAAGACTGATATGCTTTCGCTAATCGGCATTGTGTTAGGTTGTAAGACTGCTTATCACGTAGCCTATTCTGAAGTCCTTTTAGTCGCGATTGGATGCCGAAATTTTGGCTAGCTTCCTTCTGGCCGCTAACAAAGCGTATGCACTGTTTAAGGTAAGTACCTCAGTAGTATGAAGTTTTGCCATAGATTTTGACGGCCTTTATAAATTTAAATATATTTGATGAAAAACATAAACATTAAAATTATTTCTTAGGCTCGTTTGGTAGCAAGTTAGGCCTCCCTTAAATTTTACTTAAACAAAGGGTATGCAGACTACTGTGCTGCAAGACATCAACATAGGACTGCCATTCTCATATATACTATTCTACGTGAGGTTTAAACTCATATATGCATCAATAGATCAAGTTATTCAGTCATTGGATTACAAGTAGTTTTACATCCTCACTTTTCTTAGTGTTTTTAACCTTTCATTTATAAATGTAGATTAATTTGCTCGTTTATGAAGGACCTTTGAGGAACTTCCTCAGAGTATTAACCAAAATGTGACTTTTGAATATAAGTTCATATGAAACTGGTAAGGGAGGTCATATTTATAAGTTCCTCGAAAAAATGAAACACGTTACTGAACAAAAAGAACGCTCACAACAAAAGTCCGATATTGCAATTTCTCAGATTTAGTAAAAAAAATTCTATTATAAGATCCCTCTTTAAAAATACAAAATTTGTCCTTTTGGATGTTATAAGTTCTCAAGATAGCGCCGAGGTAAAAATGAAGAATTTTAACTAGTAATTTCGTTTGCCTAAAAGAATGATACAATAAGGCTGGGAATGGAGGGACTCACTTCTGTCTTTAAACGGAAGGATTTTCTTCGATAAAGATTTAATTCAAGGCTCTTTTCTAAGCTTGCAAATGCAAAAGCAGAGTGGCTGAGAGTATGCTTCGATATCACAAACACTTGATATTCTTCCGCATGTTGAATTTCCAACTTACGCATTAATCTGAAATAAAAGTGTACAAGAAGCACATCTCATTACGCTTTAAATTTTAAAAAAGTAATGGTTGTAGCGATAATGTATGCGCAGTTTTGTTTAAGTCACAAATAGGTGATGTGGTTCCGCTAACTGCGGCCAAAATTTTTTTTCTGCATTTTGTGGAAATTAACTTCACACATAAGAAAACATGTTATTAAAAAAAATGTATTTGTTACTTGTTTCTGAAAAATGCAACTTTTTCTTCTTGGCTTCACTCGCGTTTACATAAATTTGGACAAAAGCATCAGCGTCTGAAAGAAGGCGTAATCGCCTATAAAATAAACACAGGACATCATTTTTTCATGCGTACTTTTCATAAAATATATTTGAATTTATAAAGGCAGTCAAAATCAGTGATAAAATGCATACTATTTAAGAAGCAATTTTTTACAGAATCAACTTTTTTGCAGCGGTGCAAGAAGCTCCTCACAGAGTTGGCAGTCTTGCGTAAGTGAAACTAATTGAACTTAAACTGGATGATAAAGAGTATTGCAACACAACCCAATGTTAATATGCGAGTAATAACCGATCTTTTTTAGATTAGGGAATGTTTAATGCAGCACTCGCCATACTGTATGCATATACATATGGAGTAGCGTAAGGTTCACCTGTGCTTTCCACCATGGCACTGTAATATCGACGTTCCAGTTGGGCACCTGGGTATGAAGATACTCCAACGGCTGATAAATACTGGCAGAATAATTAAAAAGCAGAGTCTTCGGAATGTATGTGGTTGGTGCAATATGAGTACTACTTTGAGTGGTATCGAAGGCAACGTTGTGCCGTCAACAGCACCCGTAGCAGCAACCAGTATAAACGCAAGAATCATATGGTGCTATAGGCCCATGCAAAGCGTGCCTCCACGCGGCGTCAAATGAACTTCCTCTTAAGACACTACTTTCTGGCATTTGCCACCGTTTCAGTGGCCCATAAACTTCAAGAAGGAAGGAATACACGATTTATTTGTTCGGCACTGTTATGAAAGAGAGCCCTACCATCTTAATAAGTGGTTCCATTTGGCATTTCGCCACCTTCCCCTTTCTGAACACAAACAGAGAGACAGAAACCTGTTAAGAGGCCTATGAGGGAAGCGGGGACGGACAAATGGGAACGCAAAAAATAACGAAGGCTTACTTATGAAGAGATGAAAGCAGTGAGTGAGATATTGTTGCATGTGAAAAGAAACGCTATCAATGGACGCTGAACACGTAAGTGGGAGCGACAGATGCTGCTAATGAACAGTAAAAATGGTTGCTATTCTTTTTGTGATGGCAAAAGAGATGCATAAAGAAGGAGCTAGCGGCAAAGGCTGGACAGATACAATTGCTAGAACGAACGTGAGAAAAGTAATCACACTGTTCCACAGCAAAGAATTTCCAAATGATGTTCCAGATCTAAATCAGATGCATGATAGCCAGATTTGCTCAAAGAGAGAAAACGTGGCTTCTCTTACGTATTCGAAGAAAGGGGCTGAATACTCGCAAACTGCTACCAGGCAGTCAGCATTAGTGCCAATACAAGCGAACATGCGTGTCCCAGGAAGCAATTGAAAAGAAGACTCGATTGCTGGGACAATACCTTATTCGCCTGATGTTTTGACATCCGTCGCGGATTCATCATCAGAGACATGAGTAGGAAACACTACCGGAAACGAGTAATGCATGCAGATACGTTTGCAGTATTTATAGGATACAGTCGTTACTGCAAACATACAGCGACAATTAACGTTAATTGCCTTCTTGTGCGTGGGGACACGGATGGGTTAACCGATTTCGGAACTCATAGCCGAGGCGGTCGTGGCGTCGCCGGTATTCCAACACCACAGACTGAAATTCTGGACGCGTATGTAGATGACACCTTCGTCGTCATCGAAAAGGATCAGGTGCTCACGTTCAATGAACGTCTCAACAGCGTCTTCCCAGACATCCAATTGACGATGGAGGAAGAAACGAACAAGAAGCTGGCCCTTTTTGATGTCCTACTCTGTCGCAAAGATTGTGGTGGTCTAAAGACTAAATTATTCAGTAAAGTGACAAACACGATGCAAGTACTGAATTACAACAGTAACCACCCAATAAGCCACAAACGCAGTTGCGTAAAGACGCTCTATCGGCGTGTTGAGACGCACTGCAGCGGACAAGAACATACGGTTGCCGAGGTACAATACCTTCGACGGGTGTTCAGCGAGAATGGATACCTGCGCAACTTCGTCAACTGGTGCTTGCGCAATCGAAATGGCCAACAATAGTGCACCGACCCCAAAATTTGGCGTTCGATCCCATACGTCAAAAATGTATCGGAATCCGTCGACCGTCTTCTCGCAGCATTTAAAGTCGCACATAGGCCGGAGGCAAACATAAGGTGTCAGATAATGAAGCCAAAGACCCACTGCCATGGCACGAAACATCTGCAGTCGTCTACAGGATCTGGTACAGTTGCGGCCAAAGCAACTGTGTTGGAGAAACTGGCAGACTTCTCAAGATGCGAATTGCCGAACACGCGGCAGCAATGCGGCGAACTGATGCCAATTCTCAAGTTGCGGCTCATTCGATGAGACCCGGCCGCACGTTCAAATTCGATGCGGCCGAAATTCTCGCAAGAGGTAACAATCGGTGAGCCGAAAACTACTTCAGTCATGGTTCACGGGCCCCCAATCCATAAACAAGTGCAACAATTTGCCCACTCCATATTTAATCCTGCGATTCAGTTTGGCCACAACAAGTCGTCACTTGAGGAACGGGCAGGCTACTGCCTAATTCTGCGACAACACCGGATAACAAGATGGCCGAACAATCATCATGCTCGAGCCCACCACCCGTGATGAAAGTTCATCAGCTCAGAGCCCGCGTGACGTCCAATAAACCACCCACGCGCAAAAAGGCAATTAACTAATTGCCGCTGTAGGTTTGCAGGAATGCCTGTATCTTTTAAATCCTGCGAACTTCTGTGTATGCATTACCCGTTTCTGCTACTGTTCATGTGTCTGATGATGAATCTGCGACGGATTTCGAAACGTCAGTCTATTGTCCCAGCGATCGAGTGTTCTTCTTCTTAGTCAATAGTATGTTTTACGTAGCCCAGGCACGAGCTAAATGCCTAGACACCGTATTTTTCTGCTGCTCGACAAAGCTGCTAGTGGTCTAGCTCATCTGTGGGTTCCCCAGCCTCCTCTGTGTGCTTTGTGGTAGTTTTAAAATTTCAGTCTGTTAATATTCCATAGGTATCCCGCAGGGGCTGATGAACTTAACCCCAATAAATCACCTAAAATTGCACTTTCCTCGGATGTAAAATGCATATTTCGTCTTAGATTTCTATAAAGCGAAAACTCTGCGTAATTATTAAAATCACAAAAGCTTTTACAAGGAGCTCACCCGTGATCTTCACCCCTGGTATAAAAGGCAAAGAAAGATTGCTTGATAGGGGAAACATCATGTGCGTATTAATGAATCCACAGAAATAGGTTCATTCTTACTACAACTAAGGTGCTGCTACAACGTTAAGGTTAATTGACAGTGTGAAAAATTCATAGACATTTTCAATTTTCTGAGTGACAAACCTTTTGACAAAGTAAAAATTTAAGGATTTTCGTCCTATTTACAACAGTAGTTTATGCAGACCCACACATAAATCCCTACTCCTTGCATGTTTCCCCTCGAAAATGGTGGTTATATGGTTTTGTGGGTGAAGAAGTAGGACATGCAGCGGAATAGACTTTAATAAATGTTACGTGCATTTTATTTTACTCCATTTAGAGGCGTTGTTGATTTAGATCTGTAGATTACCCTAATCTGTGTTATCGTTTAACTTATTGCGGTAAAATCCTCTCATCAAGTTGCACGTTTCCTAAATCTACCGAAAAAAAATCGTGATAAGTAGGTTGCCTACATCAACTTACTTGAGGTCCAACTTACCGTTCTTGAGTTACATAGGTAAACTTCGCGGTGCTTTGCGCCGCGCACATCTTAAATTTACATGCGAAACAATTTAGTCGCAGCGGCCGCGGGCAGCAACTTCGATGACATTTTTTAAACTTTATACTCTCTTCTAAAAATTTCCTTCTCTGCCTATCCTATTAAAATTGTCGAAGGACTAAGACATTAATAAATCGAATGAACGTTAAAACATGCACAAAAATAAAGTTCAACTTCCGATGCGTAGCACAAAATTATCGATCAGTACCGCAGCTCTGGGATGTACCTGGTTATCCAGGATTGCGCCAGGATTTAAAAATGGATTAAAAAGCCTTTCGTTTGGGAAATTTCTTTCGACTAAGCAGGACTTACGCGGTGAGTGGCGGTGGTGTAGGCAGAGGCTTGTGAAATTCCGCGCCGTTTTGCAGCCAGTATGAGTGCATTTCAATGCCTCCCTCCAGTTCTACTGTGCCACTGTACTATGTCTTGTAGGCACCAATCGTGTCTAGAAGTTCTTTAAACGGTTGACGTATGTGGATTCGAAAGGCTAGGGCCAGAAAGATGAAAATCTGTGGTAAGTCCTTCGCTCAACAGAAGAAGGTGAACGATGCATAGTCATAGAATATGCCGCATGTGCAAAGCAATCCGGCAGATGTTTACCTTCTCTCTCCCTCTCCCTCTCCCTCTCACGAAAAAAGCTTATCGTTTTAGAGGTAATAAAGATAATAAAAGCACAGACCTGCTCCGGTTGATTCCATTTTGGCTGCCGTATTGACTGTATCCCCGAACAAACAGTAACAAAGCATGGTTTTACCAACCACTCCGGCAACGCATGGGCCTAAAATTTCAAGAAAAAATGTATTGTTTGATGTGCTAACAGATAAGTAAACTTCGTCGCATACGCCCGTCAAAAAGGAACGTGGAAATAATTTAGATTGTCCTGACAGACATTAAGGGAGCAAAAAAGCAGCACAAATGACATCAAGACAGTATCACTGAAAGCGTCGCAATAATGCAGTGACTAGTTGGGGTGGCTTTAAAACTGCGTCATCTGCCCAGCGCAAGAGCCACAAAATATGCAGGATTCAGTGACGTAATAAAATTTCGTGACTCCTTATTTAACTGCGTGCTATAAGTACATAGAAGGAACTGTTCGATAGTCAAATAGCCTTTGAAAATTGAACATGATAGGCAAGTAATACCAGAAAATATTAATCTGCCATGTTGTCAGCTGAAATGGCTGCTGAGAGAAAAAAAGAAGCTACCCAGGATTTCGTTTACGAAAGATAAAACGGTGTCATCAGTTGGATCAGACTTGGTTTACAGTTAACAGTGGTATTTAAGGCAATTTCAGCTCAGCGAGGGACAGTAATGATTTATGACAGTTTTACTATGCAATAAGAAAGCGGCTTGAAAGCGATGATCAGTGATGGACAAACGAAAGCAGCAAATGAAAATGAAAGCTTCGTTGAGCGCAAGGACTGCAACCCAAACCCGCTCATCTTCACAAATTCCTCCCCACCCTCCACTCATACTATGCCATACTTTTGTCTTTAGTGCCGCTTTCTACTATATCGTTAGAAAAAATGGCATTAAGCGCATCAATGCTTCTCTCAACTTGATATTTGGCAGTAAAAGACGATTCGAAATGTATCCCACGATGCGAGATGCAAAGGCAGACCAACTATGCCGGCATTGAGCTAACACACAGGGCAAATTAAAAACAAAATACCAGTTTTTTTCGAATATGCTCCTAATGCAGACTGTATAGTTTATTAGATTTTGCGTCTGGTTCAATATCTATTAACACTGAAGAAGACAAAGTCATTTTTAGCAAACCTGTATGCAGCCCAATTCGTAGTCGAAGGGGGACTTCTGGCATGTGTCGAATTTTGAATGTGCCGCAGCCACTTAACAAATCCAAGGACATCAGGGCTATTTCTCCGGCGTGGCGACTACCATTTCTTATAGGCAGCCCCGAGGCCACCATGTAGGCATCTCCAATGGTTTTAACCTGAAAGAAAGGCATGGCACATAGTTTTACTTTGAGTGTTAAGGCTGTTGCGCTAAAACTCGACATTTGAAATGATGTGATGGTTATGTGAAGAATATAAATACCTCCTATTTAAGAGCAGTCTTACAAGGCGCATAAGAATTCGGCCATACCTTGAGTTTTGTATATGCGTGCACCTCAATCTGTAGTAGACTTAAAATAAACAATTTTATATCTTACTGGACTGTGATAGGAACTTCCAAGGTGGTGCCCGTAGTCAAATAATATTTAACGTCCATGCATTATGGCAAGTCAACTTTTTAGGCATTGCTTACTTTGTAGACGTCGTATTTGTCAATGGTCGCGTCGAACATTGTCTTGAGGTCATTTAGCAGACCAACCACTTGCAATGGAGTTGAGAGAGCTGAGATGGTCGTGAATCCAACAATGTCGCTGAAGTAGATGGACACCTCGTCGAAGGTTTCGGGTGCAACCGAGTTTCCAGACTTCAATGATTCGGCCACCACACTGCAAGGTTAGGATAGGAAAGGCAAGTCAGAATTTAGTGTCTGCATTTGGATAACAAAGTCTGCTTAGGCATTGGATGGTCACAGCCTTAAATTCACTTTTCCTCTATACTGAGAAGGGGCTCCTTGTGTAAAAGCGTTTTATGCAATAAAAATAAGTTTAATAAATGTTTACTTTTGTAAGCTAGAGCCACTATAACCTCTGATAATAAAGCGTATTACTCCTCTCTCAAGCGACTTTATGGTCAGAAGTTCTGTTTATTGTTTTCCAAAATACGTTTATGTTAACGGTATTCTGGCCTATGTTGACGCTATTTTACAGACAAGGTGACCGGAACGATCAAAACAAGCGCACCATGAAAGTCGCATACAATTTGTAAGTTAGTGTGGGATGGTGAAAGCTCTTGTGAGTCACCAGCAAGCATTCTGCGGTTAACCCCTTTTCAGCGTCAATCATCAACAAGATGTCGTGAGAGTGCAAAACCGAATATTAACCAGAAAAGATGATTACGCTCACTCTCCTTTCGCCTCAACTCACTGGAGGTACAACTAGGGTTCCCACTGGTAGTCTAAGTTGAAATCGTAAATGGTTTCGGTGCGCAGAATTGGGGCCACCAATTTGCAGCATCAAGAACTAAAGTGCCCGGTGAACCGATTGAAGTTTCAATGTGGCCCTCAGATCTACCCTCGCTACTGATACCTACTAAAAATCCACTTCTACCCTGCTTGTTCACTGTCCACCAAACTTCCCAACCACTGGCAGCGATGGGATCCTCATCAACAACAAAGTATTCACATTCCACCAACCATGTATAGTAAGCATACTTCTAAGACTTAAAATAGACTCCTGCTCTGCGTAGAGTCAGCCCATGCACCATATATAGCAGGAGTTACTGTGTAGAGTTACAACTTAAGTGTACACAAAGTTGTGAAACTCCTTACGATCACAATTTATTTTCAAAAGTCAATACAACTAATAATATGAATGCCAAACAAATGAACCGTATTCAGATTCATATATTCACCAGTAAAAGACAAACACTAATTTTATAATTTTCTGCAGTATTTAACAATTTAGCACGCATTCAGGATTGGAGCATAAGGCTAACAGCGCTCCAAAACGTTCTATCTTAAGACCCCAACCCGAATCCTCTGTCCGCATGTGATCAAATAATTTTGGGCGTAAAGTGAAAATAAAAACTTTCGGAAGTGGGACTGGGGTGGAAATGCCCACATCTGCTTTTGATCAGTCACCTTTGGGCAGAACATGCCTCTTGAAAATGGTGACCCGAAAAGGTTCATCCTCATAAAAATTGGCGGACGCTCTGAAGAGCCTGCTACCTTAACCACCGAGAAAAAGGACGTGCTTATACGTGTAAAATGTGCCTTCGTTAGGTGATGCCACAAGCGAGCTAGTAAGCTGACGCCTGAAACTCTGATCACAAACTTTTTCCTCGCGGAGAATCTACGTGTGTTTTTCACGAACTCTCCCCTCATGCGATTGAGAGGTAAAATTTGCCCTCAGTTGAAGGCCACATGCATATGCATTTACTCGTTCACCTGCTCCTGCGGTGCAGGATGCATCGGCTGAAGATCGAATGGCGTGGAAAGATCGTACGTAAGCACATACCGGCCTGGTTTAGTAAAGGTGAAAATAGATCGAGCTTGAGTTTTCTTCTCGCACACTCTGTCGGTACAAATCATCGACTCAATGCCAGTGAAGCCTTTCACGTTGTCTACCGAATATCAGCTAACGTTTCCAAGGGCATACGCCAAAGGGTGCTTGCAACAGCCGAAACAGTGGCTATACGGCTAGTGAATCTAGTGTTATGCTGTCAGAAGACGTAAACACAAGCACCCTCACTTTCCTGGCCGACCCCGACGCAAGATGGTGGTAACACACCGGCCCCACGCCATAGTAAATATCGTTCAATCCGTGCAGATATCAGTAATTATCATATTATGTATCCCAAGCCTCACCAATACCCACAAATTACCTCAATTTTCTCCAATCCTCCCTTTTCCCCAACACAAGGTCCCTCTTCACGACGACCTGGCCGGGCGGACGGTGTAAAACCAATGAGCTGTAATCATTAGACACTTATTAACCCTGTCCAACTGCACACTTTACCTTATCCATGCAAATGTACCGGCCTGATGGAGAGTTGCTACAAACATATGTTAGTCAAATTGACCTTTCATAATAATTGTATGTTGCTATCCTGATTATGGCAGAATGAAGGCTTTCTGATATAGACTCAGTTTAGGGTTAAAAGTTGTGCCTTCACTATAGTGCTTACGGTGGAAGGAGTCGAGCTATGAGGTATTCCTTTTTGCGTTTCTCCGACTCCAGCTCTGCAGTACGTGCACTGACTTGTTCCTCCAGTTCTGTCGAGTACTTCTCCATCATTTTAAACATGTGGTCGACAATTTTCATTTTCCTATAGTGAGAAGAAGAAAATGGCAGATAGTTTACTGCAGATAATTACAGTCAACCAAGTTGGAGCTTGAAGTATCGGTAAATGATTGATTCAAGTTTTTGTCGCTGAGTATACATAGGCAAAAGACGTGGAGTACATGGGTGTGCTGATCTATAAAAGACCCCTGCCAAGAAGTATTTGCAGGAAAGCCTATTATGAACTGCTTTATCGGATAAAGAGCATATTAACTCGTTGCTGTGATATCTGTTGTGGACCAGGTAACAAGTGTGACGTTTGAACCACCAAACTTGCCTCCTTATTTACTTTAAACACGCGTTATAAGCATTTTAATCGATTTTACAAACATAACTAAGCGCAAATAGTTTCTCCTATATAGCTTAAAGCAAATCCTTTAACGTCTGCCAATGTTTCCACTGTTCAAAATGTATCGCATTATCTACGTACCTGTCATATATCTTGCACTTGCGTGACAGCAGTGTTATCGTAGAGTTACCGCGTCTTCCAAGACGACAGGAAAGAGGGATACTTTGATGTGCTTTACACAAAAATCATAATAGCCGAGAGACTTCCTCTGCTCAACATCCTTCTCTTGGACAAACGTGAGAGTAATCAACACGTCCACCATTCCAGCGTGAGGACTTCTTCAAATTTCAGGATTCTACCAAAATTTTTTGGTCCTCGTTAGATGGACCGCGGATAAAGCAGCTTCTGTTATTTTTGGAAGTCAGAGCAGAATCGCTTTCTGTTTTTTCAAATTTTGATTGAATGTCTTCTAACAAGGTTCACATAGGCACTTAAAGTGTGATGTCCCGCGCAGGCATAGTAATCAGTAATTACATAGTTCCATAAGGAGAATTGGTCTTTTGAGTAATAAAACAAATAGATCTTTTAGATGATGTTGCCTTGTGCCTTGTCGATGATAAGGCAACGAAGGCAACATTACGGACGTACTTTCCCATGTTCATGAGCTTCAAGTGCTTGTTCATTTCGTTGAACGTCAGTCTCTGATCCGGTTTTTCGGACCAAGCTCGCTGCATGATTTCCAGATAGGCCTGTGGTATATCCATCTTGGCAATCTAAAAATCACAGAACAAACAAACCAACAAAAGAAAAACAGGTACTGATTGCCGAATGCCGGTAAGCGGGCAAAAAGCAGTTTAAATTAACCTATCAGATCGAGTTGCAGACGTCTTGCGAAACGTTGCATTTGCAAGACCTGCTAATATTTAAAGCTCCTATTGTCATGCAACTGCTGCTGGAATAATGTATTGACGGATCATGCTTTTGAGTAGGTACTGGTTTCAATGCTATCTACAAATTAGTCATCCCTTTTCACATTAAAATGTGATTCCTTTTACTAAACAAGTGGCAAGCGTTTCATTTAATTAAATGATTAATTGCTGTATCCTTAAATGGTGAGATAGGTAAGAAGGAGTTAAATGCTAAAGCTTCAAGATTAAATTAGCAATAAGTGTATAATGCTCAAAGTTAGCAGTAATCCCTAAATGGCGAGTCACTTGGACTTCACTGGCAGTTAGAACTGATGCGTGTGAGACCAACAAGCAAGTTTGTTCCTTCGCAAGCTCTAAAACCCTTGTGCTCAACTACTACTTCTTCCGTTTCGATAGTGAATTTTTGCATTGCGTGTTCACGTAAAGTTTATGATGGAAGCCCGCCTTCGAGACAGCCACCTAAACCGATCTCAAAATGTATAGTTAACTTGATTTCAACTTCCAACTGGCAACTTGTGGTAATTGAAGCGGAAAGCGAAGATAGTCTAATGCAGATCCAGCTACTGTTTTATCACAGAATTTCAAAGGTTCTGGCTTCAAAGATAAGCTATCTACAGAGGTCTCCCCACTCACCGACGGGCTGTTAACCCTGTGCTGGATCCAACCCACCATCTTAGGAACTCCTTGGGAAAACCGAGCTCCGGTCGGAGAGGGAGAATGGGAGTGCGATAAATTAACTACTGTCTAAGTGCTGCCTGGGTTCGAATCTTGAGAGAATAGCCAACTAACGAAAATAAGAGTCCGGGCGGGTGGCGTCCAGTTCAACCAGATCTCCGAGTCTATCAAAGCAGAAAGGGCTTAGCATGCATGTGTTCGTATGCATATTCACACAGGTTTGTGTGCGTCCGACGCAAACGTCTGTGACCTTCTCCTGTCTTTAGTGCAGAAGGACATTCTTACCTGTGGCCGAAAGGGAGAACCCCTCGCCACGACCTTTTCGACTATCTCCTCCGCAGGTGTGTCCGGTAGCCCATAGGGAGCTGTGCGGAAGAATATCTCGCGCACTATGAAAGCAAAAGAGTACACGTCGCCCCGCTGTGTTCCGACGAAGATTGCGGCCTCATCTCGCAGTAGTTCGGGTGCGGTCCACAAGTGGTCTAAAATTTGTGAAACAGTACGAGATGAAACTCGACCTTGTTGTCCCAAAAATAGTGTAAGCTTGTTCGGTTAAAAAAATAATGAGAACTACATGTGTTCTTAAAAAAGCCTGGACAGTTTTTCAAATCAAACAGGAGTTTTGACAGTACATACAGACTCGTTTCCCAGATGACAAAATTACCAATTTGAATAGAAGTTAATAGCGGTCCAATCGAGCTTTTTTCATCTTCCTCTATTTCTGGTAGTACATTTCAGGAGTTCATAAACAGTGTATTACTGAGCCACGAAAAGTAGACTTGAGCATTCAACCAGTTGCCAAATCTAACTAATTGATGATATCTTTCTTTACTCACTTCTCAGGGAATACTTTGCCGCTGGAAAAAATGATGATGAGTCATCAACATGATGTCACCTCTCAGATTGGGCACATTTTACACGGAATTGGAGAGGTGACTTGCGTATCCTTATGGCAACTTCCAGCAGTATTCTATTTCTTTCCTAAAAATGATTTGCTTTAGTTTCGGTTTCGGTATTTGCCGGGCGGAAGCCGGATTGAAAAAATATCAGGGTTTTCTGTTTGATAAATGAACGTAAGCCAGCTATTAGCATTCCGGTTTCAATTTTTTCTTCTACAACTTTCCACCGTGAATATATTTTACCTTGTCAAATAGGAGAATTTTGTTTATTATTCAAACAGGCATAAGATATTTGCTCACCCTCGGGCACTGCTACCGGAGAGTTGTTGTATATGGCATAAAAATCGGGTGTACCAAAGTCCGTAATCTTTAGCACCCAGCGGCTGTGGATAAGGCAGTTTCTGAACTTCAGCCTCCCGTGGACTCGGACGTTAGATCTGTGAATGAATTTCATGCCCTACAATGAACAATAAAAATGTAAATGAACTGGGCTAGTAGAAGTTGCTTTTAGCGTTACGCATTTGGAAACAAGATAGCCCTGTTGGAGTACAAGTCGCATCAGGCATTCAACATAATTTGATCAGAAACTCTATATATTGGGGATTGAGTCTGTCGGTGGAAGATGCCATTCGCAAAATACCCACTGCTTATGGATGATGTTTTGCAGGAAACTAAGATCGCAGGTCTAAGTTGACTTAAAAACATAAAATTAATGCACATTATACTACAAGCTGCAGGAGCTGTAACTGCGAGATCATATAAACGCAACGTGTGAAATTTTCAGCTTGATACTCTGTCAAAAATTCATTCAGAATCAAGAAGCGAAAGCGGACGTACCCGAATCAGGTCAGTCAAAAGAGACAACTTGAATTCCCAGTCGAGGTTAATGCTTTTTTTTGCACTTATATCCTGAAAAAACCTTTTAAATGATAAAATGAGACACTTTATAGACTGACTGAAATAAGAAATCAGGATAAAATTAGATATGTGAACAGGACATACTACTGTTTCAAACAACAAAGTTTTAAGATGTACATCGTCTGTGAGCCGCTGAAGCAATATTTTCATCAGTTTAAACGCTAACGATCTCATTTTTTTGATGCAGACTGCTAAATATAAACAAGACTAGAGATTCCATATTGAAAATAAGCATTATTTACAATGTGTTGACTTGGAGACGTCGGTGAAGGTAGACGTCTGAAAGACGCGGGCTAAAAAGATCGGCAATTCACTTGTTGATAGATCATCTACGAGTGCTTATTGCACATATGCCCCACCGATCGCTTGATTTACAGGTAACTGGCAAGAAATTTTGAACGTAAACACTCAAAACCAACTATGTTCGACTGTGGTCGACTGTATTTTACAACTTAAATAAGACAGTTTTGTAGCGAAGTCTATTGTGAACAGATGATATGGAATTCACGATTCAGCTTAGACTTATAAGTAAGTATTTTTGTGGAGACGTGAACATTTGCGTTCCGGAAGTATTGTGTTCTGCCGAAAACGAAAGATTTCCGCTGCGCGAACATCGGAATTTGCTAAACAGTTCATCATCAGGTATACATTAACCAGCAACACTACGATATTGGTAAGTCCAGAAGAGGTTGGCATTTTCGGATAATTCATTTGGCCCATTTGCATAACAGCACTTTCAAGGAGAGCCGGTCAAATTGCCATGTAATTAACATGCAAAATGTCAACATGTTTGACGAATTCGTGGCAATTAACGACTCGGTCGCGGGCTACTAAGCCATCATCGCATCATTTACGACAACCATCGGTGATCACGCGAGCTGCGTATTGTAGTACACCGGTGGTCGCGCGGCCAATACGGGCTAAAAATGTCGCGCGTCAAGTGCCTCAAGCACCCTTATCTCCGGCTGTTTCTGATGCACAGTTCCAGCGAGAAGCCGAATATTCAGAGCAAGAAAACTATCTTCCCAGCGATCGCATCTTCTCCTTATACTTGCTCCATATAGAGGAAATGTGACCCTACTTCCTTTACAGTCCCAGTTTTGAAAAACCTGAACTACGGGAAAATATGGGATGGTTTGAAAAACATCTGAAACCTAGCGTTGCTCAAACAGTACAACTGAAAACCAAAACTAATTTACTAAATCAAACTATATTCTAGTCGCTAGTAATAACCGGTATTTCAACTTTCAGAATGGCAATGCAAACTAGGTACGGCGAATGGCTTAACCAATTCGCTTAGGGTTGTTTAACATCCGAAAGAAGCGACTGATGTAATGAGAGTTTTCAAGTATACAAGTCAATACTGTACTTGTACGCTTCCACGTGAGCAGTGCTCCAGGATCAAGCTGAAGGTATCCGCATCGATTAGACAGCCAATAAATACGTTGACATTCTCATTTCGAATATCACGAAGCGTCCTTAACCAATCAATCATGTTGGCTTTAAGTGGCTTGTTTGGAAGGCCCAAACGTTTGATATGAATTGGATCGCCCTGTCAAAAACAAAACGAATCATAGAGCAAGGCAGGTTCCTTGTGAGATTAAATAACCCTGCCAGTTCAAGGCAGGCTAAAGAAAAGTGTATATCAACCGAAGTAAACTGACGTTCAAAACCGCAGTGTTCCTGTCAAGTGTCTGATCGCTGTCTGCTAAAGATATCGTGGAATTTCTAGCTCCGCTTCTCACATTCACCGAAAGAGTCAAAAGGTGACATGTGGGAAGTATTAAATTTTCTCTATTCTATAGACGAAAACAGGCGCGTCAAAAAATTTTAGTGATTACTTATATTCTGAACAATGCTGTGGTAAAAATAAACAAATAGAAACAAACGGAAACATAAGACGCATGCATTTTTGGTGATCAATGAACAGATTAAAACACAAATTATGTTTGTTACGATAACACTTATAGTAAAAAATGAAAATTCGATTCCCAGGTGGTAAATCTCAAGGAGAACTAGGAAAGGTTTATTTTTTATCTGACGTTTTGGATCGTTGTCTCGACACAAGCAAAGTTGTATACTTGCGCTATACCCACTGATAAAAGCCCACTGCAGCACGCAAGCCGCCGATCGAGACGAGGTGAAGCTTTTCTGGTAGGTGTTCAGAGCTAACGTCTATTGACGAGCATTCGCTGAAAGAAAGCTTACGCAACGAAAAACGCGGACTGAGGGGCGTTGCCCACCGAATTCGTGAAGCATGTCGTACGTGAAAGGAAATTCCAAAAGGTGGCTAGATCTCTCGTGACACTCGAAATAGGAGTAGTTCACATGACTTTCGCCATGATCCGTTAGCATGTAATGCTGCCGAGAAACCTTATCCCGAAACCAAAAAATCAGGCGTTGTCTACAGACTTCAGTTCAGTTGTGGCATATGCAAGTACGTTGGACAAACCAGCCGGCAACTTCAAACGCGAATGACTGAGCATCACCTGGCGGTAAGAAAGCTGGACCCGAAGTCGGAGGTAGCAAGTCCTGCTGCAGAGATGCGACGCTTCTTCAACTCTGACGCTGTCCAAATTGTGGGCCGAAGTGACAATCACACTTCAGGGCAGATTAAAGAAGCCTGGATGTCGACCGACAGTTCTGTAAACTGCCAGACACGTCTGTCACAGCGATCAAGTCATCTTCTTCTCACTTACTTTCTGGAACTCACATGTTCGCTTGGATTGAAAGGATAGCTTGTTAAGCTGCTCCACCTTCATTGTGAATCAACTTTTTCGGAAAAAAATGTATTCATTAAATTAAGGAGGTCATCTGCGTCTTCATTAGAATCAACAACCTTGAATAAATCGTTCACATATATTCTATCTAATTTTGTCTGACTAAATCTTGATTATGCCTTTTTTTCTCGATGACCTATAAAAATCTCGGCAATTGTGAGCTCTAGTGGACTGCCCGTTGTGACTCCCCAGTCCATGCCGTTAATTTGGTGCAGTATCTGATCGTTATTCAAACTGAACTATGATCCTTGCTGCTATGCCATGTCATTTTCTGAAAGTTCAAACTGTTCCATGCTCTCTTCGTTATCATTCTCGCGCAGCGACAAGATGCAGCTGACGTCAATAAATCCTGCTGCATTCGCGTGTTTTACCCTTGTATCGGGGATAAACTGCTTAACATTATTTTTGACTACCTGACCTCACAGTAGAATGGAGAGACATGAAAGATGGTAGGAAAGCAAATAAAGGAAGTCATTTTTAGTCTAAAGTTACCTCCACGGTAAAGAAATAATCAGATTATTATTAAGTGCACATGATTTTGCATGCTTACCGATGTAGTAGATACGTGCTTGCCTTCCTTCACATAAGACTTATCATCGGCATAAGGAAAAAGCTTCGCATTACCACCAAGAACCTTCTTCTCTTGTCGTAGACGCCTAAACACAGAATGTTGATTAACTTTTTCGCATTTGTTGACATATTCGAATAGAAATTTGACGCCATAATGAACAATCACATACATTAATTGGTAGAATTCTTCTGGTTTATTTATCTGTTTTATGAAGGCTCCGATCTATGTAGCCGCAGTTGTATGCTTGGATGCGACCATGAGCAGCTTTAAAAATTTTCGCGGCAGGGGATAGCAGTAAGTGACTCTCTAGTTGGCTATTATTCGCGATTCAACAGAACAGCTTTCTTTACAGCACGCTGCAGGTACTGTCTGGTTATCATACTTCCCCCTTTGGGAAGTAGGCCAGTTCAACGTATGTATGCGTACGTGGGTTAATATTGTAGCCACTCTTGGTAAACTTGGAGCAGTGATAGTAGTAGACAAACGGATTAAGAAACTTGAAAATGGCTACTTGGAACCTACCTGACGCAAAGTATCCTGACGATATTGGCTAAAACGAGAATTACAATCCCACCCAAAGTAATGAGAATAATTTCATGAACGCTGCCGGCTAAATGACATGCAAAGGGAGAGAGAGAGTGCGCATATAAGAAAGCAATAAGGCAACCTCCTCGCCCAAGAGAGCATGATTGTCCAACCTACCTATTTCACACTCTTTAATCAGGCAGGGGTTGCGATCAGGGCCGTTGCTGTTCCCAGGCCAAACTTTGTCGGCCACACGCTGGACCGCAATCAGTGGCCAACGAATCACATCGGTCAGGAAGAAAATCTCATCGAAAGTCATCTCGGAGAGATTTCGACGGCCGCGTGCGACCTCCGGGTTAAGGAAGAAGATGAACATGTCATAAAGGCCACGGATCTTATTGGTACCGTAGTTTTCAAAGTGGAAGGTGACCCCCGGGGTGATGGGCACGTAGACGTCCTGGTTGTTCATTAGTGCGAAGAGTCCTTTTGTTGGGTACAGTTTACCACCGCCTGCCATGATGTTTAGCTGTGTGAGACGCGTTGCTAGTCCAGCTGCAGCCGCCGCAGCCAAGTTTATTTTCTGGTAAGAAAAAAGAAGCAGAGGGAATAAACTTTGCGCTTAGTAGTCATCATCTGGTAAATTCTATTCCGATTCTTTAGAAAAGTATGCCTATGCAGCGCGGTCGCGCGTTCGAGTAGCAACACACAGATTTATCTTTGACTGGCTGATGATGGATTTTGTGTCAGAAATGGTCATTTCAGCCCCCTTCATCTTTCCTTGTTATGTTCTAATGCCAACACCGGAATTTACGGATTTTATACGTAACACTATTTTGGGCAGAAAAATGGACCCAATTGTCATTACATTCGCGGTTCTTAATGGAGACTCGTACCTCCACTGTTTAGAGCACTGGCTAAACATAAACCTTGCACTTATTATTTTGGTTCTTATCCCACAGAGGCTTTCGATATTGACAAATTTGAGTCAGCTGAATGGGAATTGTTGGTACTTGCACTAGGGCAAACGCTTTTGAAATATCTTCCCAGAAGAATATGGACATTGTAGAAGCCTGCAAGCTCTCCAGTAGAGTGTTTAAAAAACCGTGCTCTCCACTTACGTTGGTATAAATGGAAGAGTTGGGCTGATAAAACGTTCTAGTTGGCAGAGTTGTCATGATGATGAGACTCTGTCCGGCCGCTCCAAGGTCTGCCCCACTTTCAAGCTCATTTCGCCAGACTGGCAGTATATCATAGGTCAGCATGTCTGTAGGCTCCATGTGGATAATGGCAATTTTAACTTGTTTGATGGCAGTGACATTGCTTAGTTCTAGCAAGAACTCCTTTGCCAAAGTCGACCGTGTAAGCAGTACAATAGCTGAAAAAAATACGGAACAGCAACGTCATGTTTGGCAGAGATTGGAAACGCTGTTCAGCCTTGTTGTTAGTTTATTGCATTGCTACTGAACACTTTTTCAGTAGGGCTGTTAATATTTATGAATTGTTTGGTTTGCTCCTAGCAAGGGTTGATGTCGTCATATACGAATAGTATCTTTTTCCATACCGGAGGATTTTTTGACTGCAAGCCATTGTCCGATAGACTAAACGTAATTCAATTTCTATTTATAGGCTATTGTATGATACAATATTTTAGCAACCAATCTGTTAGATATGCTAATAATTTGGCTCACTCATCAATAATACTAGCCATTGTGGCTTAGCTGCAGTTTAAATAGATTGAAACGGAGCATTTGCTTCTATAAGAGATTGGGTTTGATGTTGGGTAAGGGTTAGTGTAACTTATTTTAAATGAGCAGGCAACGCTCCGCTGTTCT
>JAYGXS010000001.1:94784654-94893593 GCA_036362985.1 Ligula intestinalis
TTCATAAATCATTTGCATAAGAAGGGCTGCAATATAAATGATCATGCAGCCTAGTCCTCCAGCATTTCAGTCACGATGGGATGCCGGCTTGTGAACACAAAAGACTACTGAAAAGACATATGTTTTCTCATTTATTAACGATATTCTTATGCATTGAATGACGTCTTACAGTATTCACGAAAATGTTCTTAACTGGTAGTAAATTAAGTTTTCTTCATGGAAATGTTACACGTTACTTCCTAATTTTATAATAATTGCGTTATTATTTTTATATCTTACGTTTAGAATCAACAAAAAAATGTTATAAAAGCTGTACGAGTGCTTCTTAAGAACCCACAGAAATGTGTAAATTTCAATATTTGTATGTTTGTATGTTTTCGAATGCACTTTTTAAATGCCTGACGGTGCTGCTACGACATCACCATCGGAGACAGTCACAGTTGATGGGGCTAAAAGCGCTGGAGCAAATTTTAGGAGCAAATTTTAGTAAAGCCAAATGTCTAATCCAGTAAGCAGATTCTGTATTCATGGCTGGTAGTCCCTCATGGTGTGATGATTGCTCCTTAGTTCGTATCTGATTCTTTAATCATGAAAATTTTAACACTATTATAGATTTTTATCGAAATGCTAATTCGGCAATGTGGCTCATTAACACTCGCTTATCATCGTTCACTGGTCACCAACGAAGCTTTCTCGTCCCTCTCTGCCTTAGAATTCACTCGAGAGCTCCACTTGAGGTATGCTAATTAATTTGCAAACTTTCGAGTTTCCGTCTGTTATCTTCTATAAACTACCTCTTTTTGTTCAAATTATCTTTTCCCAAGGTAAAGTCAAAGCGACCAAGTAAAGTTTTGACTATTTTTTTCGTTTATCTCCTAGTAAATTATAAATTAAGCCGGAAATCAAAAAACTCACTTTTGTCGTTTCTACCAGACTTTGTTCTGTGTTTGTAAATGCAAAAAGGTAGCCAAATTTACCCTTAGATATTGCAAAAATTATTAATCTTCTATCGGTTCGGTTTCTTAATTGCACATAAGCGGAAACTAAAGTGTGCAGGGAGTATATTTCCGCCGAATATATATTTGATAAGATTTAGTTTTACCTTCAACTTCACCATAATTATATGCACAGTCTTGGTTACGCCCCGAATGGTTGATGCGGTAAAGCCAAATGCGGTCAAAACTTACATATACATGCATGAGAATGTAAGTCGATCAAGGAAACCAAAGGTTTATCTTCCTGACGTTTCGGAATCATACAAGCTTCCATTGTCAAAGGTAATAGTCACACGAATTTTCACAGTATTTATAGGTAAAGTTAGCTAGACAGGCCAATGACTGTTGTTGTCATGCTGCCGTCGTCTTGCTGTGTTGGACAACTTCCCGCAAAGGTGCGAACGGTGGTTGCCATGTCCCTGTTCACGTGTTGGTTGCTGCCGGGCGGGCGATCCTCTTAACCGTTATCGAGCCTTGGCGCGCGCTCGCGTTCGTCTGCGTTCACATCCTGTTGCTGGTCCCGGGGACCTGTAGTTGCCATGACTTGCCCTCCGTTTGCAACTGCGTCTGGCGATCGTGCACGCTCGGTTGTGCTGTAGGTTGGCGCGTCTCGTCGGCGTTCCTGTCCGTGGTCCTGTTGCTTTGTTTAACGCGTAAAGCTTGGAAGGTTGCCGGCAGCGTCACGCAGCAGTTGATAGAAGTGGTTGAGATATGCCAGGCTCCGAGCGTCTCCCTGGCCGTTGTGTCGTTTCCTCGCCCCAGGACCTCGGTGTCTTGAAAAGCGAACGTATGCCCTGTACCTGCGCGATGTTCTGCTACTTGAGAGAGTTTGTCCTGTCTGCGCACCGCTCTTTTGTGCTCGGTCGTACGGGTCTGTAATCGTTTGCCCCGTTTCCCCGACATAGTCTGTGATTTCGATGTTCCAGTTGGGTACTTGGGTATGCAGATACTCCAACGGCTGATAAATACTGGCAGCATAATTAAAAAGTAGGGTCTCTGGAATGCATATAGACGGTGTAAGTATGATTTTTTGAGGGGTATCAAAGGCAACGCTGTGTCCTCAACAGCACCCACAGCAACAACCAGTATAAATATAAAAAGAATCTGTCGTTCTTGGGCGTGTTGACCTGGTAAGAGACGCATGAGGGGTGTGGGGACGGTGGGAGGGAATTTGAAGGCATAACAAAGCGGGGGTAGAGCTAGCAAAGGTTTAAACGGCCAATCAGTAGTAATTATGGGGGAAAGGGGGGAAGGTGTCAGGGGACCAGAGAGGGAAAAGGGTGGGAGGAGGGGAAAGGGTCTGAGAATAAGTTCATGATGATGAATAAATCGAAAACGCTCGTTCGCATATCTTGACTTGCTGAATGATTACAGGGATATCATCGCTGAAAATAACACAGACTTATTTATGAAGGCGTGAAAAGAGAAAGTGGGATATTGTTGGGTGTGGGAAAAGAAAGGATATAAATGGATGCGGATCCCGAAAGGGTGAGCGACAGATGATGCTAGTGAACAGTTAAAGGGGCTTTTATTCCTGTTGGGAAGGAGCTGGCAGGAAAATCAGGAGCAGGTTCAACTGCCTAGTAATTAACTTTAGAATTGGAAAATCAGCAGCCATCTGACCACGACGACCTAGCGAGATAGTGTCGAAAATGTAAACCGTTTCCCAACTTACTTCTTCTACCGAAGTAAGCACACTGTTCAATGGCGAGGGATTCCACATGGTGTTAAAGATCAAAATGGGATGCGCGATAGCCAGCTTTGCTCAAGGAGGGCAAAGGTAGTTCTCTTACGTCTTGTGGGAGAGGGGCACAATTACATTTTCTTAGAAAGGGCGTTGACCGATCGGGTCATAAAAACTGCTTATCCTGTTATGATTGAGAATCAGTAAAGAGGCCGCCTAGACAGTCGTATATCGAGCAGGAATATATTGGATCCAACCAACACGAGGAAAAGTAGAAAAGCTATTTCTGGCTTATTAGATGTATTTAGCTAGCCATACTGACCGACAAGGCAGAGGCCCTAGTATTTAAATTCGAAATCTTTGGTCATAGAGTTCAATGTTTTGCCATTGAGTCAAGAGCATCTTCTCCTCTTCATTGAGATCAAGGATTGTAAAAAATGTTAGTTCTTCCATTTTTTCAAATTAATGTCTAACTAAGCGTAGACTAGCACATTTGAGGATCCTCAGATGTAACCTGAAATCTTATATGGTTATTTGGGCCGACTTTCATCATTCACTTTGGATCAATCGCTTACTACTCACAAGCTGTCAGTAGGCAGTCAGAAGGTTATCTTACGTAGCCCAGTTACGAACTAAATGCCTAGACATGATATGCTTCCGCTGTCTGACACAGATGTGAGTGGTCTGGCTCATTGGTGGATTCCGCAGCACCTTCTATGTGCCCTGTGGCAGTTTTGAAATGTCAGTCTCTAAATATTCAGTGGTTATCCCACAATGGCTAATAGACTTAAACCCGAACTATCATCTAAAATTGCGCTTCTTTCAGGTGTATAAGTTGAAGATATCGTTTGCTAGCAAAGGTGTACAAAGGAAAACATTTCTTTTCATGCTTTCCATCAGATATTTTTGTATTTATAACTACGTAAAAAACCCTGATCAGAAGAAGTCATATTAATTATATAGTCATTTCTATCGAGTGCACAGTTTGCAGGCGGCCGCATAACGTGCATTCGACTCTGATTATCAACTTAAACTTACATCAGTTTTTCCCAATTTGTTTTTTTATCTATTAGGCAACCTTATATGACTAGTTTTAAGCATGGTGCAAGAGAATATAGTCGGCCGCTTTTTCCCCGTGTGCTTTGAAGTGGTTTTAAAATTTCAGTCTGTAAGTATTCCGTGGTTATCCGGCAGTGGCAGATGGACTCTAGCTTTAACAAGCATAAAAATTGCGATTGTTTCAGATGTAAAATGTGAAAATGTTATTTGCTATCAAAGATGCAGAAAATAAGACATTGCTTTCGGTGCTTTCTATCAGATACTCTTGAATGTTTAACAACACTAAAACCCCGATTACAAGATCTCTGAGTGATAAAATTGTCGTTTTTCTCAGCGTAGAATTTACCGGTGTATGCATAACGTGCATTTGGCTCTGATTATAAACTGCACTTTTCATCAGTTTTGTTTCACTTAATTTGTATTTTAAGCTAATAAAATCTAATTAAATATGACTAGATTTAAGCAGGTTGCAAGAAAGTCTAGTTGGTATCTTAATGCCCACAAAGCACATGCATTTTTTTCATGGAAGAGTAAAAAATATGTAAACTTTCTTACGAATATTTAATAAACGCGAATTGTATTAATAAACTGGTTAATTTTTTTAAGTAGTTCACCTCATGAACCAGCAGTTTCCTAGTCCCAGTCCCAGCATTTGTTTTTACTGAAACAGCGGTTAAAGGAGTTCTATGTGTGGGAATCTAGGATAGGCCGTGGAATATACTTAAATAACTGCTATGTGCATTTTTATTTTATTTTATCTAGAAATGTTATTGATTTATATTTTTAACTTTTCCTAATCGGTATTATCGTTTAAAGTATTGCGGAAAAAACTCGATTATCAAAATTCTGGTTTGTTGAAATTCCTAAAAAAAGAACTTATCTGAGGTCCAACTTACCGTTCTGTAGTTAGATTAATATAGTTCGCGGTGCAATGTGCAACGCACACCCTCAATTTACAAGCGAAACGCTTAACTCTCAGTGGCCATAGGAAAAAAATTCAACTACATCTTTCCACTTATTTCTACAAATATTCTTTCCTGTCTGCCGTATTAACCCATCCCAAAAATCTGCTATGGCCTCCATATCCGTAGGACAAAATACTGAGAATAGGATATATGATGTGCTATACTTAAAATACTTTTGTCCCATAACATTTTTAAAATTTTATAATTCTGCTCCGATTTGAAAGCATTGATATATTACCATATTGGTACCTTAGTTATGATCATATCAGGTTTTTATCCGTCTCAGTCACTACGGCGTTGCTATGTGTGCCAACTTCTTGCTCTAGCATAACGATTGGTAATAGTCTACTATACGGCTCAATGTCAAAACCAAGCCCACATAATTCAGCAGCGCAGGAACGGTGGTTATTGTGATTCTATTTTACTTATGATTTATTGTTTTACTGATTCTTATGATTTTGTGATTTGCCCTTACATGCAATTTCTATTTTACTTACCGCGCGTTATTAATTGCTAAATATTTCTATGTACTTTTTCCTGGTTTTGTTTGATATATTTATTTTATTTTCTCTCCTCTGCCGCCGTGTTGCTCCGTCTCCTTTGATCCCTATCTCAGTCTATTTGGTGAGGATGATAGTCAATACCTTTGAAAACACTATTGATTGCACGCCCGTGCGTCCTCTAAATCAGTACACGAACGCGTAGAATTGTTCCTATTAAAAATATACTGGCGAATATTCAGAAGCAGTGTTTCTACGAAAAACTCTTGTCTCACTTGTCGAGTTCCTACTGTGAAGGGCCAGCAGGGGACACGTTTAAAAATTGGGCGTCAAATCGGTGGCTATTAAAATAGTACTCACAACCAGTTAGTAGTATTGTTTCGCTCTTGTTTGGATGTCTTGTGGTATTAGATCGAGTAAGTACTGTCAAGAGAAACAATGGGACACATGTAATTGTCTAAGTGTTGTTCTTCATTAAATGCCAAGCCTAATCTAAAAGGGATAGTGATGACGTTGGGTGGGATAAAACACTTTTTACTAATGTTTCGCTGACCGCTTGTACAACCCTGGTTAGCAACAAATGGAAATATGTTAGCCCGATTCCGGAGGCTTCGCTTTAATTTACGACGCGATTTATGTTCCTCTTGTGATTAAGGTAATGGCAAAGATAGGTTGCTGATCAAAATTCGGGTTAAGGTTTGAGTTAGTACTGGAAAGTATTCACGCATTCTGGTCAAAGTCACTTGTTGGACTGGGTACGTGACATTCCGATTTCCGTGTTTTCTTGATTGGCTATGATTGTAGATCTTGATTTAATGACGTCTTATTTACTTACTAGCGCGGAAGCCTGGCTTCGCCTTGGGCTTCCTTATATGTTGTTGTCCCATAACTAGACAAACCGTATATGAGCACCTCTTAAAATGATTATGTTCTGTTCAGTTCAGTTTCATTAGGGAAATTGGTAAATACCTCTGAACTCCCTCTTTGTACATATCCATGATGCAGAACATGCACCATTGCCAGTAATGGAACTGTGTTAGGGGGGGGGGGGCAACAGACAGTAAAAAATCTCCTTAGGCATTTTCTATAAGTCTTGCATTTGCCTTGAGGCTCCCTTTACCATTACTGTCCCTTATGTAGTCTAATTGCATGTGTGCTGTATATGGAAAACTCTTAAAATAATGAGGTATATGGTGAATAGCTAGGCATTTCTGAGGTCGCTTTGACTTGATGTACAATATATGTATGCTCCGAAGGAGTAATTGTGGGGAAAGTAGTGATGAAAAACCGTTATGAGAAAGTCCGAAATCTGCGCAATCAACTAAAAGTAACTATAGGCTATTCATGAAATTCATGATATTTACAATCATTTAGTCATGCTTGATGAAGTCCGTGGGACAAACACGATTCTTACAGGTGAATTCCAGCCACCTTGGAGGTTTGAGCTTGGGCCTTGTTGATGGACATAGCAAAGCAAACCTTCAGTGGAAATTGAAGTCGTCGGAAATTGAACGCAGTATCAGAGGATACGATAGGAATGCGGGGGATATAATCAGTTTCTCCTTTTTCACAACCGGCCATAATTGTGCCATCTATGAAATATGACATCAGCCGCTTGACAGTTAGCCTAGTGCCATTGCATGGCTATGATGAATCGAGATTTCTCATTAGCATAATCGGTGCACAACCTTCAGAATCATCTTGTACGATAGAACGCCAGATATTTGCAAACTATCCAGGAATTCCACTGGATAATTAACACAATCTGAAGGATTAACTGTCGTGTCGTATGATTGGTACAGATCTTACTCATCTGGAAGAAGATGGCTAACTCTCTCATTAATGGCATTGACAAATTTGTTTGTAGGAGCAAGCATTCCTCGTTCGTCAATTTCAAACACGGAAATGGAAGTCATGAAAATAATCGCATCTTTCCAGAAAATTGAAACATTGTTTTCCCGGAAGAAATTTCAAGAAGGCAAAGATCACAAGCTTAGCATGATTTATTGACGTCATACGATTTCCCGACCTCTTATGCAACTGCAACCATTGTTACCTCTTAATTAGATCATTAAATGTGCAATTAAGTGTCGGCCTAGAACGGTGAAACCGGGCATCTACGAGTTGTGGAGGCCGCTGGAGAAGAAAATCAGAATTAGGTAAGCAACTGGGTCATATGATCTGTCTCGCATTTCCATGCCAATTATCGATAAACTCATTGTCACTCACGCCTCCTCGTCCCCCTCAGGACTGGCTGCTTCCCTGTCCTCTGTCCCCAACCCCCTCTCCATCATTTTACCACATTCTACAGGATTTCATGCGCAGAAGCTATGACAACGTCCTCCTCCCTCCTCTACCCCCTCATTTTCCGCCCACATCTAAGACTAAAAGCGTCTACTCTCTTTACTAATAAAGTCTCAACCTTCTAAGCCGACACTTTATTGCACAGTTTATTGCCTTTAGAATAGGCAACAGCTGGTCGCACTTGAACAAGACGTCGCGAAATTATATGATGTCAATAAATTTTGCTTGCCTGTTGATCTTTGCTTTGTTCAAATAATCACATCAATTAGGACCCAAATTATCAAGAAAAAGTTTTATTGAGTAGTCATGTAGTCACGTGACCAATACGAACTAAAGCTTCTGCGCACATAGTGCCTCCCTTACCCTTATCTGCAATGGTCTCAAATGAAGGGTTCACGCGGGAATCCGAAACAGTATATTCCCTTTTGATTTATCCGTATACAACGAAAGTGGTCCTTCTTTCTTTTTAGTTTCTGTCCATATAAAAGAAAAGCAACTCCACTTTCTTGACAGTCCCCATTTTGAAAAACTTGAAGTACAGGGAAATATGATACGGTTTGAAAAGCAAATGAAACCTATGCCGCCCCTCATGGTGCAACTGAGCACCAAAAAGAATCTACTAAATAAAACAATATTCTATCAGCCATGGCAACGCCAACTAGCTACGGTGAATGTCTTCAACATCCGAAGGAGGCGAGTGTTGTAAAGAGACTTTTGAAAGTAGACAAGTCAATACTGTGCCTGCACGCTTCCACGCGTACAGTCCTCCAGGACCACGCTGAAAGAATCCACATCGAGTAGACAGCCAATAAATACGTTGACATTCTCATTTCGTATATCACGCAGTGTCCTTAGCCAATCAATCATGTTTGCTTTAAGCGGCTTGTTAAGAAGCCCCAAACGTTTGATATGAATTGGATCGCCCTGTTAAAAAAAAGCAGAAAACCAGTAACAAGTAAAGGCAAGTTTCTTTTGAGATTAAATTATCCTGCCAGTTCAAGATAGGTTAAAAACGATGTATCGAAATAAGTAAACCAACGTTCAAAACCGCGGTGTTCCTGTCAATCGTCTGGTCGCTGTCTGCCAAAGATGTCGCGGAGTTTCTAGCTCCGCTTTCCGCATTCACCGAAAGGTTCGAAAGCTGAAGTGTCGGAAGTTTTAAGTGTTCGCTCCTTTGTAGAAGAAAACAGGCGTGTCAAAACATGTTTTTTCGTAATTTTTTATATTCTAAACAACGCTGCAGTAACAATAACCAATAAACGCATATACCTAGATTTTTCCTGCAGAAATGCGAGACGCACAAATATTTGGTGATATGTGACTAGAGGAAAGCACAACAAAATGTTTTTTTAAGATTATGCATACAGTAATAGTAGTGCTATTTATTTCCCAGGTGGTAATGTAGGAGCCTGTCACGGACTCTGCTTTCACCCTACCAGTGCTTACACCCGTGATTAGTCATCTACTCCGCGTAAATATTGACCCGCTGGCGCCTACTCTCATAGGCAATCGATAATTCCGCCTCGTCTAATTGGCGACAGATGTTTGATTACGCTTCCATGGCCCGGCAGGCAAGGCGTAAATTACTCCGAATTTCGCCCAGGTGCGCGGCGGACGTGAGGCTGCGGCGCTCTCTCGCTCTCTCTCCCGCTCCTCATCGTCGAACACCACGTCAGACCGAGTCAACCTTGCTATGAACTATTCTTCAACTCATTCCGTAAACAATATGTTGTCCTTCTCCCTGGCTTTCCATGACTTCGTTAATCTCCTCAGAAACCGGGCCTGGAAGGTCGCAGTAGTTAGTGTTCAACCGGCTTAACCTTAATTCCTTTTGCGATAATGGTGACTGCCCGACATCATCTGAACTCTCAACTTCTGATCTGGCTGAGCTCAATCAACATCCAACCTCCCTCAACTTCAACAGATTTTTTCCTGTGTTATTCTTGTGACCTCGAAATGGAGAACTTCATTACCGGCACCCTGTCGCGAAGCAAGAGGAACATGCTCAATTGCGCACAGCCCGTCGATCCAAGCTTTGGTTCCTTCCCCATCCCGAAGAGGTGTTCTTGTTTTGAGTGTCAATATCCTCACCTTTCCCAACTCTAATTCTTCTTCTACTGCCAACGGTATCCCTCCTCCCTCAACTCAACGCAACCAACACTGACATGATATACGGATTTGCCGTCAAGGTTCAACGCAGCCAACGTGGCTCTCCCACACGTAGTCAAGATGCTCAATCTACTACACGCCTCACGCATGAAAATACAGAAACTCATGCGAGTCACAACCATCCCATCAACCTGGCTCTCATGAGCCAGCAAGATCAACTCTTAAAACTCTACCATAGGTACGTACATTCTTCTTCATCTCTTACTTATCTCCCTTCCTTTGTTTTTCTTACCTTTAACATTGGCTTCGGTCCTGCCTTCGGCGTCCATTACCGCCGCCTTTGGTCTTGCCTGGGGGGTACTGTGGGAGCCTGCCACTGTTTAAAATCTTGCAATCTTGTCTCAACGATTGCATCCGCGTTTTATAATTAACTTTCTGGAACTCATAACCTCGCTTTTATCAGGAAGCTAAAATACTCTGTCGGTTGAGCACTGCCAGTTCCGTACATTAGCATCTACTGGATGTTGGACTGTGAGAGCCTGCCGCTGTTTACTCATCGGCCTGCTCTGTCAAC
Source organism: Ligula intestinalis (assembly GCA_036362985.1). Classification (NCBI taxonomy): domain Eukaryota; kingdom Metazoa; phylum Platyhelminthes; class Cestoda; order Diphyllobothriidea; family Diphyllobothriidae; genus Ligula; species Ligula intestinalis. The sequence continues at coordinate 94,794,845 of JAYGXS010000001.1, forward strand.
GTGTCAGCTAATCAGCTTATCGATTTTGCGCATAGCTGACTCGCCTCGTCAATCAAAATAATTAGTAAATCGATGACCGCCTATCCACCTGGTTGACTCTAGCTTCACGCTAAGCCACACAGCTAGCAAGACGGACTCACTCGGCCTTTCGCCCAGGGGTGCGGCGGCTGTGCCGCCGCTGCTCTCACGGTCGAAGCTACGCCAGACCGATTCAACCTTCTTATGAACTATTCTTCAACTCATTCTATAAACAATATATTGTTTTTTGAGTTGACCCAAGTGTGATAAACTCCAGGCGTTTGGTGGGATTTGAACCCGCGCATCAGAGAAAGCCTTTGCCGGAGGCTTATGCTCTACCGCTAAGCTACAAACGCCCGCTTCACGCCATGCGTTTAATCACACTTGGATCGATATTACCCACTCAACTTTTCGCTCAAATGTAATCCACCAATACGGGAGCAAATTGACTGCCCAAGCAGGATTTCCTAAGCAATCATCTAGAATCCACCAGAATGACTACTAGGCTGACTTAATTTTTAAGTTGGTTTGGCAGATTTGCTTAATTTGAGTTGAACCAAGTGTGAAAAACTCAAATTAAGCAAATTTGCCGAACCATGTTAATAACAATATATTGTTCCTACTTCTCTGACTTTCCAAGACTTCTCTCTTCTTCTAAGAAACCGCGCCTGAAAGATTGCAGCCGTTAGGGTTCAGATGAAAGGGCGTTCACCTAAAGGTTTATTTTTTATCTGACGTCTCGGATAACTGTCTATTCACGCGCGAAGTTGTATACTTACGCAATACCGATGGACCAAACCCCACAGCAGCACACAAGCCGCCTAATGAAACAAAGTAAAGCCGCCACTGGGAGCTTTTGGCAGCTAACGGCTATCCAAGAGCGCGGGGAGATGAGTCGACACAGATGACCAAAGAAACACTGACGCTCCAGTTGCAGACAATGTCAACGCAGAGGAGAGCGCGGGTTACGGTTCCCAGGCAGTTGGGGCGGCGTGTGGTTACCACTTAGAGACGCAAGCCGCACAGAGTGGCTCAAAAAGGATTGGTAGACTACGCAGGCGAAAGAAACGAGTGGTATAGAGCGAGAGCCAGAAGCCAGAGTATTCACGCTCTGAAGATAAATAGTTGAGACAACTATCTGAAACGTCAGATAAAAAATCCACTAACTTTACTTGGATTAATCTGCAGGGTACCCGTCAGCCCTCTCCTTAAGTCAATCAACCACTCATAGTCTCTGCTTAGTTGGTTATCGCTGCTGATTATAGAAAAAATAAGATACTGCGATTGATCAACTCTACAATATTTAAATCCCATAATTCAGAAAAGGCTGAAAGACCAGGAGCCCGCCCTGACTATAACATCGGGTTTCGTACCAACGAGTGATAGGTGACTCATCTTTGATTCTTTTAGATGTACTTCGTTTTGCTTAGTCTCCAGGAGCTTAAATTCCATGCAATGGATCCAGCTCTTCCACGTTTGCTGCCCGCCAGACATTAATTGAACTTCGTTCATACGTTTTTCAGTTAGCATGTTCTCCAACTATATTCTGCTGCACAAGGCAGAACACCCAGACATGAAATGTGGCACACAACATTCGATTTTGCATACCATATCCTAATCGCTCCTTGCTCAGACAGAACTGTATATTAAACAGCATTTAGATTATGGCATATGGCAAATTTGCAAATTTATCATATATCTAGGATTTACTGTGGATCGCCTTAGTCTCGCCTTGAAGGTGATTTCGGAGTGTCAAAAACGAAGTGCTGAAGTCTCTTCGTTAAGTCGTTGAGCTTTTCGCCAAACCTAATTCCGGTAAAAGGATGAGAACTTATTTAAGGCTATCTGCTTATGTTACCCAACGTTAAATTAGTATGGAGGGACAGGAAAACGGTAGAAAGGCAAATAAAAGAAGTCATTTTTAGTTAAGCATTAAGGTATGTTTCGTGGTGTTAACATATACAGGCTAAAGTCTCTTCCTCAAGCCAGTGATTTTTCCGCCAAAATTCGTTCTGGTAGAAGTATGAGGACTTATTCCAGGTTATTAAATTATGCTACACAATGTCAAAGTAGAAGGGATGGACGTGAAAATGGCAGAAGGGCAAACTTGAGAAGTCATTTTTAGCTTAAAGTTACCTTCCTTAAAAAATAATACTGGGATTTTATTAAGTTCACATGATTTTGAAAGCTTACCGAGGCAGTTGATATGTGCTTGCTTTCCTTCACATAAGATATATTCTCAGCATAGATACTAAGCTTCGCATTACCTCCAAGAACCTTTTTTTCTTGTTGTAGACGCCTAAACACAAAATGTTGATGAACGTCTTGGCCACAGTGAGCAAGAACGGTCTTTCATAGGTAGTATCCTTGTGGTTTATCCATCTGTATTATGAAGGCTTCAAGGTACCAGTATCAGCTAGGAATATGCGTTAATTTGCAGGGACTTTTTCCAATTTAGTCAAGGCTGCAGCCGCCTTCTACTGTTCTGTTTGTAGATGGAGGACTTTTAAAGTCAAATTGTCAATATGCGTTAGTGGACTGCCTACCATATTTTCCGACCAGTTAGATGACCTCTTTGGCTACAACTAGAACTGATTTTGGCTTATTTTGAGGCTTTCCTAATACATTTACCCATTGCCAATGGTAGAAAATATGCGAGTTCCAGGAAGCAGTTCAGAAGTAGAGGGTGTGATCAGTGGAACAAGAGTTTCATTTGCCTGACGCTTCGGATTCCGTCGGGTATCCTGAATCACAGGAGATAATAACATAGTCATGGTCATGCGCAGATAGGGATTCCCGACGGAATCCGACACGTCAGGCAAATAAAACTCTTGCTCGAGTGATTGCATCCTTTTCTTCTGACATTTGCCCATTATTACCAATTTTATAATGGTACCCATCTGATTTACGCCGGCGCAGTTGCATGCTTGGACGCCACGGTGGGCTGCCTTAAAAATTATGAGGCACAGTATTGCGGTGAGTGACTCCCTCGTTGACTAACTTTCACCGTTCAACGGAACAGCTTTCTGTACAACACGCTGCAGGTTCCGTCTGGTTATTATAATTCCCTTTTGGGAAGTAAGCCAGTTCTACGTATATATGCGTACGTGGGTTAATATTGTAGCCACTCCTGGCACACATGGAGCAGTTGTAGTAGTAGAACATCAATTTTCGTATGATTACAACCAAGGTCTGCAATAGCGACCGCTCCCAAATTTGCTCTCAACAAAACAACTGTTGGAATTAGCGAAGCTGATGAGGGCGAACTAGCAATTCTTGCATCCAATCAGCCTGCCAGCGATGAACACGAACATTACTGATTATAGTAGGAGTATGTGTGCCTGGCAACGGCGCCCTATAAATACTGCATTCCTAGCGTCTCTAATATCCTTATCAGCGACCTTATGTGATGATGGATTTCATTGAGAATATGAAATGTCAGGCTAATGAACAATTTGGTCCAGGGACGGCATATTCTTTTACCTCTAAATTGTTCCCTTGAACTCCGTTATTCGCTTCAGCCAGCAATGGCTGCATCTCCTGGGAACCGCTGTTATTACTCCATTATTACACAGCAAAACGCAATCACAGAAGTCGTGAGTGTTTTTGACCACATATTTCCGGCTTAGAAATTCCTTACAAATATGTCAAGGGTGTGCGCAATCCAGTTGTTCGGACAAATGTTTTTTACCTCAAGAATATCCTATATGGCCATGCAATGCTCAGCATTTTAGCAGAGAAGCAGCCAGCATAATCTGCATCATTTTCCCGGCCGAAATTTGTATAAGGCAAAGATCACAAATTGTGCAGAATGTATTGACGTCATACAATTTCGCAGATGAATTAGAGGTCACGAACTTGTACGACGTCAATACATTCTGCTCAATTTGTGATCTTCGCCTCATATAATCTACATCGTTATTCAGACATTCCGGCAATAGCTATGCGACTGAACTAGTTGGTTTTTTTAAGAATTCTGCTAGCCCAAAGAGCTTTGGAGGCCATCGCAGGGATTGATTAGTAATTTCCGAATGAGAGAGAAAGAGAGACGTCCTGCCAAGAGTTGCTTTCTATATTTTAGATGCTTTTAGCCCGCCCAGATACTTGTTCGAATTCATGCTCACGGACATCATGTAAGCAGCATAACATTTAGCTTATTACAAAAGCAGAAAAAAAGACTTGCATACGTGGGCACGCCTCTTGGGACCTACCTGACGTAAACAATCCTGACAATATTGGCCAAACCGAGGATTCTTATTCCTCCCGACATAATAAGAGTAATTGCCTGAGCACTAACGGCTAAATAACATGCATGAAAAGAGAAAGTGTGTTTACTTTTAAGAAGGCATTAGGGCAACGCATACGACCAGTACAGCATAGTTTTCCTACATACCCATTTCACAGTCATAAATTACGCAGTGGTTGCGACTGGGCCCGTTGCTGTCCCCAAGCCAAACTTTTATGGCCACTCTCTTGACCGCAATCAGTGGCCAAAGAATCACGTCGGTCAGGAGAAAAATCTCATCATAAGTCATCTGGGAGACATTCCGGTGGCCACGTGAGACTTCCGTGTTGAGGGCGAAGATAAAAATGTCGTAAAGACCGCGGATCTCATTGGTACCGTAGTTCTCAAAGTGGAACGTGATCTCCGGGGTGATGGGCACGTAGACGCCCTGGTTGTTCATTGGTGCAAACAGGCCTTTTGTTGGATTCAGTTTGCCACCGCCTACCTTGTTATTTAGCAGGATGAGACGCATTGCTAGTCCTGCTGCAGCCGCAACAGCCAGGTTAATTTTCTGGTAAGAGGAAAGGAGCAGTAAGACAAAACTGCGTGCCTAGTAGTCGTCTGGTGGATTATATTCTGATTTTTTTTACGGAATTAGGCCTATGGAATCCGGTCACGCGTTCGAGTAGCAACATCCGGGATAAGCTTTGGCTGACGATAATGCCGAAAATGTTATTCTGCCCATAAAATAATTTATGGATTTTATACGTTGCACTATAATGGGCGGCCAACGAGACCGTTACATTCGCGGTTCTTAATAGGGTCTTGTACCCCCAGGGGTTAGAATGCTGGCTAAACATGAGCCTTACACTTGTTATCCTAGGTTCTTATCCAACTGAGGCTTTCGACGTCGGCAAGCGTGAGTCAGCTGAATATAAATTATTTGAATTTACACTACGCCGAAGTCTTTCAAAATAGCTTCGCAGAAAATATGGATATTGTTGCAATCTGCAAAATCTTAGGCTCATATCCCATCGAGACTTTCGATATTTGCAAACTTGAGTCAGCTCAATGTAGAATGTTCGAAAATCGTGCACTCCACTTACGTTCGTATACATTGAAGAGTTAAGCTGATAGATAGTACTCGTTGGCAGAGTTTTCATGATGATGAGACTCTGCCCGGCCGCTCCCAGGTCCACTCCACTTTCGAATTTATTTTGCCAGAGTCGAAGGATACCATAGGTCAACATGTCCGTGGGCTCGATGTAAATGGTGGCAAGTTTGCCTTGTTTGATAGCAGTAACATTGTGCGTTTCTAGCAAGAACTCTTTCGCCAACGCAGGTCATGTTAGCAGTATAATAGCTGAAAAACATTAAGAAGAGCAACGTTATGTTTGGCAGTGATTGGAAACGCTGTCCAGCTTTTGACCTTAGTTTATGGCATTGCTACTGAATGCGTATTCGGTAGATCTGTTAGTACATGCGGAATTTTCAGTTTGCTATAAGAAAGGATTGGTGTCGTCATGTACGAGCAATGTCTTTTTCCCTACGGGAGAGTGCTTGAATACACACCATTGTACGACTGAGTATACTGATTTAGCAGGACTAGTGTAGTTTATTGTTTCGGGATTTAGTTGCTATTTATAAGTTATTCCATAACTCAATATTTTGATAACCAAGCTGTTGGATATGTCAATAATTTGGCTCACTCATTAACAATAATAGCCATTGTTGGTTGATTGCATTTTCAATAAATTGACACGGAGCATTTGCTTCTATAAGAGATTGGGTTTGATGTAAGGTAAGAGTCAGTGTAAAGTATGTCAAGGGCAGGCAATGCTCCGCATGTCTAACGTTTGTTCCACGTAGTTCCAGCTGTTTGTAAAGTGAGCGAGTTACTGTCGTGATTCAGAAGATCGCTGCGCGTTTTCTAATGGAGGAAAAATGCAGGAAACTTTGACCATGACGACTTAATTAAATTATATTTTTGATAAAAATGCATAAAAACATCATGGTTTACCCTCTTTTGTTTGGAAAGTATGTCTTTTGCACATTTTATAATGCAAGAAAAGGTACCATTTGACGTTAGATGAGCTCACATCGATGAAATCTATTCAGACCGCGAAATATTCGTTCATAAAACACCTAATCTGCTAATTTATTCATGGAAGTTACAAAGTTTACAACAGGATCCCCATTCATAACAAAAACTTCTGAAAATTACTCCACCTCCTTTTCATAGCGTGGAGGAATTGAAAATGTTCTTATACAGAATGTTAACAAGAAGGAATTTGGTAAAAGTGAATTCAAAAGTAACGGTCAGTAAAGTTAAAAGTTACTAGGCAAATAAAAAGCTTCCTTTAAACCAAATGATGCATTTCTTTCGACGATAAAGTGTGAAAAATACGTAATTTTATACTATTGCTGTAAAAGAGTACTTAAGTGCATATTCCACACAAAAGATCTTTTAATTTTTTTAAGAATCGACCATCAATAAAAAATGCATACGTCTTAAGGAGCCTTATTTAACGAAGTATATATTTTATTGCTATCAGAAAGCAAGAAATTCAAAAGCCAGCAGCTTGTCATGAGTGAAATATCTCGAAGTTTGACTACATAATAACCAATATTATAGCCCTTATCAAAATATTTGCTCCAAGCAATAAACAAATTTCAAAATTTCGGTTGGCATTTCATGAGAAAGGGAATCTACTGCGGACGGGCATATCACTCCATCTCCGTTTATATATGACGACAGACTGGCTTTTTACTGGAAAGCGTTGTGAAAAATTGTGCCAGTCACAACAGGATGAACAGTATACTTAAGCCTACGTGTTTTCTTTTGAATTTCCACAGTTTACTAGACTTCAGTTAATCAGATATTTATACAAGGTGCCCCAAAAAACGTATAGACATTTAATATAATCGTAAAATTAATGTTTATCATACATTCATCATTAAAAAATGTAAAAATATTTAAAAGTATCATTTTATTGCTTTTTATTGCGAATTTTCTCAACTTGAAGTTCATTTCGATCATGACGTTGCTGACAACGCGAAACAATTGAATGGCACACACCATGGAAAGATCCCTTGGTATTCGGGTGCTTTCGTTTTCGAGGGCTTCGCTCAATTTTGCTTATGTTGTAATAGTAAAAATGCTGTGAGAAAACAAAAAAATGATACTTGTTAATATTTTTCAATTTTTTAAAGATTAAAATCATGATAAAGAACAAGTTTACAATTATTTAAAATGTTTTTACATTTTTGGGACACCTTGTATAGTAAATAGCTGTGGTATTATGCTTTATGAAATCTAGCCGTAGAAATATACATTTTTATTTTACTGCAAAGTTACATCTTTTTGCCTATCTTGTAGCCCTGTTTGCTTTTTTTAAATTGAAGGAGTGTATTATAACTCTGGGCCGTATGAAAAGACATCGCGAAATTCATACAACGATGGAAAAAATATAAATCTGAATGGCAGTGCACTTACAACGGTTACTTAATTACGCATAACTGCGTTTTCTTAAGACGACTTACCTCAATCCTAAGTATATGTGAACGGTAGGCTCTTTACGAGAAGGGCTTTAAACCTTTTCTGGGGCCTATTTATTAATTCTACAGTTATCCAAGATCAGATTACAGCAAAATGCACAGATGGCGTCCTTCTCACGCCGTGGACGATCGCTTATTAACTACGTAAGAATTTTATGCAATGCTCCTATTGTGTACAGCTTGACTTCAGCTAGTGCGTTTGCTTGAAAAAATGCATCCAATTACTCCATTACTGTTTTAGGATTAACGTTGTCTGCAGGAGGTAAACATAAATGCAACCAAGGCATAACTAATTTCCAACTTTTTATGTAAGGCCATGATATGTGTACTGCATTCAGAATTGACAATGATAGTAAAAAATGCTTGAGATACATTATATATGCACGCACCTTCTTTCTTATGCCTTATTAATTGTTGATTGCAGTGGATTTCCCATCGCATTCAAATTAAACCGAAATTATGTTATATGCTTTCAATCGAGAAGGAATTAAATAAGTTAGACAGTATTATAAATTAGCATGTGACGTTATCCAGAAATGTTTCAGTCACATCAGGATGCCGGCTTCCGAACGAACTTCGTCCTCATTGCCCAAAAAGTGCATACTAGGTAAAAAATGGTGATTTAATTAGTATGTAATCCGATGCGCTTATAAATTGAACTATAATTCATAGAAAACATATACCAACGTAATCGTTCATGTACTACCTTTGTAGAAGGCCATGCGCTCTGCAAATTTTATACCTGGAGAAGGGATATCTTTCGGATATTGACGCTTGCGTGCAAAGTTGAAAAGCCAATATATCATTGAACGAAGGTGTACCCTGTTGCTTAAAGAGTACATGAACGAGTATTTTGTGCATGTTTTCTATAAAGCATGTTTGAATTCATCAGGGCTTCAAAAACTAATGGAAATATGCAAACTACATAAGTAACCCTTCTGTTACAAAATATGTTCTCTGGAGGAGAAAGGAGATGTGTATTGCTCAAAAAGCAAATAAATCAAAAAGGTGCCTACGAACCATCATAAGTTTTATTTTCCAGTCTCAGGACTGAGAACTTTGTTCTCCCCGGCCGCAAGCGCTGCACATCGATGATTTCAAAATTTTCGTATTCCTTATCGACCAATAAGACTGACAACTCATTGGAGAACAACTCACAGTCCATTATATTACAACTGAGCTCATAAAACATAAAAATGTACTTGCAGCGATATCTATATAGCAGGGCACTCAAAGACTTCCGATACTTTCTCGTATTCATCACCGTGCTGTACGAGTATACAAAATCTCCGACGAGTATTACGTCATCACCGCTGGCTTCGCCTGTCATGGCTAGACCAATGAAGACAGAAAACTCGTTTTGCAGCGCTGCTGTGCTATTCATTGTCCTCAGGGTGGCCAATACGGCGCTAGTTCGTACGTTTTGTCTCAGAGTGCAACCTGGACCGCTGAAGAAGCTGGCAGATATTTGCAAATTTAGTGGGACACTAGGCTGGTACCAGCCCTCCAAATTTACAATAGCTTTGGCAGGAAAGAAGAGACTGAAGTAATAGTCAAAGGTATCAAAAATTGGTCAACAGATTCCGTCAGTGAGGAAGAAGTTCCGTCTGAGCTGCCCGTAGAGAGGACTTTGGAGGAAGAGGCAAAAGAAAACTAGGAAATTGAATGGACTTGGTTCTAACATGACGGTAGCGATTGAAACGCCGAGTATGAACAAAGATTTAGGAGTTTCAGCGATTTGGCAAGCTCCTGTTAAAAGGCCACTTTCTCAGCGTTTCTTGGTTGACGAAATCTTATTTTGTATAAGAGCCCCTAAAGCATGAAGTGGACATCGAAAACACAGCCTACCGCATAATTCTGTCGGGCAAACGACAGCCACGAAGTGGTTATTTCTTGGCCATGGCTGACGTCAAACACGCAAGGCTTTTGTGATGGAGGTGTCCCTGGATGTTACTTTTTGATCGAAATGCATGAAAACTGAAAGTTTTTCAGTCTTACGCTAGCGCAGTTGAAGCGAGAATGTGCACTCGCATACATTTTATCAGAAACAGGTGAAAATGGCGAAGAAAACGAAATTTCAGTATGGAATTCAAATGAATTTTTAATTAAAGGTTTTCTACGCACCAGGTAATTCAGCAGAAGCTCCTTTTTTCTGAATGGCCAAAAATGGTACGCTGACCGAAGTTAATGAGTGACCAAAGGTCACAGAATCTTTTTCATTTGTTTAAATGCACGCATAAGGGGATTTTTGAGCAAATAGATAATCAGTTGCTTCACTAGGTTAGTATGGCGAAGAAAATTAGCAATCTAAGCGGTACATAAGCAAACAATGAGAAAGCGATGTTTCAATAAATTTGGGCCAAAACAGAGAGAAGATTTGCTAGCCACAAATATTTAAATGTGTTTTCGATTCGAACTAAATGTCTTTTTGCAAGGTTGTAGTATTAATAATCATGCAGCCCAGTCTGGTATTTCAACCGCGATGTGATGCCGGCTACTTAACATGCTTTCTCTGCCGCTTGGAAAAGATTCACTAGAAATACTATTGACAGGCATATATATGTTCATGTGTTTGCGACATTTTTAAACATTGAACGATATTTTACAGAATGCAAATTTCTTTTTCATCTTAAATGGTATTAAATAAAGTCTTCTTAAAAATTTATAATTGGTGAAATTTTACATTTTGGTTCTGAATTTTCTAAGCATTACGGCTTCTTGCACTTTTGACATTTTCCGTTTTAAAATCACTGCAAAATGCATAAGTATTGTAGAAACGCTTTTTAATAGCTAACAGAAATGTATGAATTTCAATATCCGAAAAATATAGAGATTTTGGTTTGCAAATGCAGCGACAGGTCGAATTCAAAGGTATTCGAAAATTAAAAACCATTTTTAAAGTGCAAAGATATTTCCTCTTTGCGGAACAAAAGCAAAGACGACTATTCTGCTGAAAAGGTGTGCAAGAAATTATGCTTAAGTGCATTTTAAAAAATATATCTGAATTTAAGGCTATTGAAATTCAAGGAAACAAAATAGTATTATATTAGTAATAATCTTTAAGACAGCGTGGTGTTTTTTACCCTGAACTGCCTGAAAATAAGGCTTAACTTTAAATACTGTTATAAGCCTACTAAATCACTTTTGTCCAATCAAGAACGCATTTCACAATTTACGTTGACAATTCATGGGAGAAATACTCGAGTGTAAGCCCTCAAACAATAGAAAGGCATTTGAATAAAAGCTAACTGAACTTCAAAATATCGCATTGGACAAAAATATTTTTATAAAAAAATTTAAATTCGCGAAACTTCCCATTTAAAATCGCAGAAGCATAGAGCGAAATCCGCTCAAAATCCGACATAATGACATGTCTGGTATGCCTTGTTATTATACTACACGATAATCAAAATTCGACACTTGTACACATTAGGATATTTGACCCAAGGGGGCGAATTTGGGAAAAACCATTTTGACGGTTAGACGGCATGACCAGCGTGGGTATTTAAGACTGTTATGATAACTACCCTGAGTCTAGGCTACCGGGTGATTCCTATACAAAGCTGCCATTTTGCATGTTCTCCCCAACTTTGCCCACCAAATCGTACAGTAAAAAGGCTTTGTCATGAAATTTTCAGCCAAATTCTAAACTGTGCTTTGGATTGGAAAAAAGCACTACTGTAGTAGGGTTTTTGCTGGGAATGTATCCATTCCCATGACTACTCTTTTAGCATATGCCTAACAGATTGATAGCCTGCGCAAGCGGCGCACCACTCCCGGGCCAACGAACTCCTCCTACACAGCTGTCACGAGAGAGCGACGTGACTATCGCTTTTTCCCCGATCATGATTGGCCCACGTCCGTCGATGTCTCTCTCGCGTTCCCCTTTAAAGTACATGCACGTTATGTCTGCCTCGACTTTGCGCTTGCTTGCACTGACGCGCTGTACAACGCTGTCCGAGTACACTCTCCTTGTCGGCACTGTGGCGCGTGGCATTTCCATCGGGACTGCACATTTCGGCAACACCGCTGCCACAAGTGTAACCAGGCTGGGCATTGTGATGGATTCTGCCGACCCTAACCTTGTGCAAGCAAGTCCGCCCCGCCACATTCAACGCCAAATGCCGTTCAAACCCAAAAGGCAAGTCCAAGCGTCAGTATCCAGGCAATTCTCGCAGTCTGTCGACCACACAACAGGCTAACGCAGCTGATCGCCGGAAGTTCGTTGACCTATCTCTCAACGGTCATGCTGTTTGCCTACAACTGGACACTGCGTCAGATATCACAATAATCTCTGAGACTCTCTGGCAGTGACTTGGTGCCCCCACTATACAGCAGACTTCTCAGTCCGCCACAAGTGCGTGCGGTGGCCTTGTCCAGTTAATGGGACAACTGCAGTGCTGTGTCTCCTTCCGCGACACTAACATCACTGCTACGTGCTATATCACCAAGTCTAACCTCGACATCCTTGGTCTCTATTGGATGGAACAACTTGGGTTGGTTGATTTGCCTCTCCGCCTTGTTTGCAATCAAGTGCAGACTCCGGCTATTCCTGCAGTCCCCGACAACGATATTTCCCAGGCTGCCCAGATGCCTGCATCTCAATTGGCAGATCTGTGGAATATAGAGTTAATTGAAGGTCGGGGTCAACAAAGTGGGATACGATGTGGTCCAGCCAGATAATAGACGAGAGAACGTATCCCAACATGTATAAGCTAGTGGAATAGGATAAGACGTGAAAGGCCATACTGTCAGGGAGAATTTACTAAGTAAGGAACAAGCGTAGTATGTAAGCAATAAGAAAGTGACTTTCAGACAAGTGCAGGCCGGCCATGAATGAGCCGGAGTCCAGAGAGTCTGCAACCGAACAGTGAGTCGTCGCCCCTGGAAGTGAATGAGCGTAAACAAATCGTCCGCATCTCGGGCACTGGTCTAGCCTTGAGAAGTGGTTAGCTAGTGAGACTAGACCGCCTTGAGAAAGCCAGACAGGAGTGACATTGAACGGAGGCCTTGACTATGGTGTCTTGCGGATGCGTGTTGGTCACGCCAGACATGACCTAGTCCGCGTGGCGTCTGAGGAAAGCAGGACTAAGAAAGGGGATCGCTACAGATCCATGGAAAACTCCGGAAAGGCCTTGATCTCGTGTGCATCTCGACCTCGCTGGCCTACTCGACGTTGTCACTTACCTACTCGTGGTTGATGCCTACTCAAAGTGGCCCGAGATTGCACCACTGCAGCCGGCAACCGCCTCTGCTACCATCGCCTCCCTACGGCATATCTTCAGCCAACACGGTCTATCGGATGTCCTGGTGTCGGATAATGGCTCGCAATTTGCCTCATCTGCCTTTGAGGATTTCTGCCGCCAACACCACATCCAGCACCTGCGCTCCCCACCTTACCATCCCCAATCCAACGGTCAGGCTGAACGCTTCGTCGACACTTTCAAACGAGCCCTGTTGAAAGCTCGTGGGGAGGGAACTACGGACGAGATACTCCAGGCCTTCCTGTTCTCCTACAGGACCACACCTAACGTGGCGTCTCCTGGTGGCGTCTTCCCCGCTGAACCCTTAATGGGCCGGAAACTTCATACGAAGTTCCATGCGCTGCTGCCTACTAATCTGCCGACCTCACAGCCACTTCCACCCGTCTCTCGTGGCAAGATATCCGTCGGAACACCGGTCTTTGTCCACGACTACCGAGCAGGGTTTCCAGACTGAATTGAGGGGACGATAACAGCGCACAGAGGCAGCATACTGTTCGACGTCTCCGTCGGTGATGAAACCTGGGTTCGTCACCACAATCAGACCCAACGGTGGCAGCACAGCAACCCAACCGGACCCAAAGCAGGCGTTTCACTGCCTCTCGATATCCTGATGGACACCTTCGCTATTCCAGCGGACCAGCCAGCTACTGAACTGACTCCTGCAGCCTCTTCGGATGTACCGCTTTTGGAACCAGCTCCTGCCCCCACACTGGTAGACCTGAAACTGCCCACAACACGTCGGATTAACCGTGCTCGCCAAAGTCCGCAGCGCTTACAGATCAATCCACGCCATCAGCGGTACTGACACACTTGAAGGGGAGGTGCTGAGAATGTGCCCATTCCCACGACTACTCTGATAGCAAGCGCCTAACAGATTGATAGCCTGCGCAAGTGGTGCACCATTCCAAGGCCTGCGAACTCCTCCTTCACAGCTGTCACGAGAGCGCGACGTGACAATCGATTTTCCCCTGAACATGATTGGCCCACGTCGCTCGATGTGTTTCTCGCGTTCCCCTTTCAAGTACATGCACGCTGTGTCTGACTCGAATTTGCGCTTGCTTGCACTGACGCGCTGTACCGTGCTCTTGTCCGAGTACACTCTCTGTCTGACAGACTGGTCTTCTCATTGTCTCTCTACTACGGGCTCTTTGGGTACCGGTTCGTGTTGATTAGAAGTACCAGGGCGGGGCATAACAGTTTTAATAATCAGTATTTTATAGAATGCACATTTGGCGGCAGCTAAAAAGAGGCCTAGTTGAAAGAGAGAGTCTTTACCTGAGTGAAATGTTTGGGTATCATGAGGCAGAATTATTATTATTACAGCCTTATGTAAGTAATTGTTTTTAATCGAGACATCTCGTTGTTATGTCGAATAATATGGCATTACTGGTGTGTGTATTCTCATCTACAGCGTTCAACTTATCAACGCAAACGTTAAGTTAATGACAGTGTGAAAATTCAAGGGGAAGAGCAAGATCACGGGAAAGTGGGTTTGACGAATATCGTCAGCAGTCATTTAGCCGACGGTTATGGAGATGTCTGAGCAATATAGTTTTTACTTGAAACCTAAATTTATAGCGACTAAGATAAGAAGCTTGTGTCTGCTTCATGTAAACTCTTGGCACTGACGCTGGTTTCGAGGGAAAAATTGATAATAAGTAAACTAATAGGCTGCAAATACTTCCATTTTTAAGAATAAACAGGTCTGATCCCTTGGACAAGAATTTTATCCGCCTGACATGTTAAAGTCCGCCATGAATCCATCATCAAATAACAACAGCAAATGTTGATGGCTCGTTGCACTGATGATTTACCAGACCCTAAAGAAAACCCCTGTATGGCAAGTTTCAGAGGATCGAAATAGGTGGAATTCCAGCCTGAGCAGCAAAGTGTTAATAAGCTATCTAAATTATGCCAACTATAAGGCTTTAGAGTGGGTAAATTAGCGTATCGGTGGTACTGCAATGACAAGTTGTCTACCCTGGGAATAAGTGAGAATTCACACCTCCCTCCACACCTGACGGTGCTGCTACGAATTTTAAGGCGAAACTCTGTGTAAGCCACCAAAAGTCGTAAAATAATGTTTCAGTAAGCTCCCCATCTTTTTTGTATAAAACCGCTTAAAATGTCTTTCCTGATCTTTTCTATATTCAGGGTACAGGAGTTCATACTGAAACCTTGCTTTTTATATTTTTTTTTGAATTTTATCTGGCCACTGTAGTATTGTGGCTTTAATCTCCAACATAGGGCTGCCGTACTCATATCTACCGTTCTACGTGAGAATTAAATTGATAGATGCATGAAATAGATCAATTTCAATCGATGGTTGCTGCCATGTCAATTACCTTGTATCTGATCAACCAAGATTGGCAATTCGTATGTCTTTGTGCGTGGGTCTTCGTTCAGACTACCGTGCTGCAGGACTTCAATGTGCAACAGGCCACCGCTGGTTGCATTCGAGAGAAGACTCCGCAGATGCTGCCCAAAAGCCATATAGGAAGTCTCCTTTGAGCTGACCTCATAAAGAATTGACAGTCGGGACCAACTGTTGTATCGCAAAAACAACCCCAGGGTTCTGACTAGCGTTTGAATCCTCAAAGGCAGGGAAAGAGCACAAATTTCCGGCGAATTCGAAGCATTCACATGTGCTGTCCTTCTCTTAACTCCGTCCGTAAAAAGGCTGTGTTAGTTCTCTGCACGACAAGCATAATTGAGTTGGTAGAGACTGTGACAGGAAATATCTTTGAAACCGGAAGTGGCTACCCAGCCACTGACGAATGGACATTCACCACCTAGAGGTGGCCCTAAAATGACGGAAAAGCCTGTCGAATTCTCCAATTCTTCGAATTTTTTGTTGGGTGCTTTAGCCAGAGTCAAAGCCCGACTGTTTTCTTGAAAAAAAAACATCCCGGAATATGTATCCTTCGGACCTAGGCTGTAATATCGATGTTCCAGTATGGCACTTGGGTATGCAGATATTCCAACTGCTGATTATTACTGGCAGAATAATTAAAAAGCAGAGTTTCGGGAATGTAACTGCTCGGTGCAAGTATGATTATTATTTTGAGGGGTATCGAAGGCAACGTTGTTTTCTCAACGGCACCCGCAGCAACAACCAGTATAAACGTAAGAAAAAAATGGCGTTCTAGGCCCATGCAAAAAGTGACTCCACTCAACCCCAAATGAACCCCTGTTTTAAAACGCTTTTTTCTGGCATTCTTCGCCATATTCATTGCGCGCAAGGAAGGAACACACTGTTTAATTTGTCCACATTATTCCAGTAGTGAGCCCTGCCAACTTAATGAGTAGTGGTATTAGTTCAATCGCCACCCTCTCCCTTTCTAAACGCAAGGAGAGAGATGGAAACCCGTTAAAAGGCCCTTAAGACAGGGGCGGGTTTGCGGGAAAAACGAACGAAATTACGAAGAAATATCAAAGACTTACTTATGAAAGGGTGAAAAAAGTTAGTGGAATATGGTTGCGTGCAGGAAAAGAAACGGTATAAATGCATGCCGAACACGAAAGGAGAAGCGACAGAGGCCGTTATTAAACACTGAAAGTCGCTATTATTCCTGTTGTGATGGCAAAAGGGATGCATGGAGAAGGAGCTAGCAGTAAAGACGGTGCAGATACAATTGCTAGGACGAACGTGAGATTAGTAAGCACTGCGTTTCGCAGCGAAGAATTTCTACATGGTATCCTAGGTTTAAATCGGATATGTCCAAGGAGGGAAAACTTAGCTTCAGTTGCGTATTCTGGGAGAGGGGCACAGGCGAATTATCATAGAAAGGGTGTTCACCGATTTGGTCTCGAGACCTGTTCACCCTGTTATGATTGAGACTCAGTGAAAAAACCGCCCAGACAGCTGCATATTGAGCAGTTATATATGCAGAAATGTGATTTAACAAAGACAATACAGAGTTATATGGTCTTTTTTGGCTTATTAGATGTCGTCAGCTAGCCATAATTAACATCAAGCCTGAGGGCCTAGTATGCAATTTTGATATCTTTGGTTATAGAGTCCAATGCTCTGCCACTGAGTCACGGGCTCGTTCTTCTGCCCTTTGCAAACACAGATTTTAAATTTTAAGCTTTCCAAATTCATCAAATTAATCTCCAACTCGACGTAGAGCCGTGAGTTCAAGGATCTCCAGGTGTAGCCTGATATTTGATATAGTTAAATATACTATGAGAATTAGGCAATGCTTTTGAAGACCTTATTGAAACCAGTATGCACAAAATATCTAACATCAAATATTTTACCAAAAAATGGTGAGTAACATATACACATGTACACTCATCTATCTATCTAAATTTGTGAGCGAAGCGTTGGTATGGACTAACAGTGCCTTCCTGCGCATGTGAATTGTATCTGTTAAGTTAATACACATCAGGTTTGCGTTTGAATGCATCTGCCGAGTTCGTCATTATGACCTTCTCGGGCAGTCCGTTCCACGCACCGATGACTCGCTAAGATAATGAATAGCTGCGAACAGCCAGATGGAATAAGGTTAGCTGGAGTTTGAGAGAATTTCCACAAAAATAAGTTGGTGCGACGCATGCGAATAAGTCATAAAACTGCAGGGCACGAGTGGGCTTCTCGCGGACCGGCACGTCTGTATGAGATCACCTCGGATTTGTACTCAAGAAAAAGAAGGCGAAGTGCTTATAGTCTAAATTCGTAAGATAAGGCCTGCAAATCCTTCACAACATTTTTTCCCCCGTGGACTCTTTCCAGCAGCTGGTAGTCCTTTTGCAGCAACGGATGCCACGAGATGTGAACGAATACATGTCCCGTATATTTTGCGAAATAGCTTATTATTGGTGTCGACTACAGTTCGGTTATCGGCAAACAGAACACCGTTCGCCCTCTTGGCTATCTTAGCACATTGCAAAGACGGCTTAAGAGATTGCAAACAAATGATTCCCAGCTCTTGTTATTTGGCTACGTTCCACTGGCACCTGCCATCAAGAAGGAGGTAATAAGAATTGCCCATCGCGCTCGCCTTCTTCAACAAGAGCCGCAATGTGACGCACTTCTCAAAGTAAAAAAGTGCATTAATCAAGACTTTCTTGCAGAGGTTGTTCACCATAAGTGTTTCTGGTGGGTTCCAGATCTTAACATAATCTGCAAACAAGACTTAATTGCTGCCCGGTCCATGCTTACAGTCATAGTCGTCTATTTAGAATATTAATGGCCAAAGAATGGAGCCTTGAGGCACTCCCATAACAAATGACACTGAAGGGGACTTCACGTTTCCAACACACGTGGACTGCGATTGGCCTATGAGGAAATCTCCTATCGCTTATCCAATTTATTAAATTCCCCCTAACCCCGGATTCACCAACTTTGTAGAGTAGCCATTGGTGTGGGACACTATCGTCATCCTCGGGAGCTTGATTTGGCGCCCTGTAGATAGTAACAGTACAGTGGGTGCACCATTCGTTTTCAGTGTAAGCCATAGTGCTTTTCAATCGTGGAAGCAACTAATTTTGCGTTCTGACGCAATAATGCCCCTCTTAAAAACACGATTTTATCTCCTCCTCTTGTATGCATCCGGTCCCGACGAATAACTTGGTATGCCCCGGGTACAATCTCAACATCCATTGCCTTGGCCTGTAACCAGGTTTTTGTAAAGGAAATGACATCCGGCTGTAGTTCGCTTCCATTAACTTTAAGCTCATCGATTTTCTGTGCGTTCAAAAAAAACAAAGCGCCGTTTCGCCGGTATGGATTTCTGACCGATTTGTAAGTCGGGGTAGCCGAAATTTTTTCGCGGATTATCTTCTTTATTGCTTGAGTTTTGATCTTGTTTTTGTTCATAAAACTCAGTTTTATTGGCTGTCTCCAGAGGAATGACGTCTGGGCGGTGATGATTTCACCGTTCTTTATTAACATATTACTTTACGAGTTGTTTTTACGGATGAGGGCAATTGGACTGACCTCACTTCAGCAAAACGTTTCGTAGAATTTAGTGACTGCCAGTGTAGGCCAAATACCGGCTTTCAGTCCAGAATTGTCTGTGCTACTGGAAATATTCGTTATGCAACCCCGACCTGCGATGTCCTTACCGTCGTGAGTGTTCACCGAAGGGTGAATTCATTTTAGACCCGCCTGCTCCCTGTTCTCCCTAAAATCCTCACTGGGCGAAAATCATGCGTACGAATAAGGCCATGTCGGCGATGTAGAACAAGCACTGGTTGGTATAACATTCCACCAAGCAACATTTAACACGCAGCTTATCTCATCGGCGCAAACAAGCAAAAACAGCAGAAGGGACTAAATGTCATTTATTTTTCATCCTTTTCAATTCTTATGGCGCAAAGCAGAATGTTGCAAAAGAACATGCAGGACGGAAAATTTTGGATGGGGCTGTATGCTGATGAACACGGAAAACATGCACTGGCCTAGTTTGTCTAGTTGTGATGAGACTGACGGAACTGGGCGAGCTAGTTCTGCGGGCCGGTGTAGGCAGGTGTGGCTTGAGGGGTCGCTGCTTCCACCGGGTGCATTTTTAATTGCGGCACAAAATTTGGCAGAAGTGATGCGAGCCTATAACGAGAAAGGCGATGAACAAAGCTTTAGGAATATTCCGCTAGCTAATGGATTTTGTTGAGACTGGGTACAGTTAAACCAATTTTCGACCAGACTTTCAAGCATATGTACACACTTAGACTAGTTTAAAAGCGTCTGCATTATCTATTATCCAAAAAAAAGCAATTCCAGGGAACTTACCCGTGATTTTCACCCCTGACATAAAAGAAACACCAACATTTATTGATAGGCGAAATATCCTGTGCATATAAATTAATCTTCACAAATAGGTTCATTTTAATTACGACTAAGACATAGCTACAACGATACCATTGACTGAGAGTATAAAAAATTCACGGAGGTTTTTCAATACACCATTGACAAAGCTTTTACCAGAGTGCGATTTGAATTATAATTGTCCTATTTTGGTTTTAGAGGTGTGAATAGCAGCATAAGAAATAAAAATAAAATATTGTCAGCCGTTCCTACTAAATGCCATGGCGTGTGGTCTTTTAGACTGGCAAGACAAATTTGTGTACAGTTATCTCCTATGGGTAGGCAACTGTGCTAGATTACACAAGGTTTTCGCATTCGGTCAAAAGCTGCTATAATGAAGTCTAGTGCTATCGGCGAACGCTTTTTGCTCCCAGTTCTATTCATTGAGGAAATCCTGCCCCTTTTGGGTTGCGCTTTGAGAATAGTTTAGCATAGAACCATGAAAAAGGCGTTATTACTGCACTTCCACTTTCTAAGGCAACCCGGACGTTGATACTGCCTGAATCTGAATTCAAAAGGCAGCCGAAGGAAAAAAGAACTCAATGACTCGAATTAAAGTTACACGTGTGGACATTCAATTTCGACCATTTATGCCTGGAACCAAGTTAGGGATCAGCACAATAGCTCTGAGAGGTATATTTTTATCACGTTTTATGAACAGGATTTACAAAAATGAGATTTGAAAGCCTTTAGAACATTTATTTTGGGTGTATATGACTTACACTGTAAGTGGTGGTGGTGTAGGCAGAGGCCTATGAAAGTCCTTGCTGTTCTGCAACCAATAAGATTCCATTTCAATCCCTCCTTCCAGTTCTACCGTGCCACGGTTTTCTGTTGTGTAGCCACCAATTGTGTCCAGCAGCTCTTTAAACGGTTGACTGATGTGGATTCTAAAGGCTTTTCCCAAAAAGACATTGGATATCTGACATGAGTCGTTCGCTCAACAGATAAAGTCAAAACGGTGCGTATTTGCAGAATATGTTGCATGTGCACAGCATTCCGGCAGGTGTTATACTCCCACTCGCAAAAATGGTTATCGTTTAAAATGTAATGAAGAAAGGAAGAATACAGACCTGCTCCGGTTGATTCCATTTTAGATGCCGTATTGACAGTGTCCCCGAATAGACAGTAACGAGGCATGGTCAGACCAACAACTCCAGCAACGCATGGGCCTAAAAGTTCACGAAACGACGTTGTTTGATGTTCCAACAGATAAAAAACTCGTCATGAACATTGTTAGAACTAGTTCCAATAGGGACGCTCAGCAAAAATAAAGGTGGAAATAATTGAGATTGCCCTGACAGGCCTAGAAGGATCAACAAGCGAGAATATCATTGAGAGCGTTCCAATAATTCATTTTCCAGTTGGAACGACCAGAAAACCGCATCATATGCCCTGGACAAGAGCGACTATCTATGATGGATTCAGGTCGTGGCCAATTATTAAACTGTGTGTGATAATTATATGGAAGAAACTGTGCGATAAGGGAGTGGCCTAAGACGGTCAATCGTGATAGGCAAATAAAAAAAGAAAATGTGAATTTTACATGTTGTCCGCTGAAGATAAGCTCAAATGGTTGCTGAGAGTCGAAAATAAGCTACCCAGGAGTTCGGTTTGGAAAGTCAAAACAATGTCGTCAGTTGGATCACATCATTCATCTCGCAATAACAGAAGAATATGCGAGGTCCAGAAAGCAGTTCAGAAAAAGAGGATGCGATCACTGTAACAAGAGGTTTATTGGCCTGATGTTAAGGATTCCGTCGGGAATCCTTAATCCTAGGTGATAGTAACATAGTCATAGTCATGCGCAGATAGGGCTGAGACATGCACAGGAGGCACGTTATTTATAGTCACCAGTGGTCATACGTGTGTGATAATTATTCACTTCTGTAGTCACCGTTTGGGTCTTCACTGTAACCTCACTGTAACCCAAACTGACTCATCTATACAAATTCCACCCCGCTCTCCACTTACACTATGTCTATCCGTATTTCAAATCAACCTTCGCTGTTTTAATCTGCCCATAATGGATGAGTCCTCTCACGCCGCTTACTTATTGCACAGCGGAAACTATTTCATAAGCAAACAACCCAGGTTCGGGGGCAAAGCCGATGGACAAATAAAAACAGATAATGATAATCTGAGATGTGGTCAGCTGAACATATACCGAAATGGCTGGTGAGGCCGGCAAAAAACGTACCTAGGGATTCACTTGCGAACCATCTGATGGACACTGTCAAGGTTCTGGACCCCACAGCTAACTCTCACTATAACCTTGACCTAAATCCAACCAGAAACCCTATCCCAAAACTTACCCCTTTTGCCGTAACTGCAAATGCATTGTTTCAGTTTCAGTTTATTTCAGTTTTTTTGGTAATGATAATAGGCAATGCCTTTGAAAACCCTATTTAGCACATGTAAAAGCACTGATAATTTTTCCACTTCTAACATAGTATTGGCAAACGGTGAGCAGCATTGTTTTTTACAATATATGTCTGATTTTTAGAGTTCAGACTTGGAGGGAGGAGAGTAGCATTGGTTTTTACAATATATGTCTGGTTTTTAGAGTTCAGACTTGGAGAGAGGAGAGGACACGCATGTAATTATCCAAGCGTTGTTTGTACATCTGAGGGGAAGTGGCCTCCACGACTGACTGTGGAAAGTTGTTCCACTGTTGGATGACACGTCGCGTGAAGAATTCAGAGCGGAGGTTTAGCTTGGACATTTTCGGGCGCAGCTTCATTGTGTGCCCCCGGAGATGACGCGAGATGTGCCACTGAAACCTGTCCTCAAAGCGTTATCCTTTCACAAGACCGTTTATTATCTTGTAAACTAGGATAAGATCCCCTCCTTGTTGCCTGTAATGCAGAGGGAATAAATTAAGGCATGCCAGTCTGTCTATGTACGTGTGATTCTTTAGACCTCTGACTAGCTTTGTTGCCCGACGCTGCCATTTTTCTAGACATGTTGTGTCATTTGCTAGCCATGGCCGCCACGCCTGTATGCCATATTCTAGGTGTGGTCGAACAAATGTACCGTACACTTTGCCAAAGAGATCTTCGTCAAAAGCTATAAAACGCCCTTTTGATAGCGTGCAGCCCTCCCGTGGCTTTATTTGCAGCTTTGACAGATTGTAATGAGGGCTTCAGATTACTCTGTATCCAAATGCCGAGGTCTTTTTGCGTAGATGCTACGGTAATTTAGATATTTTTCAGGTGATATGTCCTGCTGTTCTGGGGGATAGGGTAGTTTGTTGGACGCAGGTGGAGGATGGCACACTTTTGCACATTAAATTCCAGCAGCCATCTTTTGGACCACGTCTGCAGTTTGCAAAGATTATTTTGCAGAGAATATTGGTCGCTTGGGCGCTTAATGACCTGATTTAACTTAAAGTCATCGGCGAACATGATTTTACCGCAGTCCAGTTCTTGAAGGCTGTCATTTATATAGAGAATGAAGAGAATAGGACCGAGAACGGAGCCTTGAGGAACCCCACTAACTACGTCAACCCAGTCCGATTTATCCTCCCCGATGCAAATGCGTTGTTTTTGACCGACTAAAAATGCCCTGATCCAGTCCAAAATGTTCCCCTGGATACCAAAAACGCTCACTTTATGTAAAAGGCTTTGATGGGGCACGCTGTCAAAGGCTTTGCGGAAATCAATGTACACTTCGTCCACTTCGAAGCCCTCTTCTTAAGCACTTGCCCAGGCCTCACTTGAAGTCAGTAAATGTGAAAGGCAGGAGCGCCCTCGCCGAAAGTCATGTTGGAAATTTTGTATGATGTCCCCTTCATCGCAAAATCTTAGTAGAGCCTGCTTGACAAGGACCTCTATCATTTTTCAGGAAAGGCAAGTCAAGCTTATGGGCCTCAAGCTGTTTGCAGACAGCTTGCTTCCTTCCTTATATACCGGTACGATATTGGCCGTCTTCCACTGCAAAGGCAATTCCCTGTTCTCATGGAAAGCTCGAACAGAGATGAAAGAGGCAGCGATAGCTCGGTCGACAGTTCTTTGAGAATCACGCCAGGGATCCCATCCGGTCCAGGAGACTTGTCTGGTTTGATGTGACTGAGGAAAGGTCTTATGTCTGCGACAGAAAAGGTAACAGTTTCAATAACGGCTGTACCTTCACCCACTTCTACTCCCAAATTGTCGTTGGGGGATTCAATCATTAACGCCGATCTGAAAAATTCTGACAGTAAATCTACTTTCCGCGGTCCTTCCGTTACCTCGTTCCCGAGGTTATCCCTTAGAGCTGCAATGTCCTCCGGGTGCTTCCTTTGACTGCGGATGTATCCATAAAACTTTTTTGGATATATTGTGGCTTGTGTTGTAAGTTGAAGCTCAATGGCAGTTCTAGAATTTCGTATTTCCTTACGGCATACACTTCGTTGCGCTTTATATTCGGCAAGTGATGTTGAATCTTGAAAATGCTCGTACTTTTTCCACAACCTTTGTTTCTTCTTCATGGCCCTTTTTATCGGCATGTTGAAATCTGGAGGTCTGCCACATGGTCTGATTAGTTTTATTGGGCAATGGACTTCAATTAAGCGCTCTACAGTCCCTTGGATATGCTGCCATAATTCATTTGTATCGTTCGTACTGGGTAACGAGTTTTCTGCGGAAGCGGTTCGTCTCATTTTCTCAAAATCGGCTTTCCAAATATTTCTGTGCCTATTTATTTGCGATTTTGGAGACAGAAGGTAACACACGCAGGTAAAAGAAACGCGATCGCTTCACCCAAGTGGCGGTTGTGAGTTTACTTCCCTCATGCTCCCCTCTTCTTTACTATAAACGAGATCTAGACAGTTTGATTGCTGGCCTTCTCGCAGTCGGGTTGTGAAGTCTATGTGTTGAATGAGATATTCATCCAAAGAAAACTGAAGTAGTTGATAATTACAATGTGCTCCTGTGGCTTTTACTCCAGGCCTCATCCAATCGATGCCAGGAGCGTTGAAATAACCCAGGAGTAATAGGTTTTCCTGTTTACAGATAACTGTCAGTGAACTTAGCAGTTCTACGTCGTCACTTTCACTGGAGCCGGGAGGCCGATAAAGAACGCATATATTGAGTGCCGGATGTTGCCTTATCTTAATTTAACATGAAATTATTTCATATCGTCAAAGGGCTATGTCTGCTATTTCCCTCTGACAACAGGAAATTTCTTTGGCTGCATAAAGTGCCGCTCCTCCGCCTCTACGTTACGATCTGTCGCAGCGGAACAGTTGATAGCCTTTAATGCTGACTTCGCTGATCCCTATTGCTTCGGTCAGCCAAGTCTCTGTTTATGCAATTATATGCAGTTTCTGCTCAGATACTATCGTTTTGAGTTCGTCAAGTTTATTGAAGGGACTCTGACAATTGGTATAATAGATCTCGAGGCAGCGGCCACTATTGTTTGTGGTATCTTCTAGAACCGGCCATTTTACCTTGGTTAAGTTTACCGCCCGACTACTTCCGGCCTAAGAAAATTTCGTGCAATGTGGACTATTTCTCCTCCTCTTATTTGCAGGCCGATTTCGCCTTTGTTCTCCCGGTCGGTTAGAGCGTTTTTCAAAAGTCGAATTTTCTTGCGTTCCTCTGGTTCATAATCCGCGTGAAAGAAAACTCCAGCATGCATGTTCCGCAGAGACGACTTTCTTTCCAGCATAAGCTGTGCCTGCACTTCGGTGTCCCAAATGACCTTTAAAGGACGTGGCCGAGAGCTTGAACCATTCGGCAGCGGATCCTTGCCTATTCTAAATGTTTTGAGAAGTTTTACAGACTCAGTGCCCCTTAGCAGTTATTTAGCGCACTGCCGAACGAGACCTCGATCGTGCTCCACCGTATCCCCAGCAACTGAAGCCGTTGATTCTGGTGCACCCTGTATCACTTTATGTTGCTTATGGTTGGCTCGAGCTTGGGCCGTAATGACATCGCATTGAAGCAGAGTAGCAGCAGGGGTTTCGAAGTCCAGATCTGTGAAAGATCCTATGGACATTTCGCTGGTAGTATTTTCTTCTAAGTAACCGCTTGCCCTTTGGTCCAATTCCACTTCCTTTTCTTCAGCAGTCTCCTCTTGGAGTGGTTGTCTTGCTTTTTGTTCCCATGGCATGCTCCAAGTTCTGTCTCGCGATAAAACAGGGCTTTGGTTGGTCTTTAGCAGGCCGTTCTGCATCCGCCTTCTGCTGGCGTATGCACCTGTGTTTGGCACTGCTGAACTCGTGGTTTCCTGTTTTATCAACCACTGACCTGTCCTCTGTATGCGCCGCATCCGTTGATGTTATCTTATTGTGCTTTATGAGCACTGCTAGTATATCTGCGTAAAATTCGAGGCTTCCCTCTAAACGCATTACGCGCGTGGCTCGGTTAAGATATCCATCGCAGTCTGCACGCGCAGGCCTATTTGGCTGGGTGGTGTTCGGTTCTAGGACGTGTAGCAATCCCCTTTCTTAGTCATGCTTTCCTCGGACTCCGCGCAGACTAGGTCATGTCTGGCGTGACCACCACGGCTCCGCAAGACACCATAGTCAAGGCCTCCTTTCAAGGTAACTCCTGTCTGGCTTTCTCAAGGTGGTCTAGTCTCACTTGCCAACCACTTCTCAAGGTTAGACCAGTGCCCGAGATGTGGACGATTTGTTTACGCTCATTCACTTCCAGAGCCGACGACTCACTGTTCGGTTGCAGACCTCCAGACCCGATGATCGACTTCTGGAGTGTGACTCTGGACTGCACTCGTCTGGAAGTCACTTTCCTATTGCTTACATACTACGCTTGTTCCTACCTTAGTAAATTCTCCCTGACACTATGGCCTTCCACGCCTTATTCTATTCAACTAGCCTTAACATGTTTGGATACGTTCTCTCGTCTATTATCAGGCTGGACCACATCGTATCCCACAGACGGTTGGTGAAAGAAGATGCGTTTATGCATAGTTGGTGGTCTGCGATTTCGTACGCGTTATTGAAAGCACTTCGGCTATTTCTGGGTGTACCTTGTCAAAGTTGTAAGAAGCGGCTTACATAAGTTAACCTGATTACACCCGTTAGAGTGTGTATTAGCAACTTGGCCTTCGGGGTATGATTTGGTGGTGAAGTCGGTAAAGCGTCCGACATTATCAAATTAGGTCCGGGGTTCAAATCCAGCCGTCGACGCACATTGTTTTCAGCTAGCAGAGATGGATCGTGCACGTTATTGTTACCCATGCTATTGGAAACTATATAAGAGTGCATTAATTTAAAGCTTGCAATCAACCGGCCGTGCTAATATGGATAGCGAAAACATTTGCTTGTGCAATTAATTTCAACAGTCAAGATTTGTAATTTGAACGACTCAGCCTTTGTTATAATGAGTTCTTTGCACTGTGACAATCAGATTCAGAAGCAGTGATGTTGTTCTTAGGAGCGAGTGAACTTCCAGACTTGTGTTGATCATAGGGATAACTTCTAAAGCGTGCTATAATCCGCGGTCCAGTTAGATTTTTCCAGCGAAGGATTCGTCCCTCTCCGAAAGGATATTTCCAAAGGGCAGATAATACGCAGTCCAGTTAGATTGTGAAAGTGAAGGATTCGTCTCCGCCAGAAAGGATATTTCCAAAGGGCAGATAATACGCAGTTCTTTTATCAGTTTTTATAGCCAGATGTGTCTTCTAGACTAAGGTAGAGACTGAAAACCTCGTGAGCGCAAAGAGCTTTAATTCGAAACAAATTTCAAATGTTCTCATGTCCTCTTTAGGCGATCAACAAGTAATTCTTACCCTTCGAAGGCCTGGCCTTGATTTAAATGCCGTTGTTTTAACTTTCTTTAGAAAAAGTAATACTCAGTGAAAAAATGATTTCCTTGTGTGCTCTTGGCTCAACTTGTGCGTTGTTTAAACTTATCAATAACCTATTTTGTTTAAACTCAACTATAACGCGCAAGTACATTTTCGGTTTTTACGCGTGCCAGCAACTCTCCACAGCTCAATTCTTTCCTCACCTTCCGCTGTTTATTTTGCCCTTCAACGACACCTCTCTGGTGATCATTCTCGGGCTCAGACGAATCCAGCAACAATTTTCGAACGAGATTTTCTTCAATTTTCACACGCGCGGCCCAGCAAACTTGGATCCCGATCTTCACGGAGTCATCCTTTGGCAGGTCAACTGCTTGAGTACTGCCGGCTAGGACCGTGAAGGATCAAAGTGAGTTGTATCATTTCTTATCTTCATCGTCATCCTCATATGCCGTTTTTTTACAATTTTTCCATTTGAATAGTCTAGTAAATCACTTTCTAGAAGTAAGACTACCTAAGAAAGTTTTCCATTGCGTATTTGCCAAGACGTTTTGTATATTTGTAGTGATATAGCCTCTAAACCCTCAACTTGATATTTCGCATCGAAGGACGATCATAAATTTAGCTAAAGCAGTGAGCTGCAAAAGAAAGAGCAAATATGCGGACATTGAGTCAACGCACAAAGGCAGGTCTTCGCTTGCCTACTCCGAATAAAGATTATGGAGTGTACCAGCTATTGCACTTATTTTAATATCTCTTGACAACGGAGAAGAAGTCATTTATAGTAACCGCCGAAGACCATGCAACGCTAATTATGCAATTTGCCTGGACACTCTGGCATATATTTGAAAAAAACTATTGTGATTCATTTAATTTATTGAATTCTGCAAAAAACCTTTTCCTCAGTTAAATCATTATTTTATTAGGTTTATTAAGAGAAATAACAATTATATTTTTGGGAAATTCG
The DNA here is from genome assembly GCA_036362985.1 of Ligula intestinalis. NCBI lineage: Eukaryota > Metazoa > Platyhelminthes > Cestoda > Diphyllobothriidea > Diphyllobothriidae > Ligula > Ligula intestinalis. The sequence goes on from JAYGXS010000001.1 coordinate 94,823,440, forward strand.
GACGAGGGCTCATATAGAAGGAATTTCCGATGCTATTACGAAAGAGCGAACCAAACCGCATGTTAAAGTTGATGATACTAAGTAGGAACTCCAAAATAAATACAATAGGTGCAGAAGATATCCCTTCCAGAAATGGAAAAGTTTATACAAAATTGTTCACATTGAAGTGAAGCGAAGTTAAAGGAACCGAATTTTGCAGTAACATTGAACATGTGTGTTATAGAAATTATGTTAAGCTATCTAGTGAAGTTTCTTTGTAAAAAAAATGCATTTACAGCAGAGATTTTGTTTGAATGCATCAATGAACATTAAATGTCCTTTTGTAAAAACCAAATGTCTAACATGTCTAACTGTAAGTCGTGAAGAAATTGTTTTTGTAAACTTTAAAATCCCTTTTACTTTATTTAGAAACAAAACAGACAAACAAATAAAAAGTTCTTCAAAAAATGGCAATGTATATGGCCACTTTTTTAATTCCCCAGTATATATCTGAAAGTTGAATAAATCTAATTATGCGGAAGGTAAACCATTATAAAGAGCAAAAAAAGTTCTTTTATTTTTAGCCAAATTGAATCTTTTATCTTCAGGAAATGTAAAGAAATTCTCAAAATTCTCAAATTTCATTGTGACATTACGTAGGATAAATTTAATATACACAGACGTTTGTCCGCCGAATATCTAATCAAAGCAATTTCTAAGCGGTAACCTTTTATGGAAAGTTTTTTATTAATCTTAAGCATATTACTTGCAGCGTTATACTGCTGATATGATTTACTCTTGACAATGTGGTTTGCTGTTTCGAGGCATTTTTACAAAGTAGCAACATGGTCATCATTCTAAGAACTAATATCCAAAAACACCTTCTTTTGGTAAATGTTCTTTATATATACCTTATTTTAAAGGTTTTGGTGTTACCATCGAACAGATGCGCAAATAATGTATTGATCAGTGAAGATAGTAAAAACAAGCAATTTGACGACACATGTTTTTCGATGACATTCAATAAAAACCTAACCGGTAAGAACAGAGTTTACAGAATATTTTGATCAAGCAAGATTATTTTATATTATGGAAATTTGTTGCTGAAAATTTTCAACCAAACAAAATAGCTTTATTTATTGTTCTAATTTAGAGCTCTTTTTTACGTCTCTAGAACCACGGCATTATCGACAAAATTTTATATTTCTTTACGAACACTCAGTAATTACTGTAGTTATTTTTAGTTCTAAATAGGCCTTATGACGGTCATTATTATTTCTACGTTTGCATTAATACATTCACACTGGTATTGGAGTAATGATCAAACTTATGCAAATTAAGGAGAATTACGTGGTTAACAGTGACCACTGTATTAGCAAACCTGTATGCAGCCCAATGCGTATTCGAAGAGGCACGTTCGGCATATGTCGAATTTTGAAGGTGCCACAGCTACTGAGCAAATCCAAAGACATCAGGGCTATTTCTCCAGCGTGTCGACTACCATTTCGTATGGGCAGCCCCGAGGCCACCATGTATGCGTCTCCAATGGTTTCTACCTGAACGAAAGGCATGGCGCATAGCTTAATGTTGGGTGGTAAGGCAGTGGTGCTAAGACTAGTAATTCGCATTCATGCTGAGGTTGTTTGAGGGAAATAAATAATTTCGATAAATCTTCCAGAGTAATAACCTAAGCACGTTAGGACCAAGCATGACCCCTAATCCGATATTCATATAATTCAAAAAAGAGTGGGTGTACCCCAATCTGGAAAAGCCTGGAAGTAGAAAAACTCGCAAATTACTGAACCGTGATTGAATTTCTCAAGGTGTTGGCTACAGTTGTTAAACTACCGTCGAAGCCAAAACATTTTTTAAAGTTCTTTTCCTATGACAAGTCAGGTTTTAAGACACTGCTTACTTTGTAGACGTCGTAGTTATCAATGGTTGCGTCAAACATTGTATAGAGGTCATTCAGCAGACCAACCACTTGCAGTGGAGTCGATAGAGCTGAGATAGTCGTGAATCCAACAATGTCGCTAAAGTAGATGGACACTTCGTCGAAGGTTTCGGGCGCAACGGACTTTCCAGATTTCAGTGATTCGGCCACCACACTGGAAGGTTCGGAGAGGAAAGACAATGCAGTAATTATTATCGGCATTCGAATAATTTAGGTATTGGATGGTCACTGTTCCAAATTCAGTTTTGTATACATCGGGAAGATGATCGTTTTTTAAAGGCGTCGTACGTAATGCAACTACGTTTTGTAAATGCCTATTTTCTCTTAACAAGAACGAATGGCTTTAAAGTGACCACTGATAATAAACCTCTATTAAGTGACTACGTCGTCAAACTTTCTGTGTAGGAACTACTAAAATTCATTTATGCTAACGCTGTTGTACATTGTACCAGACAGTGATGGAAACGATGAAGCCAAGCGCACCGTAAAAGATACACTCCGATTTGCCTGTCATTCAGCGACTGTAGAATACTCGGGTAAGTCGGCAGAAGGCGTTGCGAGGTTGTTGAATCATAATTGGTGAACAAATACAAGAGGTCACGAGAGTGCCAGACCGGAATATTATGTGTTAATTGTGATTGCATCCAATGTTTCTTTCGCTCACCTCGTTGGAAGTATAACAAGGCTTTTAACTGGTAGATAGAGACACCGTCGAACACATCGCAAATGCAACTGCGATAGTATGCGACGTCTCGATAAATCACTTACCATTGTTAACTTACTCCCAGTGCGAATTTGACTTTATTTGCGAATCGCCACGGTTGTCGACCTCCAAGTCTATCTCTACACAAACTACTGATCTTTCAGACAAATTATCTAACATACTTCACGACAGTCTAAGCCGGAAAAGTATGCGGTCTCGGCGTGCAAATTTGGGTTCAGCAACTTGCAGCTTCTAGGGCTTAAGCGTCAGCTGGATGGGGTTGAAGGTTCATTGCAGCCAGCGGATCCACCCTCGCTGCTGAGTACTACCACTTATGCCAATACAAGCGAAGAAGAAAACTCGATCGCTGGGACAATATGTTTATTCGCCTGAAGTTTCGATATCCATCGCGGATTCGTCATCACCTTTCTGCTACTTATGTCTCTGATGGTGAATCCGCGACGGATATCGAAACGCCAGGCGAATAAACATATTGTCCCAGCGGTCGAGTCTTCTTCTTCTCAACTTCCGCTTATATTGCGTTACCATCTATTAAAGATGCAATTTGGCCTTCGTACTTCTTTTTAGCTGTTTGCCAAAATCCAAACCACATTTGACAAATAGATCGCATTTTTTGGCATACCAGGTAAAATAAAGACATTCAGAAGTGAGACCAGGTGGAAATATCTAGGTCTGCTTACCATCAGTCACCTTTACGCAATAATTTTACCTTGCCATCCTGCTTACCAGGAATGAAAGTTTTTTGATATGCATATATTCAACTCTGTGGTGAACTTTGTGCTTTCGCTGTACTGCTTACGGTGGAAGGAGTCGAGCTATGAGATATTCCTTTTTACGTTTTTCCGACTGCAGCTCTGCGGTACGTGCACTGACTTGTTCCTCCAGGTCTGTAGAGTACTTCTCCATCATTTTAAACATGTGATCAACGATGTTTGTTTTCCTATAGTAAGAAGAAGAAGATATTGGGCAGTTGGTAAGAGGTTAATTGAGTTTTTTCTCTGAAATTAGTTGTTTTAGAAGTGTAGAATATATGGACACTCAGCTGCGAAAGCTCCCTGCGAATAGGGCTTTACAGGAAGGATTATTAAGAACATAATTCTTTGTTGTTATGGTTTACTTTGCAGATAACTTGACAAATTTGACCTAACGTTCATTTGCGAAAAAGAAAGTCCCCAAAGCACGCACTACGTGCAAGGGGTTTTAAGCACTGTTGACGACATTAAGGACGAAAAAATACACATTAAGGCATTCCTGGCACAGGGTTAGGGAAACCGAAAACGACAAAGTGCTTGCTGAGATTTCAAGTATATTCCGAGGCTCAACAATCTTTAGCGTCCAGAGTGTGGACAACTATTTCATTAGATTAATGTTTTGCTCCTTTAAATAACTTAGTGCAGTGGCAGTGGCATCGGCGTTTATTCAGTGCTCTTCTCTTTCTCTTTGTGAACGTTACCTTATTACGGCGTATAACATGGTTTGAAATGCGAACATCCAAGAAAACACTTTGGATACGACATGAACCAAAGGAATCTCATGTAAAACATGTGGCATAACGCCATATTTCAGAGAAATAAGGGTTTTTAATAAGGCTAGGGTTTTAGTGCAAGATATATTGCAACCCTCATACACGTCCTACTTGGACGATATTCTCAGTATCTGAGAATTAACGCGTCTTATATGGCGATAAATAAAAGGGCTACTTTGGTGTGCTAAATAGGGCCATTGTTAATCCAGTGTGTACTTAAAATGGACCTCCAACTAGAATAGCCGGGACAGGCTCTGTGCGCTAGATAGAGGCAAAACAGACACTCAACAACCCTTCCATTAGGCAGATGCCACAATAATCGAGATGGCCACAAATCCAGCATGAAGATCTTTGTGAATTTCAGACTTCCATGGACATGTCCCTTGCCGTCTTTCGATGAGCTGCATATCGAGAAATTTCTGTTAGTTGGACGGTTGGAGCAGAACAGCTGTCTGTACATCCAAAGGATTATCAAGTCCCTTTCTTCAAAGTTTATATGGACATTTAAACTGTGATATCCTGCGTGGACCAAGCAATCAATCGCCAATTGCTTCTGTGCGAATAATTCTGTTTTCTCTACTTGCTAATACTGCAATTGCCCTGAGCTAATTATCGATGACAACTTCGTTTGTTTCGAAAGATAAATTATGAACGTACTTCCCCATCGTCATCAGCTTCAAGTGCTCGTTCATTTCGTCGAACGTCGGTCTGTGATCCGGTTTCTCTGACCAAGCTCGCTGCATGATTTCCAGATAGGCCGGTGGTATATCCGTCTTGGCAATCTAAAAAGCACGAAACAAATAAACACACCAAACTAGAAGAAGTACTAAGTGTAACTGCCAGAAAGCAGGCAAAAGAGCAATTTTAATAAAATATCAGATCGAATTGTACGCGCCTTGCCATAGCGCACATTCGTAAAACCGTCCAAGATTTGAAGTTCCGATCATCAGGCAACTATTGCTGAAACAATGCATAGCCAGACATCCTCCTGAAAAGGCTTCGGTTTTATGTGTCCTCCACAAAGTCACTATCCTTCTCAACTTTAAAATGCGGTCCTTTAAAAGGTGACAAGTTTTTCATTTAACTAAATGACTCTTTGCTGTATTCGTATGAGTTGGCATAGGTAAGGAGAATTCAACTTCAAAAAAACTATTTGCGGCCAAAGCAGCACCTACATTACATGTCCTAACTCATGAAATCTAAGGATTAGAAAATCTCTGTTACACAAAAGCAGTTTATGATGCATTCCCTAAACTCTTACAGCAGTAAAGAAACGGTGCTTTTTAGAGCGGATGCATGGTGTGGTCTGGAAAGAAATGTAGAATTGTTTAGAAATGCGGAACAATTACTGATATCTATTGTGAAGAAGAGACTAGAAGCAAGAGAACAAGCAGCAGCAGCCGAAATTTTAACGAAACCGGATAAAGAGCCTGACATTTGCTAGCCAAAGCGTCTTCTGAAACCTCCACTGAAAATGTCACTTCAATATTCTTTAGAATTTTGTAGACTAGGTGTATGTGCCACAAGAGCTCTACAAAATCAAATACGAGTTGCACCTTTGTACTGTGGTCAACCATAAACGAATTTTACACCTGTGGGTTTTGGCGGCGCCGTCATATGTTATTCATTGTCTCTCTGCGTAGAGAGAGGAAGTTAGCTCGCATGGTACTCGAACAACGTACATCTTGCATTGACATTCTGTACCATTCGTATCTGCCTACCGAAATAATGCGAATCGACAAAGCAACTACATACATCGGTTTTCCGACAATGGAAAACATTGGTACGGAATCTCCCTCAGCTCAGAGCCCAGCTGTGCTTTTTGGATATTTTTGCATAGAATACATGCTTAATATCCCGTCTTATCTCCACTTGTCTCAACCGCTGTGATCAACTGCTGTCCCAAGAGCACAGCTTTATCCTGGCGCGTTCACATGAAGTCCGCGATGGGGGAACCTATCACCCTAGCAGTCCTCACACCCCTGTGTGTTAACACCACGTTCGACTATGTGGTAGAAGGGAGCCTGCGGTTCCCAAGTAGCAAGCGTTCACGTTAGTGGAACCGATTGTACTCATCTCTGGATGGACCCATCTCTGGAAGGACTCATCTCCGGATGGACTATAGCAAAGAGCTGCACTTCCCTTCCCCCCTTTTCCAATACCAAAATTTGCCAGTATACATGCCTATACCTCTATATCGTTTTTTCGAGCATAAATCTTCCTCATCTGGCGAGGTTGATCCGAATCCTACTTCTTATTGCCGGAGTCGAGCCCAATCCGGGACCTGCTTAAGGATCCAGCAGCTGGTTCTGTTCCACGTGCGCCAAACAGTTCTTCCAAAACCAAGCCTGTATCCTGTGTGTGCCTTGCAACACTTCCGCACTAGAGGCACTAATTGCTCGGATCTCACTTCCCTCCATCAATACAGTGGCTCATAATACAGGTGCACAACCTGTCGTCATCCGCTCACACGCCTGTACGAGTACTACCTTCGCCTGCTCATCATCGCCTCTTGCAAGTCGGCAATCAACCCAGTTACCGCCATCTCTAATGTCACTGTTCACAACTTCAGCCTCACAACTACCCTCACTGCCACCACTGCCTTTGCCGCGGTCCGCCATGATTCAGTCTGTCTCACAACAACCCTCAATACCGCCGCCGCTGATGTCGCTGACCGTCCCAGACGCCTCACCACTTTCTGACCTCAAAACACCGCAGCTGAACTATAATGGCCTTTCTGGAAAAACCGATGAGATCATTAAACTCCTCCATGATCATGAACTCAAAAAGCGGCTCTCTAGGAGTCAAAGCGGTCAGCAAGGTCGAAAGTCCCACATTTACCGGGCTTTGCCGTCATCCGAAGAGACAGAGCTCGTAACGCTGGTGGTGGACTGGTCACCTTGGTTCACCACAGTATCAAAAACTAGGAGCTGACCTCTGCTGCAACCTCTGCGGACTTGCCTTGCAAGTTACCATTGGACCGTCCAGTCTGACTGTCCATGACGTATACATTCCTCCACAAAGCAGCTGTGACGCCAACTTCAGGCCATCAATAGTTTGCATGTTAATGGGTGATTCGAAACTCATCGTGGGCGACTTATGGTTCTCAAACCTTTCCTGTACTAGAGGTTCTTCACTAGCCGAGGAGATCAACAACACCAACTTTGAGGTCCTCAACACGAATGGAACGTCCACGAGACTTCCTCATTCAGGTACTAGCGCTAGCCCTGACATTTCCATCGTCAGCTGCGACCTATGACTATCAACCTCATAGGACTGTCTTTGCAAACTGAGCTCGGACCATCTCCCGATAGTTATCACAATCAGCACACATGTTTCCCCGATTCGTAACGCTCGCAAGTGCTTTATGAATCTACGTAAGGCCAACAGGCCCCGTTTTTCTTAGTGAAACTGAGAATCTCTTTGATGTCCTCCAGATGTCCGCCAGGATGTATCGATTTTCAATCGCATCATGCAAACCGCCTCTTAGCACAACATTCCTGCGGGCAAGGTCTTTGATCTCATTCCAGGATACTCTTCTGATGCGGCCACCTAATCAAGAGAACGTGACGTCACCCGGGCTCAAAATCCTCAACACCCGTCGTTGCCGGCCATGACCTTAGAGATTTCCCGACTGGTCAATGAAAACAAGAGGACCCTTTGGCAAGAAAAGCTAGCCACTTTCTTCAGCCGCACTAACACCAGCAAATTATTGCAGACAATCAAATCCATCGGTAGAGGGGCGCCTGCTTCTCTCAACCAGGTTATCAAATTCAATGGTATTTTGACGAAGACCGACAGGAACATTGCCAACCAATTCAATGTGCAATTCTTTACGGTTGCAGTCCATAAATCCTCGAAGAATTCGAGGATCTTCAAACGCAGGTCGTGCAAACCTTTAATAATGCCGCTCCAATTCTCAGCTCATAATACCACAATCGCGATTAAGCGTGCTAAGAACTCTAAGGCGTTTGAACCTGATGACATTACGATGGTACACCTAAAAAACCTAGGCCCCAGAGGTGTCGAAAATTCGACCAAGTTGTTTAATTTGTCTCTAACCACATGCCGTATTTCAGCTATCTGGAAAATGGCCCATATCTTTCCCAGCCACAAACGGGTAAAGACGCCGCTGTCTCTGATAGTTACCGCCCGATCTCGCTCCTCAGCCCAGCCGTGAAAATACATTGGCGTCTTATTCTCCCCTCGCTCAATATACATGCCAACCTCAAAGAGCACCAACACGGTTTCAGATATTTCCACTATATGACGTCAGCCCTACAGCATGTCACGGGCCGCATTGCATGTGGATTCAACAAAACGAAACCTGCGGACAGAACAGTAATGGTCGCCCTCGACCTCACAAAAGCTTTTGACTCGGTTAACATTGACGCCTTGATGATATCTCTCATGGAATCGTCTCTACCGAACGAGCTTTGCAGATAGCTTAACTGCTATCTCCTTGGCAGACAAATGCAAATTGAATTTTCAGGCACGCTATCTAAAGCCCGCAAATCTAGGACAGGAGTTCCTCAAGATTCTGTCATTTCGCCATCGCTATTCAACATCTACATGGCTGATCTCCCGAACCCCCCCTGAAGACGAAATGGTGACTTACGCTGATGACATCACCCTGTTGTCCTCTCATCAGAACTTTCGCATGGCTGTCGATGCCTTCAATCACTAAATCCCCAGTTTATTCCGGCATCTAGACGATAAGCATCTAAAGCTATCCGCGCCCAAGTCCTCAGTAGCTCTGTTTACTCCGGACCTCAACAAATACAAGCCCCATCCTCCAATTAAGGTGGAGCGCAATGACATTTCTCTATGTCAGTATCCTAAACTCTTGGGCCTCACTCTCGGCCCTACGCTGGCTCTACACCGCCATGCTGACATCGAAGCCAGCAAAGCCAAAGCCAAGCTCAACACCCTAAAAGCATTGGTAGGTTCTTCATGGGGCCAGAACACTGAGACGCTAGTCACGACATACCGGGCAACAGGCAAGTCAACGACTGAGCATGCATCAGCTGTCTTTGCCCCACTGTTTAGCGACACCAGCTGGACGAAAGTCCAAGGCGTTGAGAACGCTGCTCTCCACATCGCCACGTGTTGTGTTAACATGACCAATGTAGACCACCTCTATCAAGAAACTCAAGTCCTGCCTCGGAAAGTTTACTTTAGCATGCAGGCAAAAATCTACATTGCGCAGTCCCATAACCCAGAACATCCGGGTAATCGTCTCTTAACACGCCCTTCACCTGCTAGACGCATGGCGCGATCTACCATAGACGCGTACCGCCCACATGCTTCGGTGAACCCTGCTAATCTACCGATACCGGACCCCGTTAAGCGTACACACACCAAAACTGTCGAGCAAGCCATTAGCAGTTATAATCCCAACAGAGTCCTCAAAGCTCCTCCGCTGGTCTCCGACGTCATGGCCAGAAAACGTAGGGCCAACCTGTCCAGAACCGCCAGAACCAAACTATCCCAGCTGCGTTTCGGCTGCTCCACGCTGCTGAATTCATTCAAATGCCGTCTCACCTCATGCTTCGACAACGTCACAGACAACTTTCCTGACTGCCTCCTGCCGTCCCACACAACATGCCACCTCTTCGATTGCCCGGCCAACCTTACGGACCTCACACCTGAAGACCTTTGGCAGGGGTCAGCAACCTTTTTAACTCAGAGAGCCAAAAAGCTAATATTTGGAAATATATTTCAGAAAGAGCCATATAGTATATTTTAAAAATGAAATGATATTAAGTGCTAATATGATAAGCCTCTGAATTTATTCTTTTTAATAATTTTATTATAATACTCACTAACGAAAAAGCCCGGCTTCGCCTAAATGCCTCCCTGCCCAACCAAGGGCAGCAGGCAGTAAAACAGCTGCCTTCTGCCAAGAAGGGAGTTAACAGTAATGCGTCTGCTCGCCCCACCTTTTAGGGTGTTTCAGTGCATGATCCAGGTGGCACAATAGCACTGACACACTCGCGTTCAAGCCCCTGCTGCCTGTTTACACCCCCCTTTCGCCGACGCGCACACAACCTTGGGGCTGAAACCGCTCCCGGCCTCTGCCGTAAACGCGCTGACGGTAAAGCACTTGATCTAAATTTGCTTACCCCACCTCCTACCCCCGCCCCAAGGGCAGCAGGCGCTTAAACATTTGATAAGAAGCGTAGGATGGACCGCTCACAAAAACATCTATTCCCAAGTGAGGCAGACAGGCATGTGAACTATGCTATCGGCAAACAAACCTATGACTCTTGACGCCAGCCAATTAAAAACGCAGTAGGAACCCCACACAACCACAATATCGCTTTTATGAAGTATACAGATTGTTAATGTGATTTCTGGCGTTGCATGGATTCGCTGAGGGTTTTATAGTCTGGTCGGTAGTTTGTGAGGTTATGCTTCATGCAAGCATTGAGGCTTTCATCCGTTACACGTGATCTTCTTGTCGAATTGATGTATCTAAAATGTGAAAATGACTGCTCACATGCATACGTAGATCCAAACAGGGTCAATACAGCAATACTCACACGCCGCAATGTGTGGGATGTGACCGGAAGCGTGTTCAAAGTTTTTATTATCAGCTGGTCTTCGGGTTGAAGTTTTTTTAATTTCTGTCCACATGTGCTTGCTTGTCAACTCCGCTTTATGTCGTGTGATACTTTCTAAATCTTCATTGAGTGACTTGAACTTATTCACCCACATGTCTGAGGCCTTAAGGTCAGCTAATTCTTCTTAGAAATCTCTAAAGGAGTGACCAGGAATATAATGTAGGTCGGATGTGTTCAGTGAACACTCGGTTGGATGGGTGATGGACTTAAAACGACGAGTGTTTTCTCGAAATTCTCCAAAGCGTGCTTTGAACGACTGTAGGAGACGGGATGTGACGCAAACTAGCTAGTGAACATCAAAGTTTTGAGTGGACTCACCTACTGTGCATGCATGTTTATATTGTCTTAAATTTTCAAAATTTAGTAATCGATCTGTTTCAAGATCCATGATAAAGAGATCAAGTTGGTTTTCAAAAGTAAACACGGCTTGTTGAAGGGATAACACTGTGTTTCCATTACCTTGCAACTAAACGTGAAGTTGGTTCAGATGTTCGGTCATATCCACGAGAAAGTAAAACACGAGGAGCCACTCAGTTTCGGCTAGCTCAGGATGCTCAATGCCCTTCATTTCGAGGAACGTCTGGATTTCGTTCATGCAAGCCGCAACACGGCTGAGCACCTTCCCTTTTGACAATCATCGCACATTGCTGTGCAAAATCAGACCATTATAGTTATTTCCAACTTCATCCAGCAGTGTTTTAAACTGTCGATCATTTGAGGCTTGATCAATAATAAAGTTAATCACATGGATGACCAGCGACCTCAGTTCGCCAAGCTGTCCGTCGAATATCTAAGTACAAAGAGCTTCATGGTGTAGAATGCAATGGAAAGATAGGATGGGTCTATTTTCAGATTCACGGAGAAGCGGCACAAATCCTTTGTTTTTCCCCACCATACACGGAGCCCCATCAGTACACACTGAGATAAGTTTATCCATAGGGTGTTTTTTTCTTGAGCGAAATCCATGAAAGACTTGAATAAATCTTCACTTTTTGTGGATCCTTTTATTGGCAGAGCCGCAAGACTTTCTTCGTGCAATGTACCACCTGTAGCATATCGTGCAATCACACTGAACTGCGCCAAACGGCTTACGTCTGTTGACTCATCCAAAGCCAGGAAAAAGAACGGCGCTGCATCTATGTCTTTCACTTGCATTTCCTCCGCGTGGGTTGTCATCATGATGGTACGCTCATGAACAGTTTTTGCCGAAAAAGGCATGTCTTGTATCCGTTTAATTCTCTTGCCTTTGTTTGGAAGATCACCAAAAAGTTTATTGGCTACATCCAGCATGAACGTTTTAGCAAACTCACCATCTGTGAATGGTTTTACAGTCTATACTATTGATAAAGATCCAGCAAAGCTCGCGGAGTTATAGTCATCTTGCTGGGTCCATATGTGGAGTTGCTTCTGGCTGGTTTGAGTCATGCTCAATAACTCTTGGCGTGCTTTCTTTCGGCTATCTCCCGCAAGGTATTTTGATGCAAACGTATCATCACGTTTGTTGAAGTGTCGCTTTACATTTGACCGTTTCATCGATGTAATCTTGTCATTGCAAATTAGACACACCGCATAATCTGCTCTCTACACAAAGACGAATTCTTCGGCCCATTCATACTGAAATGTACGATACTCCTCATCTCCTTTTCGTTTCGCTATACTCTTTGTTGCAGAGTTAACTTTGGGCAAATGAGAGAGAGTGTAGCGTTCAAAGATGTGCGATCCGTCTGATGAATGAAAGCAGTCAGATGTTAAGACCGATTTTTTAGCCCACAAAGCAAGTATTCGCGAATGGACTCTTTGCTTCGTCTGAAGGAAAAAAACATGAGGCACTATATGTAACAAAGCTGGCTGGCCTATGAGCGTAGGACAGCCTTGTCTGCCAGCGTGACCTTGACCAAGCTGAGGTCAAGTCTACGGGCAGTCGTGCTTTAGTAGAGCGTCTGTTATTTAGCGAGCTTGTGGCGGCACGTCATTGGAGGTGGACGGCTACAATGCGTGCCCTCCCCCCCCCTTCGTTCTCCAAGACCCGCTGTCCCAAAGTCATGTGTTGCCATAACCAACTGTTCCAATGCTGTCTTGCACTGACACCCCAGTCCCCGAGGCTTGACCTCGCAGCTGCGTCTGGTAAGCCGGCAACAGCTGCGCGAGCGTCCCCTTTCCTTCGATTTTCTCGCGGCCCCGAGATCGCCGCCCTGACGACCGTAGTTTATTCAGTCACGCACACACACCCGAGCATACACGGACGTCCAAATATCTAAGGGTCATTTAAATAGTCCACCTCTCGGCCTCTGTAGGCGACATCCCCTCGGGCAATTGCAAGAAATCAATAACAGAACAATTGAACCTGCTCCGCAATCCTACTGAATCAGCTTTCACCACGGTCTCAAGCTCTAACAAGTCTGGCTGGGCGCAATCAACACTAGCCCTGGCTTCGCCAGTGGCCACTGCCACCTGGGGCAGCGATTGGTAGTTCTGTACATAATAAATCACTCCTTCGGATGGCTTGTGTCTTTTAATTTCTAACCTGGGATTTGGTCTGATGATTGTAGTGGCCCCAGTACAACCCACTACTTAGACCCCTAAAGTGTAACCAAAATCATAAAAGCTGACGTTCCTGAAAGAGCCATACGCGATCATCAAAAGAGCCATATATGGCTCGCGAGCCATGGGTTGCCGACCCCTGACCTATGGCTTCGCCCAAATAAAGTCGCCGAATTCCTTCATCTTTCTTAAAAATTTTATACCTCCATCTTTCTTCTTGAGTCCTCCATCTTTATCCCTTCATCTTTCTTCAAATTTTATACCATGTAAACTGCCTGCAGCTATCACGCCTATTAACAGTCGCATCCGGCCCCGGCAACTCAAATGAAGGCTGTTTCAACAATGTCGAGAGGGATTAGCATAATTACTGCAATTAGCTGGAGCGTTCCAAGAACGCAGAGAAGACCGACCAAACAGAGCACATCGCAAAACCAAGCGAGTTTCATGTTAAAACGTGTTCAAACACGCCTCGTGGGATTCGCCCTCCCTTAATTTGCATTCAGTAGTATCGCGCGTGTGCGTAACTTGTACGAGGTTTGTGTTTTTGTTTTAGCACGACGAAGATGATTAAAAGATTTGGAGTGAAAATAATACATTCCAGTACCAGCGTAATGTTGAAGAAATAGCGTGTCCAATAATTCACAAACCCCGTTTTTAGTCTAACAAGTGAACTGTTGGGCATTTGGGAGTTAAACTGAGGCGCCATTCATTGTGCGCAATGCTTTGCTAGCAGAACCACGTGCTCTCTTCCCACTGACTGGAATGGAGAGCATTAACATACACATGCACATGTAATTCATCGATCTGATAAAATTGCCGGCTATGATAGAGGTGATGCGTTCTGTACGAGAGTTCCCGCCTAGTGCACCTGCAAGCGCTTTGGCGACAATCAGTAATTCGCAATAGCAAATATTTTGCTAAGGAAATCTTACATGGGCCCGTAACAGGAAATAAGAGATTGAAACACCCACAATACAGGCATTGCTGCGTCACATTCCAGACAAAATAGAGTTAGATTTATGGATAGGGTTAAGGCTAACGAAACGTAATTTAAGGTTCATATTAGGGTTTTTGTAGACTGTAAGTTCAGGGTTTATGGTAGGGTTAGATTTAAGATTAGGATAGCGGTTTAGGTTTCTGTTAGGGCTCATAAAAGAGGTAGGACAATAGAAAATTTATCTTTCCTGGAAGTCTGCATAGAACTCCCCATACTACTTCGGCAGCGCATTCCTATGTCTGCGTCTTGTTAAAGGCGCCATTTAAGTGATACTTAACTGATTTTTCATACAAAAAGTTGAGGGACTGGACTGCTCATTTCTGGCTTACTTACCGTGGGTAGGCGTCCACAATCGCATTCAAATTTCATGGAGCTTATGATTCGAACCATGATCCAATTGGTGTTGAGTGTATCACTACGAGTGCAGCCATTTCCAGGCCGTGTCTCCTAACTGATTTTACCACCAACTATTGTAAACAGCTAGCTCACTTGCATATGATGGTTAATGTAAAGCCAACAATGTACTGGAATCATTTAGAGAAAATGCCTCGTCTGCACTGAGAAACAGTCACGTACAAACCACTCCTCCCGTAGCAGCAGTGCTGCGGGAACACAGTAGATATAATTGATCACGAATCTGACCGCTGTCTTGGTTCGTATCCTGAGCAAAACCGCCACCTAACAAGGATCAGAGTCCGGGGAAGGGGAGCGGGGTCTAGTTTGATCAGCTGTCAGAGTCTATCGAAAGAGACGGGACTGAGCACACATTTTCTGCATGCTTTATCACATAAGGTCTTCGATCGTCGGGCACGAACGTGCGTGACCTCCTCTTGTGCTTAATATAGAAGGACCAGCTTACCTGTGGACGGAAGAGAGGATCTCCCGCCCAGACCTTGTCGACTATCTCCTCCGCAGGTGTGGATGGTAAACCATAGGGGGCTGTGCGGAAGAATATTTCGTGCAGTATAATGGCAAACGAGTACACGTCGCCCCGCTGTGTTCCGACGAAGGCTGCAGCCTCGTCTCGCAGTAGTTCGGGTGCGGTCCACAACTGGTCTATAATTTGTGAAACAGTAAGAGACCAAACTCAGCCCTTTTTTTCTCCAAAAAACGTGGTAGCTTCTTAAAATGTAAAAATAAGGAGAAAAGAAGCGATGACAGCCTTTAAAGTCCGATAGGTATTTTGCGAGTACCAATATACTCGGTCCCAGGATGATAACATTGGTAGTTTGCATAGAAGTTAATAGCGGTCCAATCAAGCTTCGTCGTTTTTTTCGATTCCATTTCTTTTGTATATTTTTTGGATGAAACCCATTCCTGGTAGTGCGTTTCATGAATACACAAAAGGAGTATTACTGAACCATAAACGGCAGATAGTTATGCGTTCAAACAGTGGCCTACGTCAGACCACTTCTCAACTTAGACTATGTAAGACAGAAATGGAGACGTGACTTGCGTATCCTTATGACGACTTGCAGCAGTATTCTAGTTCTTTCCAAATAATTACCCTATTTTGTTTCGGTTTCAGTATTCACCGTTCGGAAGTGGGATTGACACAAATGTCAGGAACTTCCGTTTGGTGAAATAACATGAGCCACATATGAGCATTCCGATTTAAATGTCTGTTTGTTCTTCTATAACATTCTACCGTGAATGCATTTGAGCTTGTCAAGTAAGAAAAGTTCGATTTTATTGAGACAGATAATAAATAATTGCTCACCCTCGGGCATTGCTGCCGGATAGTTGTTGAAAAGGGCATAAATTTCGGGTATGCCAAAGTCTGTAATCTTTAGCACCCAACGGCCGTCAATAACGCAGTTTCTGGACTTCAGCCTCCCGTGAACTCGGAGATTTGAGTTATGAATGAATTTCATGCCCTGAAATGAATAAGAATAATAGTGATAAACTGTGCTAGTAGAAAGTGTTCCCAGTTTTATAACTTTGGAAACTGGGCAGTTTTGTGGGAACGCAAATTACATCAGAACCTTTAAAATAATTTGAACACAAATTTTATAGATTTCGTCCGAAGCACAGAATTAAGTTTGTCCTTGGAAGATGCCAACCACAGAATACCCCCTGTCTATGGACGATGTTTTTGCAGTAGGCTAAGATCGCAGGTCTAAATTGACTTAATAACCTCAAAAAAATGAGCATTATTTTATCGTCTGTTTCAGCTGTAATTACAGCGCCATGAAAACGCAGCATACAAACTTTATAAACTGAAAATTCGGCAAAAAAACTCTTCCTGGCCCAACAATCAAAAGTGGACGCACCCGAATCAGGTCGGTCAACAGAGACAACTTGAATTCCCAGTCGAGGTTAATGCTTTTCTTCGCAATTATATCCTAAAAGAAAGACAAAAAATCATGATATGAACCATATTGACGAGCTTTGGAACTGAATGACTGAAATAAAGAATCAGGATAAAATGATGATATGATATGATGATGATATGATGATATTTTAGAGCCCAGGTATTGAATGACTGAAATAATTAATTGGGGTAAAATTAGATACGTGAATAGAACGTTGTACTTGTTCAAACAACGTAGTATTAAAATATGCAGCGTCTGTGAGCCATAGAAGCCTAATATTCTTTATCTATTTTAAATGTCAGCGGGTGCACTTTTTGACCTAAACTACTTAACCTTAAGAGACCAAAATGTCAACCTTTCGAAAATGCTAAACATACTTTAACTGGTAACAGTAATAATTCAATATAAGTAAAGGAGTTTAGCAGATTTGAATAATTTATTTGACCCGTTTGTAAAAAACTCAGCAAACTAGGATGGATTTATTCCAACCGCAGTAAGAAAAAGGCTTGATTACAGCCAACACTCTAACAATCTGAGCTCCGAGGCCCCACTCGGAGGCACTTGTTTACTCACAGGATTCAAGTTATCCATCCAGCCAACTGTAATGTGTAGAATCCACCATTTCTAATACAGTAAGCGGAATCTCTTAAGCGGTCAGTGTAGAATTAACCAGGTTTCTCGTTGCTTTGTTAGCTAGGGCTACGGCTGTATAGAAGTCTTTCGTCCGATGTCGTGGCGTCGAATCACACCGAGGCCACCAACGTTTTCACTATCACGCCAGTGAAGGCTAATAAGTCTTCGTATTTTTACGGGAGTTTCGGTCAGAGTGCAAGGTTATGTTGGCCACCTGGCTAAGTACCCTCGAGCGCTTACGGGCAGGGTGCGTGATTCACTACTGAGATCACAATCGCCTGTCAGCAGCAACACTCGTCTTCCCTAATTGCTGAACCAACTTGCAGCGATCAATAATTTCTGGTCCCCTTTGCAGGTAATCCTCACGGGCTCGTGTCAATTCCAAAATTTTACCGTTTTGTTGATAGAAACGAACAAGCGAGGTCTGGCAAGCAGTTTAGAAGTGGAAGACGCGATCGCTGGGAAAAATACGCTTATTTATCTCACGTTTCGGAAAGACCCACAGCCATTGCAGGAGACGTCTGGGGTCGTGCAATTGCTGCAATTAACTAGCTCGGAGAAGCCGAATGATTACTCTGGGTGCGAGTAGTCGATCAAGCAGCAGTGGAGAGAAAGAGGAAGACGCCAGTTCTCAGGCTTTCGCTTAGGCGACAGAAACCGGCCACATTTTTAAGTTGAACGGGACAGAAATCCTTGCAAAGGGTGCTACCTGCGTCAGCCATGAGCCGCTCGAACCACAGTTCGTAAGCCCGATGTTTATGAACGAACGCAATGTCGTCCCGTTCCTTTTTTTCGTACCGACAGTTTCTCTGAGCAGGGTTATCAATCACATCAGAGCGATACAACTACTTTTCCATCGATCGCATATTCTCATTCTGATTTGCTCGTATCTAACTGAAGTGACCCTACATTCTTTACAGTCCGCGTTTTGAAAAACTTGAACTACAGGGAAAGGTTAAAATCGTTTGAAACGCGACTGAAACCTTTGGTTCGTCTAGGAGCAACACAATCAATTTAGTGAGCAAAACATTATTCTAATTGCAATTGTAGAATTTCAGAACAGTGGTACCAACTAGCCAAATTAAATGGCTGCACCAATTCGCCTAGGAGCATTTTGCTTCCCAAAGAGGCGACTGTTGAAATGAGAATTTTGAATTTAGACAACTCAATTCTGTACCTGTACGCTTCCACGCGAGCAATGCTCCAAGACCACGCTGAAGGAATCCACATCGAGTAGACAACCAATAAAAACGTTGACGTTTTCATTTCGCATATCACGCAGCGTCCTTAACCAATCAATCATGTTGGCTTTAAGAGGCCTGTTTGAAAGCCCCAAACGCTTGATATGAATTGGATCGCCCTATACAAAATAAAAGACCAAAGTGAAGCTAGTTTCTTGTGAAGTTAAATAGTCCTGCCAGTTCAACGCAGGCTTCATATATGCATATCAAGCGAATTAAACTGACGTTCAAAACCGCAGTATTTCTGTCAATTGTCTGTTCGCTGTCCGCCAAGGACGACATGGAGGTTCTAACTCCGCTTCCTGAATTAACCGAAAGGCTCGAAGGGTGAAGTGTCGGAAGTGCTAGGTTTTCTCGCCTCTGTAAACGAAAATAGGTGTGTCAAAACATTTTATAAGTAATTTATTATATTCTGATTGCTACTTTGGTAGAAAACAAACAAAGAATACATGCGCATGAATTTGCCCTTCAGAAACGTAAGACTCAAAAATCTTAAGGGATTGTTGATCAGAGGAAAGCAAAATATAAGCCTTTTAAGGATAACAGTGATATCAAAGCTTTGCTTGGATTCATCTTAATAGTCCCCATAAGCTCTCTCTTTTACATCCATCAATTACTGATAGTCTCTGCTTAGGTTTCTATCCCTCCTGATTGTAAAAGCAACAGGCCACTGCGATTGGTCAACTGTATAATATTCAACTTCCATACTTCAGAGGAGGCTGTAAGACCAGGAGCCCGCCTTGACTATAATATTTGGTTTTTGCACCAACTGGTGCTAGGTGACCTATCTCTTGATCTTTTGCACGTAATTTGTTTTGCGTTGTCTCTAACAGTTGAAATTCCCTGCAATTGATCCAGCTCTTCTGCGGTTGCTGCTTGTCATGCATTCAATGAAGTTCACTCATAAGTCGTCCAAATTGTATGTTTCTCACTTTATGCTTTTGCACAAGGCAGAACACCCAGACGTATTCAAGTCTATACACAACATTTTATCATCTCCTTGGTTAGACAGAACCGTATGTTAAGGGCATACCATATCATGTATCTGTTTTTATTGTGCTCATCAATATTAGGAATTAATGTGAATTGCCTTAGTCTAGCAGTAAGGTTGGTTTCGTGGTGCCAACATACAACGACTAAAGTTGGTGAGCTTTCTGCCGAAATACGTTCTGGTAGAGGTATGAGGACTTATTTTCGGCTACATACTTATGCTACACAAATTCAAAGAATTAGAGAGGGCAAATTTAGGTAGGCATTTTAAGTTTACCTGCACTATAAAAGGATAGTAAGAGCACTATTTAGCCTTCATGATTTGAAACGCTTACCGATGCGTGCTTGCCTTCCCTCACATAAGATATATCCTCGGCATAGAGAATAAGCTTCGCGTTGCCTCCAATAACCTTCTTCTGTTGTCGTAGGCGCCTAAAAACAGAATTTTGATCAACTTTTTGACATGTGTTGACACCTTTGAATATACATTTGACGCCAGAGGGAGCAAGAGCGTTCTTAGATTGGTAGAATTCTTCTGGTTTCGTTAGCTGGATTGTGAAGCCTTCAATAGAAACAGTATCAGTCTAGAATATACGTTAATATGCAGCGGACTTTTCAAATTAAGTCGAAGCTTTTAACTCTTCCGTTTGTAGATGGAGGACTGTTGAAGTCAAATTGTCAATAGACGTTACTGGGTTGCCTAACATATTTTCCGACCAGTTAAGTGAGGATGTTATTGTGTATCCAACTTTGCCACAGCCATACGCGATCACAGAAGTCTTCATTGTTCATGACCATCTGTAAATGGCGTTGTTTTCCTGTCAACAGGGCACGGATTTGAGCTTTAGGAGTTGCATAAATTTCGGTTGGGTATGTCCGGCTTATGACGGCTAATTATCCGGAATCGGCCACACCAGTTTACCCTACCTTTGCCGATAATGTTCACATGTCTTTTTAACTCGCGGGCAGGCCTCGCGCGCCTTATCCGCTCTGTGGGCCATGCGTGGAAGTCGCCGTTTGAGCCTCTTGAGCCATCATAGTCTCCATGTTATTGCCTATTTTACTGATTAACAAATAGCCTCCAATATATTCGCCTTAAACATTGGAAAGTTTATCCAACTGATTACAAATTTTGATAGTAGATGTTATAGCAAGTAGAATTTTTACGTTCTCCTTTGTTTGTCCGAACAAAACATGGCATACTTATTTGATAAAAGAATGTCACACGTTTTGGCACTAAACCTGTCAGTTTATATTTTTCCAAATGGTTCATATTTTATCCGTTTTATGCCGTACATACAAGTGTATCTAACGCAACCAAGCGCATTGTCGAAGAGCTTGGTGTCAAGCAGCTACCATGCGTACTGGAAACATATCGATAGTTTACTGACTGGATGCATGCAAGTGGTGAGTTTTATGTTGTCAAGTTCTCGTCCCCGAAGATCCTTGTCCATACGTTGGCAAGAAAGTACGACGATTCTGTTCACGAATACGCTAACGCGAATGGTCTGTTCGGACAGGCAACTCGCTGTCACAATTCCCTACCCGCATCTTAGGAGGATCACGGACTCTACTCCGCTGGCCCGTGGACAATGGCGCGGACATGCGAAACGAAGGAACGAGTATTGCTGAGGGCCTGGGCCTCTGGCAAAAGCTTTATAAACAGACGTGTTAATAAGACAGTCGGACCGTCGGTGTCGACGCAATTTCCACCGCGTGATTCAGCAAGCAAAATTCAAACGCAGTAACTTGCGCGCTGTTTAGTGATGGCACCATACCGGACTCTCTTCCCCCAACCACCCTCGCCCGGTGTCAAGGAGACCCGAGTCGGGACCAGGAGGAGATAAGTGTCGCAGCCTAAGCCACCTCCAGGCGTGCCACCACGCCCCCTGTCCCATATTCGGCATTTCTCATGAGAGCGTAGCCCGAATAACGACCGCCGTACCCTGATATACCCACATGTTGATCCAGCGCATCTACCACGCGGCCCGCTTAGGGTCACAAACACGTTACTACACCTCCCCTGGTTATTACGTGTAACGCTCATGTGATTAAATGACAGGACCCAGTTTGCAGCTAAGACATCACGCGATCACCACGCAGCTTTGGCGTGAATCCAGCTGCGTCATGGACGAAACCTCTCCCTCTCCAACCTTTCTCCCTCTATCAAGGTCAGAATATTATAGTTTTTAGTTGCTTTTGTTTTTCCATAACATCTGACGCTAGACTCCTGTACGAGGACGACTTTTAAGATTGCTAACATTGCTATTTCAAAAATAGCACGTTCTTCTTTCAAAATAATCTCGATTAAAAGGCCGCTATTGCAGGAATAAATGAACACCACAATAAGCTTTTGTCGAACAAGCTGTGAAGCTTTCCACGTCTGTATTCGGTGAACTATCTGACATATTCTTCTCTAACTTCGTTTGGTTTTCCCACCTGTATTGAACTTGTTTGTTTGGCCAATCAGCCATCTTTGGCCTGGAGACTCAAGGTCATCCCTTTTACCTTCAATCCTTTCTGTACGCGCGTGCGACCAACGTTTGCTATCTTACACACGGCTTACTAGAGTCTAAGGTAAGAATTCAGCCAGCTCACTGCTGTGTGCATGTGCCCACTGCCAAAGTTTGTGTTTTGCTTGTTCTGGATCATTTGTAAATAGCATTGGTACAGAGCTCAGGTTTTTATTGGGCTTTGACGTACGCTTTACCCTAGGCTACCGATATGGCAGTTGCTGGCAGAACTGAACTACAAAGGTGAAGTAGTTATGCAAATGAAACAATTCCTTTGCTTAAGAATTCTGGAAGCCCAAGGAATTTTGGAGGCCAGCACAAGGACTGATTATAAATTTCTGAATGAGAGACAGCAAGACGTCCTGTAAAGGGTAGATTTTTCTATGAGAAATGTTTTCGCCCGTCCAGACACTTGATCGAATTTACGCTCACAAACTTCGGGTTAGCAGCATAAAATTTAAGTTATTAAAAAAAACAGAAAATAAGACCCGCATACTTGGACATGCCTCATTGGAACCTACCTTACGTAGACAATCCTGGCCAGATTGCCCACCCCGATGAGGATTATTCCTCCCAACATAATCAGAGTAATTTCCTGAACGCTGCCGGCTAAATTGCACGCAAAAGGAGAGAGCGCATATGAGAAACCGATAAAGCAACGCACTCGCCCAGGAAAACATGGTTGTCCAACCTACCCATTTCACAGTCATAAATTAGGCAGGGGTTGCGACTAGGCCCATTGCTGTCCCCAGGCCAAACCTTGTCGGCCACACGCTGTACCGCAATTAGTGGCCAAAGAATCACATCAGTCAGGAGGAAAATCTCATCGAAAGTCATCTGGGAGACATTGCGGCGGCCGCGTGAAACCTCCAGATTAAGAGAGAAAATGAACATGTCGTACAGACCGCGGATCTCATTGGTACCGTAGTTCTCAAAGTGGAAGGTAATCTCCGGGGTGATGGGTACGTAGACGTCCTGGTTGTTCATTGGTGCAAACAGGCCTTTTGTTTGATCCAGTTTGCCACCGCCCGCCTTGACGTTTAGTTGAGTGAGACGCATTGCTAGTCCTGCCGCAGCCGCAGCTGCCAGGTTAATTTTCTGGTCAGAGGAAAGGAGCAGAGGAAATAAACGGTGCGCCTAGTAGTCATCTGGTGGATTCTATTTTGATTTTTTACGATTTTAGGTCTAGACAATACGGTCGCACGTTAGTGGCAACACCCAGGTTTAGTTTTGGCTGACTGATGATGGATAACATGTCAGAAATGGCCATTGCAGACCCCTTCATCTTTGCCGGTAATGTCGTTCTCTCCATACCAGAATTTACGAATTCCATATGCTGCAGTGTGTTGGGTGGCTAACTGGACCCATTACAATTGCAGCTGCCATTGGAGTCTCGTACCTCCAATAGTTAGACCGCTGGCTAAACATAAGCCTTGTACTTGATATCTTAGGCTCTAATCCCATCAAGGATTTCGATATTTGCAAACTTGAGTCAGCTTAATATAAATTGTTGGTATTTTCACTACGGCCATTTCTTTCCAAATATCTTCCCAAAAGTATATTGATGTTACAGAAACCTGTAAGTTCTCCAGTATAATGTTCGAAAATCGTGCGCTCCACTTACGTTGGTATAAATGGAAGAGTTAGGCTGGTAGATTGTTTTCGTTGGCAGAGTTGTCATGATGATGAGACTCTGCCCGGCCGCTCCCAGGTCTACTCCACTTTCCAGTTCATTTCGCCATAGTCGCAGGATATCATAGGTCAACATGTCCGTGGGCTCGATGTGGATAATGGCGATTTTGCCTTGTTTGATGGCAGTAACATTGCGCGTTTCTACCAAGAATTCCTTCGCCAAGGCCGGCCGCGTAAGTAGTATGATGGCTGAAAAAAACACAGAGTAGCAACATTATCTTCGGCAGAGATTGGGAACACTGTCCAGCTTTGACGTGAGTTTATTGCATTTCTACTGAACACGTATTCAGTAGGCCTGTTAGTACTTGTGGACATTTTGGTTTGCATGTCATCATGTAAGAGCAGTGTCATTTGCCTACCGGCAGAGTGCTTGAGTGCGCGCCATTGTCCGACTGACTACATCTAATAACAATGAAAATTATTAGGATTATCAGGCAGTCTTTTGCTGTCGCGATTCAAAAGCCATTGATATGTTATTCAATAATTCAATATTATTTATAGCTTAACTAATGGAAATGCTAATAAGTCTTCGTATTGATAAATAACAGTAGCCATTGTTGATTTAGAAAAATTTCGCGAACATGACACCTAGTGGTAGCTACTATAGGAGCTTGGGTTAAGTGTAGGCTTAGGGTTAGTGTGGGCAGCTTTATGGATGAGCTATGCTAGCCCGATCTATCGCTCGTTCCACGTAGTTCCAGCTGTTTGTAAATTCAACAATTTACTGTCGTGATTGCTGCCTCTTTTTGCATGAAGGGAAAAATGCGGGGGATATTAACCATGACGGCTTAATAAGCTATCTTATATGGAACATTAATTTGTTAATTTTTCATTATGTATACAGTAGATTCATTACCACAGGAAATGTCAACGGAAATTCTGTTACCAAGTATACGTTCTGCCAGTTAAATATTTTTGGATGCTGTTGCATAATAATTAATATTTCTATCATAATTAAGCAATCTATCCCCATCTAAAACACATTTCTGAATATCGGTTGACATTCAATGAGACATGAAATCTTCTGTATGGCTCGAAAAAAGACTAAACCAGAAAGGTGCGTACGAACCGTCATAAGTTTCATTTTCCAGTCTGAAGACTGAAGACTGATACACATTGATGACTTCAAAATTCTTATATTCACCTTTGGCCAATAAGACTGACAACTCATTGGCGAAATATTCATTGTCCCTTATATCGGAACTGAGCTCATAAAACATAACGACGTACTTGCAGCGATATCTGTACAACAAAGCCATCAAAACCTTCAAATACTTTCTTTTATTCAACGCCGTGCTAAAGGAGTTCATATAGGCCCCAAAGGTTTTCTGGTCATCACCGTCAACTTAGGTGGCAAGGGCCCCAGCTCTTATGTTACTACGACATAAATAGCTGATTTCATAGAAACCAAGGTCTTGCTCATCACTCTGGTCACCCAGGGATATCCAATCAGACACAAGGCCACAGTTGCCTGTCATGGATGGACGAATGAAGACAGCAAACTCGCTATCCAGGGCTGCTGTGCCATTCATTGTGCTCAGGGCGGCTAAAATAGCGCTAGATCGCCCGTTTTGTCTCAGATTGCAACCTGGAATTTTGAAAAAGCTGGTATAGATTCGCACAGCTAGTAGGACACCAGGTCGGTGCCAGCCCTTCAAACTTTGCATGGCTTCGACAGGAAAGACGATACTTTAAAGTGGATCCAAAGATTCCTTCAGTGAGAAAGAAGTTCACTCCGAGCTGTCCATAGAGAGTGCACTGGAAGAAGAAGCTGTAGATGACTAGGAAAGTGAATGAACTTGGTCCAAACATGACTGAAGTAGATGTGAACGCCGAGTACTTACAAGACAATTAAGCTTTCCAGCGCTCTAGAGAGCTCTTTTAAAAGCCCACTTTCTCAGCGTTTATTGGTTGATAAAATCGTACTTGTTGTATGGGCACCTGAAGCAGAAATGTAAAAAGCAGTCTATCGAATAATTCGGTCACGCAATCCACATTTACAAAATGGTTCTTTCTTGGCTGTATAGCTGGTCTCTAGCACTGAGATGGAGTAGTTTTTTCTGGCTATCAGTTTTTACTCGTAATGCGTGAACACTGCATGGGACTGAGCCTCACGCCAACGCAAAAAGTCCGATTTTTATGCAGCCAAAGCAAAAATAGGAGCTCGCATAAATGTTATCAGGGATAGATAAAAATGGCCAAGAAAATAAAGCTTCAGCTTGAAATTTAAATAGAAATTTGTTAACGATTTTGTGCACACGATATTATTCAGCAGAGCTTTCCTTTGTCAGGCCTGCCAAATACGATACTTTGACCTAAGTTACCGAATGGCAAAACGTTTCATGATTGCAGAACAGTCGCAGCATCTTTCTTACTTTTTTAATTGCACGCACAAGATGATTGTTAGAGCAAGGGGATAGTCAGGTGTCCCACTAGGTGAAGATGGTAGACAAAAATAAGCAACATCACGCAAAAAAGTAAACGTTGATTCAATAAATGTGGACCACAACATACAGTAGAGATGCGGCCTCGATGACTGCTGGCCGAATTTATCAAATATGCTTTCAATTTGAAAAAAAAAATTAGTTGAGCTGGGTCATAACATTAGTAACCGTGCGGGCTGATCCTTAGGGTATTTCAGTCACGATGGGATACCGGCTTTTGAACAAGCTTTTTCGGCGCCTGGACAGATACACGAACAATTACTACTCAAAAACCATATACTTTATCTTGAATTTTTATATTCCTATGCATTAAACGATATCTAATAGAAATGTGCATCCGCTTGGAAATTTCTACTGAAGTAGATTTTAATACTCATTAGCTAGGTGCGTAATCTCCAGATATTTCAATCATTTAAGAACGCTGGCTCTTCAACGAGCTACCGTCCGACCATCAATGGAAGCTTCGCTCTGTGAGAAATAATTGCCAAAGCCGTATACATTTTCTCATTTATTTTCTCTCCCTTATGAGTACAAAAATATGCAAATGAAAGCCTGCAATAAATAGACTTACTTGGAATTATCTCGTAAAAAATTACGTCTTCCTTAAATATTATAATTGAAGAAAGGGTAGCATCTCGCTTTAGAATCTTTCCAATTTGCCGAATAATTGAGCCCGCTCTACCGTTAAAATTTCATTCAGGGCTTTCAAACTACACGGCGTACATATTCTGTCTTAGGGAGTCTACACATTTCTCAATATTATAAGGAAAACACTATACGATGGAACAAGTTCATGCTTTATAAGCCGCATTAATAAATTAATAGAGATTGTGCTTGAATCGAACGCCTCCCGTCCTTCCAATATGCAACATAAAGAAGGTGCAATTTTCTACCAATTGAGTAGAAGAAAGACTACTTTCATACATGTTTTCTGTAAAATATATCTAACTTAAAAGGTACGATCATCCGTGGGAAACGAATCATACATCTTAAGAAATTTCTGGCAGACCACTGCAAAGAAGCTCGTTCAAGAGGTCACGTCCTAACGTGACTAAAAATATTTTAAGATTGTGTTTCGTCATATGTTAGTTATCTTCTTGAGACTAACATTTCGCGTGGCAAATAAAGCAATGGCCTGGGCGTATAATAAAAAGAAGCACAAGATAGAAGGCTGACCATCCAGTTGGCTGTATTTGTCGGCCAGCAGTTCCGCGTAATGCATACCCTGACGCAGGCCCTGTCGACGCACAACTTTAAAGGGTCCCGTGCTGGCACCCCCGACGCTCAACGTCAGCACTATCTGATGCGCCAGAAACGCGGACTCGCCACCCTCCAGGCTGACCTCATGGAAGACTGTCATTGTGTGCCAGCCATAGTAGCTTAACAGGGTGTTGATGCCCGTGATGAGGGTGGAGGTAGTGAGGACCAGACTGATGGCGGCAAAGTGGTTTGAGTCCAGTCTGCAGGGGTTCACCACCCGTTCCTTTTCTTCTATTGTCTCCTGCTGTTTAGCGAAGACAGTCTCCTGGCTCTGGCTACGACAGGCATAGCTTATCTGATAGAGCCTATCCACGCCCGGGGTCCGTGGCAGCCCCAGAGCTATCCAATCAATGACTAGGTCACAGTCCACCGTGAGCGGGGGACCAAGCAGTACGGAGAAGCCTGCAAGCTGCCTGGTGATGGCATGCATGTGGTGCATAGCTTTCATCAATTTTCCCGCTCGGTTTTCCTTCCTGAGGGAGCATCCCTTGAGGAAGGTGAAGAAGGGTGCGTAGGGGATGCGAGGATCGAATTGGGCATTAAGATAGTCAATGGCATATAGCAGACTGTCGACATAGTTAAATACTTTGAAGTCGGGTCCACAATGATCCTCTGTGAGAAAGTAGTGAATGACCAGAAGGACATCACTGAGGTTCCCAGTGTTGTTATTGCACATTCCTGTCGCCATCACTATCATCAGAATTCCGAGGAATTTTAAGAAGGACAGTCCAACCATCTCACTTCAGATGCACTGGCTCTGAAATTGTACTCTGTCTAGGCTTTGCTTGCGTAGGTGTTTTATATCGGGAGATTTCGCCCTAAGTGGATTTGACAGCTGTCAAAAAAGAACTTAAGCGGAGGGGGAGGTGAGATTAAAGTGTTTGTTTTCATGCAGTCAGTGGATGGGCGAGTGCGCGTGGGCTCCGTGCTAAAAATCAGAATTTTTTCGGAGCCGTAGGGAGCCTAGCCCTGAGGATTGCTTTTAAGTAAAAACTTTTTTAATGTTAACGCGAAAAGTTATGGCGCATTGTGATCACCACACTCCTTGTATATAAACTCTTAAACCGGCAAATATAGCCGTTAGCATTGGAAGTGACTGAACAACTTGCATGATATTAATAAATGCGACTTATATGCTTCCTCCAAACAAACGTCCTCCGTTCAGTGGGCTTTAAATTTTCTAGGAACTGGGGACTTTGTAAATGTTTTATTGACTAAAGATACTCAGTGTTTGCATGTAATTTTTTCCGCATACACGGGCCACGCGAATATTGCAGATTCAGCGGGAAAGTGTGTCTTGAATAGGTTTCGATGAGACAGAAGAACGGAAACCCCACGGGTAATATAGGTAGCATTGGGCAATAGAACAGGAAGGTTACAAATCACTGAGGCACAACTGTAACAGACTTCTTTTTATAGAAGACGGTAAACGCTATCTGGGACCAGTGGTTTATTAGTCCGACGTTTCAAACTCCCCCGCGAGCTCATTGTCAACGAATCAGAGAATGTGAGTCTAGGCACCTATACAGGAAACTCAGAAATACATTTCCGAATTTTGATTGCGACTACTATGTGAAGTCTCTGCTATAATAGGCAATGAATACCATAAAATCGTTGCAAACTAGTACACTTTTCTGATTCTGTCGTCAGTTATGGATAAGACTGTGATTACCAAACGTGGGAAAAACGCGCCTCCAACCGATTGCGGTTGGTAAGATGCAGATTTCATGTGTAGAACGGTTGAGGTCATTTCTTGCTGGCCAATTTTACTCGGACTGCATATCAGTTTTTGTCAACCTGGATTTCGTGTTCAACCGTGCTAACACTGTAAGCCAGAGATGGCCACTACACTCTCTCATGTCCTTCTCGATAGCCACTTCATATAGATATTGATTGGTTTTGGTTTGCCTTACAAATTCTTGCCTAAAGTATTCTTATTAGGTACACATTTTACAGAACTGGATAAAACATGCCAAAATTTCTGAATTTCTAAAGTACTGTCAAAAGGCAAACTTTTTTCAACAGCTCTTCGCAGCAAACTCCGATAGATGTTTCCATCTTCCGGATAACGTATATAAACAGTCCCCAAACTAAATCTGTACCACCAAAAGGATCAACGAGAAATGCGTCCGTACTGGGGGATTTAATTTTGAGACCTAAATTATTTTATTTTCGCGTCTTATGTGTTCTACCGAATTTAAATATCGACTCTATTTTCAATGGTTTTTTATAATAGTAAAACCACTCATCTATCACAAGTTCGATAAAGTCGGAGTTCTCCGTGATCCTGTGCTCTGCTATTATCTGTAATCCCTTGAATCAATACGCAATGCATTAGCAAACTTCAACGCCAAGTCGGCGTTTGTGTTCTGTTTTAGACTGCCTTCAAATAAGATACTGACTCGGCTCCATCCCGTTGCCTTCAGAAAAGTGCCGAGCGCGTGAACGATGACAGTCAGTTCGGTGGGTAAGGCGATAGAATCCAACATGAAGGAGGGCATCTGGGAAGGCATTAAGACGTCCTGTTGTTTACAGAGTGCATTCGGCACCATGAATTCCATCTGGAAAACGAACATGCGGCAGGTAAAGTTGATCTGGAAGATCCGATCGCTCACGACGGTCGTGGTACCCGATACGCATACTCAGTCCGTGACAAGATCACAGTCGCTGCCGGACTGGGGACCAATTATGATGGAGTAGCCCTCAAATGCGGCGCTGGACCCAAGATATCCACGATCATATAGGAGAGTCATCAGCTGTGTGGCATGATGATCCTGTTTCAAATTACAGCCAGGAACAGGGACTGAGTTAAGCATAACACTAATAAAAAGTTCATCTTCCAGGATTGTGCCGTAGATTTTAGACAGCATAACCAACCGTAGTTATGTGGTCAAACAGAGGATATTCAACGGAACAACTACTTTCGGAAGTGATGATAAATATGTTCACGTTATTCTGCGGATAAGCTGGGGTGGTTTCACCACTGTAGGCTCTAGTACGACTTCCAAGAACAATGAATATGAAGAGAAGTTGTTCAAAGACAGAGTGCCATTTACACTTCATGGCACCGAGCAGGACTTGCGTGTGCCTAAAAACTGACTGAAGAAGTTATTTGTTTTGTTTGCAAAATATTACCACCTTTGACAAGCCCTCGAAGCCATCTTATTCGTGCCTCTTGAACGCACGTTGGAGGTGTCAATGTGGCATAAACAAGTAGCGGGGAAAATTACTTTCCCACCAATTAACTAAAAACACCTGTAAACATTAAGGATATTCGACAAGGGGGAATTCAAGCAAACCCATTTAGACGGTTAAACGAAGTTACCAGCGTGGATTTTTTAGACTGCTCTGAGAACGATCCTGCACCTGGGTTACTAAATGATTCCTGTACAAATCTGCCATTTTGCTATTCTCTCCAGTAGATGGCTATGTCATGAAATGTTAGGCAAAATTCTGAGCTGTGCTTTGGATTGAAAAAAACGCTATTCTAGTAGGGTTGTAATAGTAAGTATCTGTGAACATAATCGGTCGGCTAGGGACCGAGCTTCCTTCAGGCCGTCTGCAAATACCACACTCTGTAAATGCTTTCAAATTGCGTCATATGAATTTTTCCTAGTTATTTTCTAGGCTAATGTAAATGCAACTACATGTAGTAGAATACATATGTGGAATGTATATACATTTTGAGTTCATTTGGTAAAAAGATAAATATTATTTTTATTGTTTCGCTGTATTGAAATTGAGATTTATTTTTACTCAAATTTTTACTGTAGTTTTAATTGCATTTAATTTTATACTTAAAAAGGCACCCTTTGGTAGCAAAAACACTATAATGAATTCTCTTATAAGTGCAAACCTGGCCTATTAGTACACCTACGTGCGGGCTTTCTAAACTACAAGCAGCATATACTTTGCGTAAAACGGAGATTTTTATGAGCTATTAAGCAGAATATATCTAGGGTTCATAAAATTCTTCAATAACTATAAGCCATGTGGTTAACGTTCAAACAGCATTAAAAGGGGTATTGATACGATGCTCTATGCATGGGCTCTTCATATTCTTACCTAATGTCATAACCAGAAACTTTTTAAAGGAAAAATGACCCATTGTTCAAGTAGGGGGGTGGATAAAGACATAATTTTTTAATAGGAGGTTTGGCAGATTTGCTTTATTTGAGTTGACACAATTGTGGAAAACTCAAGGCGTTTGGCGCTCAGCTTGGGCTGTCAGCTTGCTGTTCCGTATTGGTGGATTCCATATGGGCGGTAAAGTTGGGTGGGTAATATCCACCCAAGTGTGATTAAATTCATGGCGCGAGGTGGGGCGTTTGTAGCTTAGCGGTTATAGCATTCGTCTCCGGCAAAGGCCTTCTCTGATGCGCGGGTTCAAATCCCGCCAAGTAGGGAGGTGGATAAAGACATAATTTGTTATCTAAAGACGAGAGCAAAAAATAAATTTTGTTCCAGTGATCGACCATATGTCTCCTTTACCGAGATGGAATACGTTTTTACATTCTTTATAAAACGTATCTTTATTTATAAGACCATTGAAAGTCAATAAGCAGGTTAATATTGGTTAAAAAAGCGTTTTTTCTAGAGTATTCTTCTATGTAGGTGGTCAAAAAGAAACTCATTCGAAAGATAGCATCGTTATTAGACTAGAATATTTAGGCATTATGTGGCAGGATGATTAATGTGCTAAAACTGCATAATAAATATTTTTCAAATCGAAGCAGAATTTTTTTAATTTCACTTAACAGGTCATATTGACTGTGTTTATTTTCGTCTTCAGCAATCAACTCATTGAAGTAGATGTTAACCCCACTGACAGTGTGACCATTCCATGGACGAAGGAAAGCTTGTGAGGGAAAAAGGGTTTGGCGAAGATCGTTAGCCACCATTTAACTGACGCTTCTGAAAGTGCCTCAACAATGTCTAGCAAGTGACTATGGCACCTTCTGAAGCCGACTGTTTTCTGAAGCTCCTAACAGCATACATTTTGCACAATAGTCACCAGTTTTTCACACTAAGATAAGTGACAACATACCTCACTGGCGGCATTGCTATGGCTTTTTAAGCGAAACCCTATTAAAGCAAGCATTCCCAGAGAAAAATGACTAATTTTAAACTTTAACTACCAATTCCATGTTCGTTCGTGACATTACATGAGTTGGGTCACATAACATTCCGACCCATTGCCTTCCGGAGGTAAATAAGCTCAAAACAGTTGTTTATCAAGTTACCACCGACACTATTGACCCTCTCTGTTGTTATAGCTTGGACAGTGAAGACCTGACAAGCGTTTGCCTGTTCGTGACTCTTTCCACCCATACGAAGTTTTCTGGATTTGGGAAGCCTATGGATTGGTGTGAACCAATTCTTTATTGAACATATATATATATGTAGGTATTAACGAAGAAAACAGAAGACAGTAGAGTGACCAATTCTGGTTCATTAGCCGTCCTCAGCTTGTGATATCCAACTCCAGTGTTGTGGCTGAAATTAGTGTTAAACTCGAGCACATATATGTACATATATATTCACTCAGAAATGTGCGAACACCGATCGAATAGGCTTCCGAAATAAACAAATTTCATGTGGCCTTTATTAGCCAAGGATAACCCTGAACACAAGCTGATCGGACAACACAAACAAATGCTCTAACAGACGGCGCAGTTGGTCCACCAGTGGAGTTTATCAGATGGGTCATAAGCACATCATCGAACCGCAGTTCATCAGCGCCTTGCCACCTGCCATTTGCTGACACTGCTGATCGGGTATATATTCACTCAGAAATGTGTGAACACCGATTGAATAGGCTCCCGAACTAAACAAATTTCATGTGGTGGTCAAAGTTATGCTTGGCTGATGAAGGCTAATAAGTTCGAAACTGTTCTGTATTCAGTTACCCTCAGATGCTGTCATACCCCCTTTTACTGCTATTATGACTAGGCCGGCATCGGCCTGGCAGGCGGTCACCTATTGGGGACCTCTGACCACAAAACGAACTTTGTTTAGTTCGGAAGCCTATTCGATCGGTGTTCGCACAGTTCTGAGTGAAAATATACCCGATCAGCAGTGACAGCAAATGGCAGGTGGCGAGGTGCTGATGAACTGCGGTTCGATGAAGTGCTTATGACCCATCTGATAGACTCCAGTGGTGGAACATTTGCGCCGTCTGTAAGTGCATTTGTTTGTGTTGTCCGATCAGCTTGTGTTTAGGGTTATGCTTGGCTAATGAAGGCTAATAAGTCCGAAACAGTTCTGTATCATGTTACCCCAGATGCTGTTATACCCTTCTTACTGATATATATATGGACTAAAGGCAGTGTCTCGAACAGAATTACCGACGGTTCCGGGTTCAAATCTCATGAGATGCCAACCCTCGAGTTTGGGTATGACTGGATGATGACGGCTTATACTCCAGAAATGGCCACTTCATTCTCCCTTTGCTTTGTCGGATTTACTTCATATATATATATGCATCCTACCATCATAGTCATTGTGCTATTGCCTGTGCGGGCTCTAATTGTGAACTTACAGGCAAAGTGTAACTTAATCGGTCCTCTACTAGATCGGCGAAACACATATATTCAAATATATATACTATATTGTGAATCTGATAAAATCTGATGAGTGAGGGAATGTGCATACACTGATGGTTGTTTATTTTGTTCATTAAGTTACCTGAGGCGCAAAATGATGTTTACTAGAAAATAATTCACGGCAACTCAATATAATGGGGGCAAATAGGGGCAGAATTAGGCCAAATCCAAAGTTTTTTTCATATCCACGGTATTTTCAACGCTAATAAGTGCTACGGACAAAAACGTCTTGTTCATCTGGTTTTTACTGTAAAAGAACATTAATAAAGGCCAGAAAGTGTTTGATTATATTTTTTCACAGAACAGAAAATTTTGTTTTGCCTCTTTGGAATTGAGGTCAGTGCAATTATGAGGTAGCATATTATTGCTCCGAACAGATGAGCGATGTCAGTTTTTCTTGCAATTCTGTTGGGTTTCTTTTTCCACAATGGTGATGAATAAACTCATGAGATAATTAGTTGTTTTACTAAGCCGAAATAATAGCCCAAATGAACCAGTATATGAGGTGTCACGAAATTTCATAAATTTTCTCTGTAACGTCGTAAACTAACCCCACTTTAAAAATCTTGATATTAAGAAGAAAATCACTAAATATAAGAAACCAAAACGGAACAGACAGAAGAATATCAGATTTAGTATAATCAAAACACTAAGTATGGCACTCTTGTGTGCTTTTGCAATCAAAGAATGGGGCCTGGACGTTACAAAATATACTAAAAATTGCTCCAATATATATAAAGTACATTATTTCATTTTACGCAAACGATTTATCCCTTATTTTTAGGGAAGTAAAAAACTGGTCAACATTTCCCATTATGCTATCGATTTTTGCTTCAAAAAAGGTAACGTACACAGATTTTGACGCTAAAGTGTCAAATAAAAGCACTTTTTCAAGTGGTTACTTATTATAGAAGTTTTTGGTAAATCGCTGGCCTACTCATTTGGGACATTTGCTGTGAATTTTTTATTTTTCTCGGCAATGCGCTGACATATTAGGGTGATAAATCGCAATGTGTCCTTCTTTGAAGAATGACCATTACTTTATTACTGTAAGACTTTAGTGGCTGCAGTCTGCGCTGCGTTTGCGTAACAGGGAGTTTCGTGCAAAACGTATTGGATTTCATGAGTTAGTCTGCTAGCCGTATATATGAGGCAACTTAGTTTTCTTTCTTGGTTGTTGTCATGTCACTCACCTTGTATACGCTCAACAAAGCCTGGCACCGCATTGATCGCGCGAATGCCTACTTGCAGGCAACCATGAAGCAGAACTTCAAGTCGCGCTAGGCCACTGATGGTTGGGATTGAGAGTAAACTTAGCAGTTTCTGGCCAAATGCCTTATAAGAAGTCTCCTTCGGGCTGACCTCGTAAAGAATGGATAGTCGGGACCAACCGTTGTATCGCAAAAACGTCCCCAGACCCCTTTATCAGCGTTTGTACGCGCAACGGCAGGAAAAGAGCATACACTTCCAAGGAATTTGAAGCACTCAATCCTCCAGGCCTTTTCGAAAATACACTTGTAAAGAGGCTGTGTTGGTTTTCTGGACGACATGCATAATTGATTTGATAGAGACTGTGATAGGAAATGTCACTGAAACCAGCAAGGCCTATCCAGGTATTGATAAATAGACATTCACCGCCCAGAGTTGGCCCCAAAAGGACGGAAAAGCCCGTCGAAGTATTCAACCCTTCGACTATTCCGTTGAGTGTTTTAACCAGAAGGGAGGCTCGAGTATTCTCTTGAAGAGAACATCCCGGAACATGTATCCTTTGCACGTAGGGTCTAATATTGATGTTCCACTTGGGCACGTGGGTAGGAAGATGCTCCAACGGCACTTTTATACTGGCAAAATAATTAAAAATCAGGGTCTCTGGAATGCATCTGGGCGGCACAGTTATAATTATTAGGTTGAGGGGAATCGAAGGCCTCGTTGTGTCCTCTGCAATACCTGTAGCAACAACTACTATTAACGTAAGAAGAAATTTTCGTTCTTGACCCATGCAAAAAGTGCCTCCATTCAACGCCAAATGAACCCCCTCTTAAGACGCTGCCTTCTGGCATTTTTCGCCTACTCACTGGCGTGCAAACGTCAAGGAGAAAGGACCACACTGTTTAATTGGTCCACATTGTTACGGTAGAGGGCCCTTCTATTTGAATGAGTTGTGTTATCTGCCATTTCCCCCTTCCCCTTCTAAGCACTAGCGGGAGACAAACACTTGCTAAAAGGCCTGTGGGGGAGCGCGGAGACTGACCAAGGGAATGCGAAGACATAACAAGGGCATAACTATGAAATGATGAAAATAGTAAACAAGATATATTGTAGGTGGACAAATAAACGGGATAAATGGACTCTAAGCACGAAAGTGAAGGCGACCGATGCTGCTAATAAACATTGGAAGTGGCTATTACTTCTGTGGTGATGGGACAATGGATGCATGATGCAGGATAGAAAAATAGCTAGCAGCAAAGGCAGGAAAAGTTACAAGTACTGCCACGTATTGTGAGAGATAACCACCGTTGAATTATCGTAAGTAGAGCACTCCCTGACCAACTCACGGTACCTGCTCATCTCAGGGTATACCCCCCCCCCCACCTACAGTCGCATAGCTACCCCGAATATGTGGAGAAATTACATCCGATAAAGACAAAAGTGTATAGAACCCTCTGGTCATAGAGTCCAATGTTCTACCATGGAGCCACAAACCCGTTATCCAGCCTCCCGGTTATCCTCTGTGAATATACGGCCGACCCATTGTACAGTTGGCCCTGCGCCAAACTGCCAGGGAATTGAGAATAAGAATCAGGATCTACAGTTAGCCTACGTAGCATACCTCACCCTAGGGCCCTGAAGGCCCCTCCCCCTCCTTTGGGAAAGGATGCCTTTCCATGAAATTTCTCACTTCATTTTATTTTGTCTGAGGTCAGGTTGGTGTCGACAGCTTGACATTCCACACGTATATATATGCATGCTGGAATTTCCGAACACCAATTCAATGGGCTTTCGGACTAAACAACGTTCACGTGGTGGCTAGAGGCCGCGAAGTCTTCGAGGCAATGCACTCGGACACGTCATGTATCAAAATGCATGCCAAGTTGGATTCTTCGTACAAAAGTCGCAAGCAGAAATGAGCGAGATAAGAACTGGTCCGAATGGAATGCGACACCTGCCAACAGCCTACTGGCACCGTGAGTCACAAATGAGATTCCAAAAACCTGCCTTAATCACTGCCAGTCATGACAACATTTTGTACACCCACCACTATTTGCATGGCTGACTGCTCATCTTTTTGCCTGTGCAATCACAATATCAGCTGTCTTTTGGCGCTCTAATTTCACTCAGCGTCTGATTATGTGCCAGGGCTCCAGTCTCAAAAACTCACGCAATAAATTCTATTTCCAGAAGAACGTATTCGACTTCAATATGTATATATAGGCATATAAATATACAGTAGATGGACAATCTCATGCAATCCTACGATTTTGACAAGTAACTCTCTCTTAATCAAACGCAGCCTAAGCTGTGGCCCCCAAAGACTTGCAGCAATAAAGTTATGATCGTTCTTAACAATAGGAGATATGATGAAGGAATATAACGTTCTATAGTAACATCAGCTTTTTTAACAAAGTGGAAAATTCCGAAAAAGTGGAAATCGGGCGTACTAGGTAAACTTACGTTTTACATGTAGAGGAAGCTTGTTCATGCAAAACTACTGAGTAAATAAAGCAGCACAACTAAAATTACGTTCGAAAATAATTGTTTTGTCAAGTTTTCGAATCAATATACTTCCATATTACGTGCAGTATAATGTATGGCTGTAACCGAAGAGCTTAAAATTCGAGTATTTACTCTAACACGCTTTCACGAGAACTGCTAGTTGCTTCTTTCGTTTATGCATCACTTGACTAATGTTGGACTAAGACAACCACTTTTGCGCTTGATCTGCCCCATTGGGAGATCACGGGAGTGATAGATTGCTTAAGCTCACTTGCGGACATGCCGTTCAGTGACTAATAAATTTCAATAGAATTGTCGGGAACAATTGCAAACGCACCTTTTTGTACACTAAGAGTTATTGCCTTCCGCCATATTTTTTGTAATTATTTTGATACTTCTATTACGAAAAGTTTCAGATCTTCCATGAAATTCTAATAACGACTTTACGATTTTCACTGGCTTAATCAATTGGCCATAAATAATGAGTATCTTTTATGTGCTTACTAAAACCTTCAAAATAAGATATATCTTCAAAGCTTTTACGTAAATAACCAGTCTTTAAACATTGTTTCTCATGTAGCTGTCTTTGGGTGTCATAGTTTCAGAACTACCCAAACATGTGAACTCATTGCCGAGAAAAATGAACGGATACTACAAAATTCGCAAATGAATATGCTCAAGATTGATTTCAAAAAATTCTACAAAAGGTTAACTCTTGAAAAAAAGCTATTCTTATATATTTTGGCGTCTGATGTCTGCGTACTTTATTTTTTTGATGATAAAGTCAAGGTCGGAATGTGAGAGTTTGGCCAGTGGATTGATTTTCCTAACAAAAAGGGATATCTCTTCTGTTATAAATGAAAGAGCTATTTTTTTTATCTAAAAGGAAACAGTTTTCAGCATATTTGGTTACTTCAAGACTAAGTTCTACAATAATAAATACAAAATAGAGTGGCAATAATATCAACGGCGATCTTTGCGAAAACTGTTTCGCAATGTCCCGTGACAAGTCTGTCAAATGTTTGTTATGTTAACTGTCTCCGACTTCGAACGCATTCCTTGCCTGTAAACCCTCAAATATAAAATATAAATTTAATATTGAGTAATGTAAAAAAACAACTTTAAAAGTTTATTACTCAATTTTATGGCACAAAACTTGGCATATTTGCAAAATATAATTTTTTAAACTAATTTCGCTCTTCTATTCCCAAACGTAAGGCGCTATCTACTAATTACACTTACCTCAATTTCATGGATGCAAAACAAACTGTTCCGTTTTGTGAAGAGATGTAATTAAAAAAGTTTCTGCTCTTCATGAATTTTCTTTTATAGTGTAACACGCACACGCAAGAAGTTCTTTTCCGCAGCGTTTAGTAGCATAAGAAATTCCTCAGATATCAAAAAACGCTGGATTTCGCCCATTTTCGCCTCTTTTTTCTCCCAGTATTCTGATTCGAACGTAATTAAATTCTAGTTAACAACATTTTGCGAGCCAATTCAACCCAATAAACTAACTAAACAACCTCAAGTGTGCGTTAAATCCTCCAATCCCCAACCCTGCATCAAATATGCAATCTACTGTTGATGTATAAATAGGCAGAAGTACATTACCAGCAAAGTCAGGGGACACTAGGAAGGCCTTTCCTGCCTTGTTAGGTGTCATCGGCTAATGATACCTAACCCCGCTGTGGCTGCAAAAATTGCTGCCACACCGAGATTTGAACTCGCGATCTCTCCTGTCAGGGCGAGATTCTTAACGGTTGAGCTATGAGCCCACGGTCTAGCTGGTATCAGATCGGAAATATAGTGTATAAATCAAAGGAAAATTACTACTCACCTTGAGGTCGGACGACATTATCGTTGTTGTACCTGCTGACAAAGGTGGTGCAACCGTCATTATACACAAGACTGACTATGTCAATAAGGCTTATACAGCCTTCAGTGATAGGAAGGCTCGCATCCCAAATGCTGATGACCCAATGAAAAAGCATCCCGTATCCGTAAAGAAAAGGATGAATTAATGAATGAAGGACTGATGTTCATAAGCCTAGAGGACTTTACACGATCCCCGTATCGCACGCACGTATGTATTTCTGAATGCCCGAAAAGCTGGTGCATCATTGAGGATCAAAGTGGCATTCCTGGGAATACCTATTTATAACCGTGTGAAGTGATTATACACACGCGTAAAGCACCTCACTAATAAATCGCAGTACATTTTTTTCAACGCTCATGCTTTCCTTCAGAGGATCCAAGGTCTTAAAGTAAGTCCTGATGAATGCATTCTGTCTTTTGACGTAGTTGCTCTCTTTTCTTTAATACCACATAGGTCCTGAAAACTGGGAGCGTGGATCGACGCATAGACTAATCGTCCATTGATATTCCGACTCAGCATGTTTTATACATGCTTAGGCTCTTCCTTAAGAACTATTGCCAATTCGATGGCAAGTATTATCAAAAAGTCAATGGTACTCCAATAGATTCGCTGATATCAGGGTTTTTTGCCGAAAAATCCTTCGACGACTAGAAGAAGCTGTAGTTCAACAATCTGGCTACATTACATAGATTACATCTAGGTTTTTATTTTTTTCAAACTGCTATATAATTCACTCGCGGAGAAGCAGCAGGAGACATTCTCCCGTTTCTTGACGTCAGCGTACAACGATTGCGTGATGGCAATGTTGCAACCAGCATCCATAGAAAAGACTCCAACGCCGAAATTATCTTCAAAAATCCTGTGGCCCATGAAAAGAGCTGCATTCTAACTCTTTTTCACCGTGCCTATCGGTACTGCAGCAGCGAGTATTTACTTCAAACAGAACTTGCTCACTTATATCAGTTGTTCAAATCTTACGGATACCCGAGAAGTTTCGTGGAAAAAGTGCCTCTGACATGGAAGTCATCTGCAGAATCACAGTTCTAATGAAAAAGCGGTGCGAAAAAATTTTTCTTCTTTGTCCTACATGCAACGAACTTCTGAAACGATCGCCAGACAACTAAACCAGTGTGGCATCTGCATCTTCCACAATCCGACTACGCCCCCAGGCACAGCATTATACTAGTTGATGGATCTCATATGCAAAGAATCTGAAAATAATGTAATTTAGCGTATTCCGTGCTTATAATGTCGTCGTGTTTATGTCGCTCACACAGTGTGAAGGCTTGGGAATCGCATCATCAAATATTAGCTGACTATGCGCCGCCGGGACCCCTTATTTCTTGTGTTTGCGCACACTTTTTACTGTAACCACCGCTTTAATTGTGATGGCACTGAAGTGGCCACGATGACTAACACTGAACAGGCACGGACATTCCTCGAAGACTCGTACTCAAATGAGGACAGAA
This sequence comes from Ligula intestinalis, assembly GCA_036362985.1. Taxonomy (NCBI): domain Eukaryota; kingdom Metazoa; phylum Platyhelminthes; class Cestoda; order Diphyllobothriidea; family Diphyllobothriidae; genus Ligula; species Ligula intestinalis. The sequence continues at coordinate 94,864,538 of JAYGXS010000001.1, forward strand.
TCAACCGTCATGTTGACCTAGATATCCATTACGGAGCTATCCGATCAAAAGGCACTGACTGGCGTCAGCCATAACAATAACAGCTCCAATTGCATGTTCCGAAGAAGAAGAAGAAGAAGAAGAAGAAGTGATGTCACGTACGGAAGGGCCCGCCAAACGTTTGGACCAGTTAGACTTGGCCTCTTCTCTCGTTTGCGTGTGCATTGATTGACAAAATGGCGTGGGTAACCATTTGCTCTCAGTACTCGTCAAACATATTGCAATTCTCCAACTTTGTCGTCCGCTTCGCTGCAGTGCGTTTCAACGCGCCGGAATAGCGCTCTTACGCAGCTGCGTTTGTGACTGAAATCCTGGGCTCGGTATGTGGACAAAACCTTCGTCATTATTGAGCGGGATCAGGTGCTGACATTCAAAGAACGTCTAAACGCCGTCTTCCCGGACATTCAATTTACGATGGAGGAAAAAGAAAACAACCAGCTGGCCTTCCTGGATGTCCTCGTTTGCCACAAAGACGATGGAGGCCTAAAAACTAAAGTGTTAAGGAAATAAGCCAACTACATGCAAGTCTTGAACTATAACAGCAACCACCCAATCGGTCACAAACGCAGCTGCGTAAGAGCGCTATTCCGACGCGTTGAAACGCACTGCAGCGAAGCGGATGACAAAGTTGCAGAATTACAATATGTTCGAAGGGTACTGAGAGAAAATGGTTACCCACGCCATTTTGTCAACCAATGCACACGCAAACGAGAGAAGAGGCCAAGTCTAACTGGTTGAAACGTTTGGCGGGCCCTTCCATGTGTGACGAATGTTTTGGAAGCGGTCAGCCGTCTCCTCACCCCACTCGGAGTTGGAGTTGCGCACAGGCCAGAAGCAACCATCAGGCGCCTGGTCATGAGGCCGGAAGACTCACTGCCACGGCAGGAAACGGCTGGAGTCGTTTACCGGATCTAACGTAGTTGTGGACAAAACAACTACGTCGGAGAAACCGGGAGATTACTCCAGACGCGAATGGCCGAGCATGCAGCGGTGGTGAGGAAGAAAGACCCCAATTGCCAGGTTGCAGCTCGTTCGACGGGACCCAGCCATATTTTCAAGTTTGACGATGCCGAAATCCTCGCAAGAGTTGACAACCACGTGAGTCGCGAGCTGCTCCAGTCATGGTTCTCCGGCCCTCAGTCTATCAACAAGCGCAACGATTTAGCGTTCCCATACGGTGTACTGAGACATTTCCTGAGCGGTAAAATCAGTCACGTGGGAAGGACTGGGCACAACGACAACTCTGACAACAGCGGGCATAATTGTCGTGCAATTATCAACCCCGCATCTGAAGCGGACAAGAACGCCGTGATAATTAATGAGCCATCACCGTACCAATTAAGACCTCAAGCGGTGGCTAAAGGAGCTGACAATTGTAGTACGCATGCGGTTGACCGCTACGAACTATAAATACCGTGTTATCTGTGCATGTGTCACCCTATCTGTGCATGTTTCAGACTATTCTTCGTTTGCATATGATTAAGGATTCCCGAGGGAATCCGAAACGTCAGAAAAATAAAGTCTCTGTTCCAGTGATCGCATCTTCTTCTTCTAAACTGCTGCCTGGAACTCGTATATTCTCCTCTATCAACCGTCATGTTGAGCTTGATATTCATTACGAGGCCATCCGATCAAGGTGCACCGACTGGCATCAGCTATCATAATAACAGCTCCATATGCATGTTCAGAAGAAGAAGAAGAAAAATAAGCGACCACTTGATCAGGAATATTATCGTCCTGACGTTTCGGATTTCGTCGGGAATCCTTACTCATGGAACTCGTTGCAATGTCTGAGACATGCGCAGATAAGTGTGATACGTGCACAGATTGCATGGCATTTTTCGTTCCTAGTTGTCATTCGTATGCGTAATATAATTATCAGTATCTGTAGCCACTGCTTTGGATCTTAATTGGTGCGGTGATGGCTCATTAATTGCCACAATCTTCTTGTTCGCGTCGGACGCGGGCTTGATAATTGTGCAACAACTATGTCCGCTGTCATCAGAGTTGTTGGTGCGCCCGGCCCTTCCCACGTGACTGATTCTTTTTATCAGTACACCGCATGGGAATGGCAAATCATTGCGCTTGTTGATGGACTGGGGGCCTGAGAACCATGACTCGAGCACGTGATTGTCACTTCATGGCCTCGTCAAACTTGAAAATATGGCCGGGCCACGTAGAGTGAGCCGCAACCTGGGAGTTGGCAAACTCTTGTTCCAGTGGTCAATTCTTCTTCTTCTTCTTCTTCTGAATTGCTTCCTGGAACTGGTATATTTAATTCTATTGGCAATCCAAATGCAAGCTTGGATGTGCTAAATTTTACCTATATTCCACTGCATTCTCCCCCCTTCCAACGCCACAGTGACTTTCACCTAAGACTGCGAACACCCCGCCTCACTCCCGACGGTCAACACAGTACGGTGCATACCTCACCACTCACAGGGTCGCCTGCCTTTCTCTTTCTCTCTCTCTCTCTCTCTGCGTCCTTAAACACCACCATGACAAACTCACCTCTCACGTTTCATTTTAGCTGATGACGACTTCTTTTCTGATAAAATGACTAACCCTGTCCTTAGGGCGTACTAGCTGGGTACACAAAATAGTCGCAGGCATGTGCGCAATCTGTAGCTGCAATTTTCATAGCTGTCTTTTGAAGAGCTTAGGTATATTCTTTCCCAAAGCACATTTTTGTTCATGAAATAGTAACTCTCCAGATGCTTAAATTTCAATATAAAAATATATATACGGAGTAAATCAATTTTCTTTCCTACTTGTTGTCATGTCACTAACCTTGTATGCGGTCAACCAAGCCTTGTAACACTTTGCTCGTGCAAGCGCCTTCACGCAGGCTACCATGATGCAGAACTTCAAGTCGCGTTAGGCCACTGATGGTTGCGCTTGAGAGTAATCTGGCCAGGTTCTGGCCAAAAGCCATATAGGAAGTCTCCTTTGAGCTGACCTCATAAAGCATGGACAGTCGGGACCAACCGTTGTATCGCAGAAACGTCCCCAGGGTTCTGACTAGAGTTTGGATCCTCAAAGGCAGAGAAAGAGCACAAACTTCCAAGGAATTTGAAGCCTTTCTCGTGCTTACGCCCGTAAAGAGGCTGTGTTGGTTTTCTGGACGACATGCATAATTGAGTTGATAGAGACTGTGATAGGAAATGTCACTGAAACCAGCAAGGCTTATCCAGGTACTGATAAATAGACATTCACCACCCAGAGTTGGCCCCAAAAGGACGGAAAAGCCCGTCGAAGTATTCAGCCCTTCGACTATTCCGTTGAGTGTTTTAACTAGAAGGGAGGCTCGAGTATTCTCTTGAAGAGAACATCCCGGAACATGTATCCTTCGCACGTAGGGTCTAATATTGATGTTCCAGTTGGGAAATTGGGTAGGAAGATACTTCAATGGCTGGTTAATACTCGCCAAATAATTAAAAAGCATGATCTCTGGAATGCATATGTCGTGCGCAATTACGATTATGATGTTGAGGGGTATCGTAGGCCACTTTATGTCCCCCACGGCACCCGTAGCAGCAGCCAGCATTAACGTCAGAAGAATACGGCGTTCCGGATCCATGTGAAGAATGCTTCCATTCAACGCCAAATGAACCCCCTCTTAAGACGCTGCTTTCTGACATTTTTTCGCCATCTCACTGGCGCGTAAACATTAAGCAGGGAGGAGCACATTGTTTAATTGGTCCGTATTGTTACCCTAGTGGTCCCTACCACCTTAGTAAGTGATGTTATTCGCCGCTTCCCTCTTCCCCCACTCTCGTATCTAAACACAAATGGAGAAAAAGCCATTTAAAGGTCCATGGGGAGTGTGGAGGCAGAAAAAAGTGAATGTGAAGAAATGGCAAATGCTTGATTATGAAAGGATGAAAATAGAGAGTGGGATACTTTGGCATGTAGGAAAAGAGACGACCCAAATGGATGCTGAACACGAAATCGAGGACGGCAGATGCTGCCATTGAACAGTCGAAGTGGCTATTGGCAAAAGGGATACACGAAGCAGGATAGCGAAAGAGCTAGCACCAAAGGCAGGAACAGGTGCAACTGCTGGGACCAAAGTAGGACTAATAATCATATTGTCCCGCAGCGAGGAAGCTCTGCATGCTGTCCCTTATATGAATCAGATGCGTGACCAACCTTATATGTGCAAAGAGAGAACAATAGTTTTTGCCACGTATTGTCGGAGAAAACGAACGTTGAATTATCGTATGTAGAGCACTCCCCGACTGGGTCACGGAACCTACTCACCTCAGTGTGAGGCCCCCTCCCCCTTCCCCCCCCCTCCAGACATTCACAATGCGACCAGGTATATATGGAATCATTAGATCCGATAAAGACAAAGGCGGATAGAACGTTTCATTCATAGACTCCAACGCTCTAGCATGGCACCATGAGCCGTTTATCCTGCTCTTTGCGATCAGAGAGGTTAACTATCCTAGGAAGAGCGTCAACGGACTGGCATCCATGGCCTGCTCCTCACAAACTCCAGTTCGCAGAACAGCCAGGAGCCTGCAGACAGTGCGTACCACTATTCCTCTGCATGCAGTGAGCCGCTTGGGTGCTAACAAGGCTTGCCTTTCAAATTCAGCAATATAGATATGCAACCAAGAAAGTCCGCTCTCGGAACCCGTGCACCATGCGGGCAGTCTGCTTTCCTAAATATGGTCAAGACAGGGTTGCGAGTAATGAAGACTAAAGGCAAAATAGAACAGGATGCGACTAACTCTTACCGAAAGCCCTCTTTCTTTTAAGCTTATTAATATTAAAGTCACTGAGACTTGCTACTTTATGGAATAAGTTGGGGGCGTACTCGCTTAGAAGGCAAACTTTGTTTTGCGCTGCAAGGTGCATGGTTACACCTCCCGGCTATCCTGTATGAATATATAGCCAACCCATTGTACAGGTGGCCCTGCGCCAAACTGCCAGGGAATTGAGCATAAGAATCAGCATCGAAATTTCGACTACATAGAATACCTCCCCGTAGGGCCCGTTGGCTCCCCCCCCCCTTCTCCGCGCACAGAGCGCCGTATTTGTTCCACCCCCATGTCGCCTACAAATGAATGGTGACTCACTCGCTTACAAGCTAATAGTTTAGCTGCTCTCTCGCCTGAAATGTCTAGTGTACATTTCGTAATTTCTCACTTCCAATTATTATCTCTAAAGGCAGGTTGGTGTCACCAGAGACCGCAGATTTGCTTACTTAAGTCGAACCCGCATAGCAGGGAAGGCCTTTACGCAGCCAAAGCTCTGTCACTTGAGTTATAAGCCCCACGCATTGCGTCGTGAAATTAATCATGCTTGGATCAAGTGGTAGAGCGCTGGCAGCGTAAAGACCCTCCCTTCTATGTGGATTCGACTCACTCCCAACCGTCGCAAGTTTTTTCACAATTGAGTCAACTAAATTAAGCAAATCTGCCAAAACCCCTAATTCATGAAGTCAGCCTAGTAGTCGTTCTAGGGGATTCTATATGATTGCCTATGAAATCCTGCTTGCTGTTCCGTATTTGTGGATAACATACGAGCGGTAAATTTGGGCCGATAAAATCGATCCAAGTGTGATCAACTTCACGGCGCAAGGCGTGGCTTTTGTAGCCCAAGTGGTAGAGCGTTGGCTGCGCAAAGGCCTTCCCTTTTATGCGGATTTGACTTCAGCTAAATGCCTAAGTTTTTCACAATTGGGTCAAGTAAAATAAGAAGGGTTGGTTTTCGGATTATCCTTTGTAAATATAACTAGGTGCCTTCAATTTAAATTTAGCGCAAGGTCACACTTGGCGCATGGGGTACTTGTATCTCCGTATAGCCTAAGGCTGAATCCCTCCTCCCCTGTAGGTGTCTGATTTCAGAAAAGATACAGCAAGCCTCATCTCGCTAAATTTACCGCTGGCAGGATATCCGACCCAGGCTTCGGAACCAATCATACGCGAAGATACACGGGACAGCAGGAGGGATCATCTACTGCTCATCAGACGGCCATAAGGAACTAAAACATATGCCTACCCGTGCTTTTTGTATAAAAGCAAATGTTTACGTTTCAAAAACCGATCTGTCGCTCGAATCCCCTGATTTATCAAGGAGGTACCTATATTTCAAGTCACCTTGCGAGTCTTCCACAACATTCTGGTCTACATGGGAGCAGCCTTTGCATTCTTCCCTAAGGAAAAATTTGTTTAACCACCTGCCTCGTGGGGACAGTGATATTAATTTTTAATTTGTTCATAGTACTTAAATTGATAGAGGCCCACGAGCAAGCACAATCTTTAATTAGTTTTTTTTTAAATTCCGCTAAAGTTTGCTCACAGAGTGGATGAGCTACCTTGTGGAATTGTAACCAAAATTCTAAAGTGCACTTTCATTTCGAAACAATTTCTGGCAAAACTGTCTTGTAAGGTCGCTTAAATATATATTTTCGTCCGCCCAGACGTTTTACTAAGTCTGTGGTTCAACATTTGGTTCTTGGTTAACGAGTCTAAATTAATATTTAAGTTGAATTTGACGTCTCGAGCACATGGATAATGACATGAGCCAATAATAAGACGGGACGCGAACTGCTGGATGCCTGGGTGTCAGATCCTAACTCCATAGACAGGCATGTGGATATACCACCCTGTTATTTTGCCATCCATGCCCGTGACCAGAAACCAGGGCCCAGTTCCTCTACAAGCATACAGGCCACCACGTCAAGGTCACCCTCCGTTACTCCAGGGACGCGCGTCGGAGACACGATAAGATAGCGTGAGAATAGACTTGGCGTGGACAAGGACCAATCAATAATTGCCACCACTCTTCCCCCCCCCCCCATCCCCTACTAACCCCATTTATGCGTAGCTGACGTTTGCTTTTCCCATTCACTCGAACGATGGCTTCTCGTGTGGAGCCGAAAGCTCAAAATAAAACTATCGGTCCAGAGATCGCGTCTTCCTCTTCTTTACAATATTTCATGGTGTTGGAAGTGATCAAAAGATATTACATTAAAGAAAATTTTGTGTTTAATGTACTGAAAAGAACCAAATCCATCAACATAAACTCCTGTTGCTCGGGTTATTGATGCCTATTGAGGGAAATGCATTCATACATTTGCGGAATTTAACTAAAATAGTAAAGACGGGTCACTTAAAATGTAAAAGTAGGCTATTGTTATAAGTTTAAGGCAAACAGGCCTCTAAAGACATTCCTGCCAGATTACTTTAGTAGGGTTGTACTATTACAGTCTACTCCCAAGGTATGCCAGTCACATCAGAATGCCGGTGACTGTAGGAGCTACATTCTGGCCGCCCGCACAAAAAGCGCCTTGTAAAATGATCGCTTAAGTAGGTTGAATTTCTCCCGTTTATTTTTGACGCACTTGAAAATTAAAACAATATGGAGTAGAAGACATGCACGAAAATATTCTTCTCTGTAGCTTTTTGGGCGAAAATTATGTCACCTTCAAATTCTGTTCATATGAAGTAAGGGGATAATAAGGTTAAAAAAACTTTTCCAATTACCGAATAACATTGAACCGTAATTGCTTCTGCACAGAAGCTTCGAGTTTCCAAACTACATGCTGTACGTGTTCCATGTAAAACAAAGCACATACTTTCGACTTTAGAAAAAAGATGTTTCGTGTTATTCATAAAATTTTGCGGTGACAGGATGGATTAATAGACAAACAGGATGCTTTATGAATAAAAACTTCAGGGATCAACTTATAAACGTCTTAAGACCACAATACGCACTTTTATTCAGATATGAAATTTGAAGATGTTATTTTGCTATCAAATGACTACAACAGAGAATATTATTGTGCATGGTTTCTATCCAATATACGTGAATGCATAACAACGCTAAGGATTGATTACGTAAAGTCATAGTGATTAGCATGTCACCTCTGCATTAGTTGCGGGTGGCCGGAAACGAGCTCGTTCAAAAGCTCGCATCCCGATGTGGGGAATATCTTGGAATTACGCAGCCAACGCTCTACCAATTTGAGCTACTGTAGTGGACGCTGCTAGCCAACGCTCTCCATTGTTTTGTCCGGCGTCATTGTTCCACGCCAGCTGCCTCAAGGTTATTCAATACCTCAGTTAGCGCTTACAGTCGCGCTGACCTTCAGAGGCTTGACCTACCTCCAGTCGGACATACATACACGTGTGTCTAGGTTCTCGCGGCTGCCCAAACACTACTCGAACAAGTCTCTTTTCCCCCACTCTCGGCCGCCAGACGTCACCTAGGACCACGGTGCTCCAGCGGAATGACGTGTGCTCCGAAGTCCAACTTCTCTCCATCTATTCTTCATTCCTTTGTGTACTAAATAAACTTTTCATTCTTTTCGGGCCTTCACTAGACTTCTCCCATCTCCTAAGAAACCGGGCCTGGAAGTTTTACCTTTTAGGGTTGACTGTCTTAGCCTAAACTCTTATAACTGGTGACACCGGTGTGATCTGGACACGCAACTTCTGATGTGGCTGATTGGCTGGTGGGCGCTCCCAGAGCCCGTAACTTCTGCGTGGACAAACAGACAAGACACACGTCAACTGGCTTATTCACTGTGCGCACTTTGTTTCAGCAGAGCCTTTTTTTAGCTCCTTTTCACAGTATACTGTCCTACTTATTTGGTCTTACTGACTTGGAGAACCTTCTGTAGTCAACAATCTCTCCTTTCGACACTTGTGACTCCCTCCTAACACGCTCTTCTTCAAGTCTACGATATATACAGCTATTGACCATAGACAGTTTTCCAGCAGAAGTTCAGCGCATTTTAGCGCTTATTTCTGACTCTGCTAGTACCGCAACTCTTTCTCGAATGGCTGGAAAACTTATGGAAACGTATGGATTTTCCAAACCACCACCTGCCGCACTACCTATTACTCCAGTTGTTTCTGTGTCTCCACTCTCACAACTGAAAGTTACGATTGCGCAGCTTACCACGCATGTAGCTTCTCTTCAACAGCAGAGAGCCTTTTAATCTGAGAGCCCACCGAGATCATCTGCCCGGCATTTCCAGCCAACTTTATCTGACCCCTTTTCATCCGCCACCTGCCGTATTCACACCAGTTTTGGTGTCAGAGCTCGTCAGTGCAGCCCTCCTTGCTCCTTTATTTTGACTCGGAGCAAACAGGTTAAATTGGTTCATGCGAAGGTTAATTCTACCAATCATCATGGTGTTCATAAACCCGGTCACACCTTTTACATCCACGGCGGCAAAACTGGCAGACGTTTCTCAATTGAAACTGGTGCTCAGTTGAGTGTTATTCCTCCTTCAGCAGCCGACCATTGGTCTCTCAATCCTGGTTTCTTTCTTCAGGCCGTCAACACCCCGCCTATTTCCACTTTCGGTACCTGTTCCCTCTCGTTGGAGATCGGTTTACGGCGTCTTTTTCCTTGGGTGTTTGTAATTGCCAACGTGCACTGTGCTATACTTGGTGCTATTGTCGACTGCCGTCGTTCCCGTTTAGTTGACGAGGCTACGAAACTGACTTTCCCAGGTGTTCCTTCATCTGCAGTTTCCCACAAACTCGCCGTTTTTGACCCTGATCCTGGTTGTCCATTTCGTCGACTTCTTGCGAGATATCCCGGTCTCACTCGTCCCAACTTCAGTGTTTCAACACTACCACAAGACGTTGTTCACCATATCCAGAAGACTGGCCCTCCGGTCTTCTCTCGTTCTCGCCGTCTCGCGCCTGCACGATTTACTGCTGCCAAGGCCGAGTTCGAGCATATGCTCCAGATGAGCATTGTTCGTCAATCTGTAAGCTCATGGGCCTCCCCTCTTCATATGGTCTCTAAGACTGATTCTGGCAACTTCCGTCCCTGTGGTGACTACAAGGGTTTAAAAAACGTCACTATCCCGGACCACTACCCAGTTCCACATCTTCAAGATTTTGCCAGTGCTTTATTTGTAAAATCCATATTTTCGAAGATGGACTTGGTCCGGGCCTTCCATCAGATTCCTATTGCCACGGAGGACATTTCCAAGACAGCCGTCACCAGCCTATTTGGCCTATATGAGTTCTTGCAAATGCCTTTTTGACTTTGCAACGCCTCTCAAACCTTCCATAGGTTTGTTGACAGGGTACTTCATGGCCTACCCTTTGTCTATGCCTTTATTGACGACCTCTTGGTTGCCAGCTCCACCACCAAAGACTACATGGAGCATCTTGCAACGGTGTTTGACCGCCTTCAACAATATGGCGTTGTCCTCAACCCGTCCAAGTGTGTCTTTGGTGTTCCCTCTCTTGAGTTTCGTGGACACTTAGTTGACACCAACGGCATCCATCCTCTCCCTTCTAAGGTTGCAGGCATCTGCGATTTCACACCTTCCTTCGTCAAAGCGTCAACTTCAGCGATTTTTAGGCATGGTGAATTTTTACCGCCGGTTTCTTCCGAACTGTGCTGACGCCATTTTGCCACTCACGAACCTCCTTTCGGGTCCCAAAGGTTCGTTCGAGCTATCTTCCAATGCCCTCGCTGCTTTCGACAAGGTCAAGAGTGCCCTAGCCGATGCCGTCCTCGTGACGCACCCAGACCCTGATGCTCACATCTCACTCATGGTTAATGTTTCCAATGTTGCAGTCGGCGCGGTTCTCCAGCAGTATCTTGCAGCTCAGACCCAACCTTTCACTTTCTGCCGAATCGTGCTACAGCACATTCGAACGGGAGAAAGAGCATCTGGAGAAGCTCAAAGTTTTGCGCCAAAATACTGACATATTCATAACTAAATTCGGACAAAGGTCATTGTCTCATTCTTATGAATGAAAGTGTTACCGTCTCAGAGATTGAATCAATCCTGGCTGACGAAACCAAGTTCAAAAGGGAAAGACAGAATAAGGATCAAATGGAGAGCATAGAAACGTAACCCACTACTTGTCTTCGGAAACTGAAAGACCGAGGTTTCCTTAGTGAACAAGAGTTAGAAGCGCTAAAACCCACAGGCGCAGTCCCCCAAAGGCTCTACAGTTTGCCAAAAATTCACAAACCAGACGTTTCAATACGGCCAAAAATTGATATTTGCAATTCACTATTTCATGCAATTGCAAAGTGGCTGGCAGAAAAGCTGAAACCGATTTGGTGCCAAATAGCGCCATACAGCCTACGGGACACGTTTGAATTCGTCGACTCCATAAGAAATACTACTCTTGATGGGAAAACGATGTTATCCTTAGAGGTCGCGTCACTGTTCACCAACGTTCCTCTCACAGAAACTATCGATATTTTGTGTGATAAGGCTGTTAAGCAGGAGTTTCCAATCGGCATGCCGATCGGAGACATGAAGGGATTACTCTTAAGCTGCACCTTCAACGTGCAATTCAGCTTTAATGGCCAATTTTACCACCAAATCAATGGTGTAGCGATGGGATAACCGCTTGGACCTATATTAGCGGATACCTTCATGGGCGAAATGGAGAGCAACAAACTTTCTCCCATTATAAAAAACCTTCCATCCTATGCTTGCTATGTGGATGATATATTTATAATAGTAGACGGAAAACTTAAGCTTGACACATTCTTAGATAAAGTGAATCAGGTGCACCCAGCGTAAACCTTCACTTTGGAAAAAGAGGAGAGACAGGGCCTCCCCTTTCTGGACGTGTATTTCGTAAGAAAACCTGAAAAGGGCAATGCACTATTTTTTACAGTTTTGTGCCACTAAGTCAGAAACGAGGCCTAGCCCGCTGCCTCGCGAACGAGCTAGGAGGATATGTTCTCCAGAGACACTGGAGGACGAACTCGCACTCCTTAAAAAATACCTTACAAGAAAATGACGGATTCGTAAAATTTCCTGTTATTCTGGGTGGACGGGCAATTCCCCATGAATATGAACTCAATCTTTCATGTAACTATCAATAAGCGTATTTAAGGTGGCGCTTACTGTTTTTTTGCCGATCCACTCTCCTCCATCTCCACGCAAAATTGCCTCTTTTTGAGTTATGTTTTGCATCTCGATGATTGAAGTTCGAAAAATCGATCGAGGAATCGAACTCTTTGGATGCCAAGCCCTGCGTGTACACAATAAATGGATTATTACAGTCACACAGTTTGTGATATCCGTTCTAACTGAGAATATCTACTCAACGAGTTAAAGTGAATACTCATCAAAACTGACGACATGTGAGTAGAATGATGACGGAAGCCTTGTGGTGAACAAAGATCTCAAGCCTCTATATTAGTAAAAAAATGGATTCCTTTCTAATGCTAAATCAAAGTATGCAGTGGCCCTAGCAGCCACTTGGAACCCAAGACCAGCCGCAGACGCATGACTCATCTAACCTGCCAGTGTGCCCACCGCCTCTTGGGGCTAGGCGCTAACTGTCATTAGTCCACGCTGTCATTGGCCCACGCTGTCATTGACCCAAGCTAGTCTAGACATCAGCAGCCCCATTGGCCCCCCGGGGAAAAAGCATTCGCCAGCGATTCCTGATGCTCTGTTCACTCCGGAGCCCAACCGAATAGGGAACGGACGCACTTCTCCGCGAGTAAACATTCTCTCCACCTATTATCCTTCCTGTGTACACAATAAACTCTTCCTCCTACTCTGGCCTTCCCAAGACTTCTCAAATATCCTAAGGAACAAGGGCCTGAATTATTGTAGTTTTTAGGGTTAACCGTCTTAACCTCAACACCTATAATTACTTCGCTTGCTTTTATACCGCTATGCACTGATTTTTGCATTTTGTGTGACTTCAAAGGCAACAGTTTATACCTGTTTCTCATATACAAATTCAACAGGTTCTTGATTCTGCTTCAAAATATCAGCTTAAACTTTTGAAGGTAGACCTTTAACAGCATAGCCCACCTTCAAATGGGGCATAGCTTTACGGTGAACCCGTGCAGTAACAGGAGTTGGAAGGGGAATTAAACCATAGCCAGATCAGGGGACACTTAAACACCGCGAAAAAAGCTTCTTGCTACAGTGCCTACCAACAAGACACTTTTTCTCGAAATTCAAGGATTTATCTTGAAAAGGCGTAATGTCTTTTTGATGCAGATTGCCACGGTTGTCATTAGCTCGCTAAGTGCTTGCGTTTAACAGCCAAGGTATGATGGCCTGTAGTGAGCTTAAGGCCCATAATTTCTTAATTGGGATGGCGGTCGACGCCTTTCCTCGGGTTGTGAGCCTCCCCCCCCCCGTGGACACGCCCAGCTTTTAACGGCTCACTTCTTATTTTTTATCATTTTCCCCAGCAGAATATGTAACTAGGACAAATGTTCAGTCCTTCTCTGATGTGTGTTTTGCAGGAGCTGATCTCCCAGAACATCATAACCAAGGTGCAAAGGATCAGTTAGGTAGACTTCGTTAAAAGAAAAAACGTATTCCACAAATTGGAGTCCAACGCAGTCCCATCGTTTTCAGTCGGCGTCGGATGCTAAGGTATTTCAAAATTTGAAAAATCAATCATTTGTTGTCGTTCTTCTTCTTTGCTGGAAATTTCGTGTGCCACGCGTTGGTACCCATTTTCGCATCCAGAGATATTGAATCGTAGCACCAGTGTGCACAAACTGACTTCGCAAGCTCGATAATCTCGATTTCAGAGTGGATCCGCCAAGCTGGCGGTCGGCTACGGAAACCATTAACAAAAAGGTGTTTAAGGATGACTTCTGTTACGACGGCATATGCAGAATCGATGCTTTATTATTTCGTGTTAGTAGCCCCGTTCATCTCGCAGCTGGAAGCCAACTTTTACGACCGCAGTCAGCCGCTCCGCATGCAGCCTCCACGATGTTTTTGTTCTTGCCAACAACTCGGCACTGGATCTAATTGAAGTTCTTTTTGTAATTCTCATAATGTAGGGGAACAAGGCAAAGAAGAGTCATGCCATGCAATAAAACTTGAGTTGGCGCTTAATAATCATACTCAAGGAACCATTATAGAAAACTTGGCTATCTCCATGTCTGACAGCCCTTATGGACAACCAAAAAGATACTGATCTTTTCTGTTTGTTACTATTCTGCATTATTTTCTCAATTTTATTTACCACTCTTCTCTTAGCATTTTTACAGTTGGCCTTAGTTGAGCGATTTTAATATAGTCATAAGCTGAACGCAAAGGTTTAGTAAAAATTATTGCATTGGACCATTTTGTGAAAAACTCGGAGGAATCAGCGAAATTTGAACCCACGCCAACATGGGGAATGCTTTAGTATAGCCCACCCCCCAACCAAGGGAGCTACAAGCCCCCCAACGAGAGCCATGAGTTGACTCAAAAATTAATTATTTTCATTTTCATAAATGAACCAAACCATACCTCCTGTTTATAAGCGTTCGTTTCTCTACAACTTTAAGCCTTTGGACAATGCTGCATTGGTCCATTTAACGTTAAAAAAATCTACTGTATGAATGACCAGTTTATTTGGGCGCAACGCTGAGTTTATTTTAGCTATGAATATTTCGGTCTGATCACGAGTGATAGTTTCTTGCGGAACATCTTTATTGGATAATCCTTATTTTGAATGCTGGTTATCATAAGTCATAAGTCAAACGGGTAGGAAGTTCACATGGCACACTGATACCTTTTTCGTCATCATCATTCTATAAACATCTCCAGAGCATTCTTCTTTGCTTTCTATTTTGATCAATTGAAAACACTCAACTATCTATCTTCCGGAGAATAAGTTATCCAGAGCACAGAAAGCTGTCTATGGGTAAGCAGGAGAAGGTGTCTGTGTGGGCCTATTAAAAGTACACATAAAGCAAATTTCTTAGCATTTTATCATTGCAGGATTCAGAACTGGGAAATAAATTTGGTCTTCGACCGTGAAAATCTGCCAGAAAGCCGTCTTATTTCGAAAACACATCGGATTAAAATTTTCTTTCACTCAGGAGTAGCTAACTTCACGGCCTTAATTCTGGATATATGCTTCATTCTATAATAAGGTACTATTTCTTACAAACCTCGTAGGGGGATTCATTCAGGCATATCCGGAAAGGACTTTCCAAGAGAATACGTTTAAGGCTGACGATGCCCCCAAATTCAGTGAGTAGTCCATTTGTCGAGCATTACAGAACGTCATTAGAGGCAACATCTTCGTCAGCATTGGTTCCGTATCGCTCAGTATATTTATTTTAGGGGCATTCTGTTTGAAGCCCCTATAAAAAAAATACAAAAGTATTCAACTTAGAAACGTTACTATAAAATAGGGAGTAATATGTATACGTTTAGAAAATATTTATGGTATGGCATCTTTAATATAGTCATCACAAAATAACAGAAATAAAAAATATCAAATAATAGATAATAGCGTTATTTGTAGAGCTCAGCAAAATTGTCGAAACTGAGACTTGCTCTCCGAATGAATGGTATCTTTCACGCAATTATATAGCAACTCTGTGTTTTAATACATCCTCAGGAAGGCTATTCCAGACACCAACAATTTTTGTGAAAACAAAAGGGCGATGGGCATCTAGATAGGATACGATTCCTCGGAGTTTGATGGAATTCCCGCGTAGGTAATATGTTGTGGCCAGTGAGGATAAATCGTCAATCCGCAGGCCGCAATCTCTGTTCCTCACAGTCTTGTAGGTCTGTATGAGATCTCCTCGGATCTGCCTGTAAGCATAGGATAAATTATGATTTTCGATGCCCCTATTTGAACACTTTAAAGCAGTTCATAATCTTTTAAGCCACGCCTGGATTTCATATTCCAGGTGCGAAGGTATAAATGTGCTGTTAACATTCCTTAATATCTCTTATCTATAACTATAAAAGGTTTTTTCCAGACGAGCAGAACCCCGGGTGTTTATTAGCAATTCTGAGAGGAGCGCTTCAGGGAGGACAGAATGGTGGTCCCAAGGTCCTTTTGTTCGTTTGATAAGCATCATTCGCTTAGGAAGTATTGATAAACAGCTTTATTACCTCTAGCCTTCTTCGTTTTGGGCTGTAGTACGAGACACTTCTCAAAGTTTAATTAATTTTCCCAGCCTTTTTCACATACGCTGCTATCGAGTCAAGAGTCTGACTTCACAGGAGGACGCGTTTGGTCAAAACCTACAAGCTAGGGTTTTGATGGGGCTCAAAATTTAAATCGGACTTTTCTGTCTGCATCAGCCTCCCTGCTTGTATTCTTGGAACCCTTTTGTCTCTGATACCGACCTTAAGCTTATAACGAGTGCCTTCCGGTAAATCAAAAATCTGTCAAACAGGAAACATTCACATGGAGGATAAACTTAATCAAAAAGCGTTATGCTATAAAACAGATGCTAATATAATGAAGAAGGTCGTATTTGAATTTTAATTTTTCGGTGGTCATCAGTTCGTATTGTAGCGCACACATTGTAGCGCACATATCGACACAACTTTCACTTAAAACCCTCTAAGGATTCCAACATAACAAAATTCAGAAAACTTTGGTAAAGCAGTCGTTAGTGAACGTAGAAAAAGTTCATTTGATGAGGTATTGAACCAAAATCGCAGACTTGGCTAGCTTAACGCAATGCAGGGAGGGTTTAAGCGAGGGCGTGATCCAGACTTCAAAGTCCTTCTGGACGTCCACTTGATCCCAATGAACGGCAAGACCCACTCTTTTGGCCATTTTCGGAGTCGATTTAAACTTGCTTGCAAGTTCTCTTCATCAGCCGCAATTCAAATGACGCGCCAAAGTTTGAGATCATCGACAAACATGGCGATACAACAATCCAGTTGGCTGACGCAGTCGTTGATGTAAACAACGAAGAACAAAATAGGGCCGAGAACGGAGCTTTGGGGAACACTACTCTCAACTACAACATTGGCCAACTGTTTGTTGCTGATAGGGACATTTTTCAAGCGACCGATTAGGAGGCTTTACATCCATACCAGTAGTCTACTTCTTACTCCTATGCGGCTGAGGTTATAAAGAAGGCGGTGATGCGACACGCTACCGAAAGCCTTTTTGGCGTCTATATAGACTGCGTGCACCGAATTTCCTCTATTGACTGTCTCAGTCCAACACTCTATAAAATGAAACGATTTTTCTACGCAGGACCTACCTCTACAGAAACCATGCTGGAAATCTGAAGACAGATAATTTTGTTCTAAGAACTGCATTTATTGTTGCTTGATTATTTTTTCCATAATTTTGCAGCAGATTGCAGTAAGGCTGACCGGTCGATAATTTGACCAAGCTCCCACCCTCATAGGGTGACATGATCCACGCGGATTTCCAATCGGCTGGTAGGCATCCGGTCTCGAGGAATATGTAGCGACCTTGTTTTTCTTAGCCATGCTTTTCTCGGACGCCGCGGGGACAGGCCGATTGTCTAGCATGACCACTACGTGTGCGCAAGAGACGATATTAAAACCCCCCGTTCAAGATCACCCTTTGTCTGGCCTACTGGCCAACCACTTCCCAAGGTCAGTCCACAACAGGACCTTAGTGCGGGGGATTGCAGACGGTCACACACTCCCCGAGTGGCCCGCTCATGGCTGGACTTGCACTCGTCTGAGAGTCACTTACCTATTACTTACATTCTACTTCTGTTACACCTTATCAAATTATCCCTAACACTCTTGCCTTGCACGCCTTATCATATCTACCAGCTTATAACTGTTACGATACGTTCTATTGTCTATTATCCGCTCGGACTAAACCGTATTCTACAGATGTTTGGAAAAGCATAGAGTGGTTTTGCCAACTCACTGGCGAGCTCTTTCAACATTTTGCCGGTACAGCATCGGGAGTCGGCGACTTAGATTCCTTAAACCCTAACACGTCCTTAAGAAAAATAGCCTCTTTGAATTGAACAGTCGCATAATTTATTTACAATGCTGCAGGCTCCAATTCTCAAATATCATTGCATATAAGCACTTTTTAATGCATGGGACACTAAATGGAGGATGAAATGCTTATCGCGGCACGTTCAATAGAGGGGTTTTTCTATACGAAGGTACGCTAATTACGACACTGGACCCTCCTCTCGCACTGCCTTTGGGAAACTATGGCTGACCCAGGCGGCTGCGAACAGGCTGTAGAAAAATAGTGACAGACGCCCACACTTACATATGCTTCATCTGAATCCGTTTCAAGACGCATATGGCCTCTCACGATATCCAGTTTGTGCGGCACTGCCTAAACTCATTAGTTCCTTTAACAAGTGTTTCAAATGGACATCACGCTAGCCATGCTGCTGATGAACTGGTGTTAATGTAAATCTTGTATTTACCTGCACTAAAAGAACTCGCCCGAGTGCTTTGACAGTGCAGTGTGCGCCTTTATGCATATAAACACCTAAATCGGCGTGACAAAGGCTTTCGGGAGTTGATGTGGGCTTCGCCCATTGTATAAGTATAATAAGTATTGCCAATAGAGGAAAAAGTATTTCGTACACTACCTGGAGGCAGCCTATATATTAGGCGGTCAAACCCCGACCTATGTAAACACTTCGAGCATGTGGTTAAACTTACATTGCCTTGGTAACATCCGCCTCCCTGGTTTACACATTGTCTTGCCCACCTTTTCAATTCAACGTTTTTCCTCATTTTTACTTTTTGCAGGTTTTTTTAAACATGCTTTCTTTACTGGTTAGCCTTCATGAGCAGGTTCTGTGATCTTACTGACGTTTTCTTTATGAAGTCAGTTTTGTATTTTCTCTCACGTTATAATGAGCGCTCTCGAAATTTATGGATCCAGTAAATTCTGCTGTTTGCGCAAGCTTCAAATTATCACCAGCAAAAGCATGCCTTTAACTTCGTATACTGTTTCGGTGCTGAAGACACGTCAAAGAAATCCATTTCCGCAAGCGCAACTTCAGTCCTATTGCGAACCGTCTGACTTGAAAGTCCACCTATCAAGCCTGTATTTGTCAAAAAATACCTGTTCAAACTCTGTATGCTCTGAAAAATTCCGTCAACATCTCAAGAAGTCGGCATCCGCCAAATTTATACCGAGATACGCTCGCCGAGTTCTGCACGATCGTGCTCTATGACGGTCTCGGCTAATGGCACAACCAGAAGCCTACTGTGAAGCCTCTATCGGCTTCTTCAGTTCGTTCACGTGAACTCCTTCACGTCGCAGGTAAACTGCAGATTTTCTTTTTAACGAGGTAAATGGAACATTGATGTTGCGACTGTTTAACTAAGGCCCTGCGCTAGTGTTTTCTGTGGTTTGAGCAGTTCGTTTTTTAAATGCACGAAAACAAGTTATTTTATCTACGACACATCAACATTCCAATATTTGTCAAATGAGGCCAATATGTCGCATTTGCCATTCAATGTCTTCGACAATTCTCCGCACCACACGGAAAAGAACACACAGATCAGGTTGGCAAAAAGGAAACAAACGTAAGCCTCTACAAGAATTGTCACTTCCAGGTTTCATTTCGGCAAATTTCAGATCCCTGTTTAACAAAAGTGTCGAATTATCGGAACTCATGTTGAAAAGAGACCACAAGAACTCTGCAGTCATCTGTCTGCAAGAAACTTGGCTCAACAGGGACATTGAGTCGGAACTCATCACCCCACAATATTTTGACGCCTGTCGTTTGGACAGAAAATCCTTAACCAGCGGCAGAGGTGATGGAGTGGCTGTCTTTGTAAACCAGCAATGGTGCACAAATTGTAAGTCCTTATTCTCTTATTCAGAAGACTTTATAGACGCCATTGCTGCAGTATGCAAGCCCAGATTTTTCAGCAACTCTAAAGGCATCATTTTTGTCAGTATTTACATTCCTCCCTCTACATGCCAACGTGCTTTAGGTACCTTTTTTATTTTCTTTCCCAAAAACCTGCTGCACTGTCTTGCGAGCATGTCATAATTTTAAGCGCTGATTTCAACCGTGTTAAACTTTGTCCTCTTACACTCTTAGATTTAGCCGATTTAGTTTTCTTCAACACTCGTGCCGACGCCCCTCTGGATCACATATTGACCAACCATCCCAAAATTTTTGTCGTCAAAAGTAGAGCACCGTTGGCAGGCTCAGATCATTCTGTGTTATTGGGCTTGCCAACCATCTATTGAAGCTCTAACAAAGGGCTGTTAGGAATTCCCGAGAGTAAACTAAGGGTTCGAGACACCTCCCCACATAATATTTCGTTGCTCCAGACCGTCATATCTGGCAATATTTCTACCCTTCTAGAGTACTCGGATGTCGAATCATGCTGTAGACATCTCACTACTTTTTTAAACAAAATTTTTAACGTCTGCTGTCCTCTTGACACTGTCATGATAAGAAATGACAGAATATCTTCTTCACACCTAAAAACTTTGAGACGTCAAAAGAAATTGATCTATAAACTAGGTCTGCGAGATAGACTAAAGGATCTGAACGTACAGATAAAGCGGGAGATTTCCAGGCTGAAAAACTTTTTTGTTGGTCAGCTTTTTACTTCTTCTACATCTTCCGCTCCTCTCACTTCCTCCGAAATATGGAAGAGTTTCAAACGTCTCACTGGTCAATGCAATACACTGGAATATGTTGATGCTGACCTAGGCAGCTACACTCAAACTTCATCCACACTCCCGCCGACTCATATCTCCCGACAAATGATATTTCCTTACCATCAAGTGATTTCTCTCCAGTGTCCGTGGCAACAGTCATGAAACACCTAAGCAAGGTTAAAGGTACAACAGCTGCCGGAACAGATGGCGTCTCCCCATTTCTCCTTAAATCTTGCTATTTTCAATTAGCTCCTGTTTTGGCACATCTTATTAATTTACCTTTCATGGAGTCCAAGATTCCTGACGGCTGGCGTTTGGTCAAAACCACTCCTATCCCGAAAAAAATCACTTCAACGGGTCCAAAATCCTTTCGCCCAATTGCCTGCTCTTCTGCACTCCTCAACTTTACAGAACGAGCAGTTTTGGACATCATTAAGCCATTTTCATCCAATTTTTCTGATCCCTTGAAGTTTGCGTATAAGACTATGCGTAGATCACTAGACGCTGTTGCTCTGGTAGTCCAATCTGCTCTAAGAGACTTGAACAAGGGATGTCGTTCATACGCATGTGCCTTTCTTGACTACTTCTCAGCTTTCAACACGATCCCGCAAAATCTTCTTCTTAATAAAACCTCTGCATGCGGCTCTCCTGGCTGGGCCGTCTCTTGGCTTGGGGACTATTTTACTTCCCGCACCCAATTCGTTCAGAGCGGGAAGCAAAAATCCACGATCTTTCCCAACAATTGTGGAGTTCTGCAGGGGTCTATATTATCCCCTCATCTTTTTTCCCTCCATACTGATGATTTACGATCTCCCAACGCATGTTCGTTTGTCAAATATGCTGATGACATGGTTGTCGGCCATCCTCTCAAAAGCCAGACCCATCTTCAAACACTGAAGGATGGATTGGACCATGTCAAAGCATGGTCGTCAGAAAATTGCCTTTTATTTAATGAGCGGAAGTCAGTCCAGTGTATCTTCAGACTGCGACCCTCCTCCAGTCCTGAAACCATCCACTTTCTGCCCAACAAGGTATCCTCCTTCCGATACCTTGGTGTAACAATAGCTTCCAACCTCTCATTTACTCTTCATATTGAAGACCTTTTTTATTAAAATCCGAAAACTTTTATATTATATCCGCCGCTTGCGTTCTTATTGCACCCCGCAAGCCCTCATCTGGCGTTTTATAGACGCTTGTATCCTCCCTCTCATCCTTTACTGCTCTCCAGTAACCTTTCCAGCACTACTCAAAAAAAATTATTTTTATTAAACGTATTCTCCGCATGCTCTCTTCAGCTGCCGGCTATTCCTATGCTATTTTAGCTGACCTTATAATTCAGTGACATTTCAAATCGGTCAAGAATGTCATGGACCGTATTCGTAGTGATGACGCTCACCCTCTCCACTCCGAACTAATGGCTGCGCCGAAACTTCCGACATATGACATGTCGTACATCAGCCTACCAGAACTCGATACTCCCATTCTTAGCACGCTTCCTCACGTAGGAAGAAATTGAAATTGAGAAGCTGAAGGCTGACCTGACTCCATAACTGATGTGGTAACCGTGTCGACTTCTTGCTTTGAGTTTTCTGCGATCTTTGACCGTTTTCTCTTGAGTTTTGGACCCTTTAAATTACTTTAGTTCTTGCTCTCCGTGAATGAAGCCATTTTTTGCTGAAAGTTTGATGTTATCATCAAAATAAAGTTCTCATCATCATCATCATGTAACCGGCTTACACCAGACACGTGCAGAGGAAAAGGTCTAATCAATATCCTGCTAAAATGTCTCGCCTGTACTCATTTTTTAATACACACGCACACACACTCGAGGCAAACCATGCAAATTTTAACCGGACGCACTCAAGGGCGGAGCAGGCCGCTGAACACATGAATGCCACACCTGCCAGGCGCCTGGCCTGTCCACAAATGAGTCATCAAAGGGCCAATAAACAGGTGATAAAAGCCCCACGCCAGCCATACCCGCGGTAAACTTATCCTTCCAGTACCTTGTACCCCTTTTCTCCAGCGCTGACCTGACAGGATCGTGACTCACTTCACCTGACCGATACTCCGGGTGTATGGGCGTCCAAATTGACGAACGCTCTCGATCACTTGACTGATTGCTTTCTCATCGCTAAAAGTCTTCCTGTATGAACTTCTGATCGGCTTGCTAACAGAAAAACGGACGGACGTCCGTTTTACATCTTGTAATCAACCAAACTTTAATGTTGGACTGTCGATTTCGGCAAGGTCCGTGGTGAACGCAGGCGTGGTGGGGTGCGCGTGAATTAGTTTATATTGGTAGTGTTTTGACTAGCTCGAGTCGAAGTGAACTTTCCTGAAGGTTCACAGACGCTAGTTTCGACGCCTGGATCATCAATCACAGTTCCCGCATAGAGGCCTTTTGGGCCAGGCGATGAATAGCAAGCTTGCACGCATTCCTGACGCAATCTGCCTGCTTGCCCAAAATCTTCAAGGCCGACCCAGCCAATAAACGCGCTCTCTCTCTCTGTCTACTGGCCTGACTGCTGTCAAACCAGCACTTGGCCCATGGCTGGCATTCTGGCTGGTCGTGTTCTCCCAAGTCAGACTTCTTCCATCTATTCCTCGTTCCTCTGTGTACACAATATACTGTTTCTTACACTCTGGCCTTCCCAAGACCTTTCTCTCTACTAAATAACCACGATCTGAAGCTCGCAGTTGCTAGGGTTTAACTTACTTAACCCCCTGTTATAGTAGCAGACTTGTATTGCATCGAGTGCACTCTTCCACCTCCCCCAGCCAGGTCCGGTTTCAATACCAAGTCAAAAAGGTCGGAGATGGAAGGGGATACAGGGGCTGACGCATCCACGCCTCCCCGGGGTGTACTACTACGTCTGGCTTTGATTTCATTGAGTGTGAGTTCCATAAGAGCCACATTAAGTAGCCATTACACCTGACTTTCAGTCCGCCAGTCGGACGCTTCGACCTTCGTTCTCGGCTATGTCCACCACGAGCTTCAGCAGGCTGAAGCAACTCGGTGCCTCCCGCAGGATTATAGTGAAAGTAGACTTGCGGAGAATCTACCCCACAGTGCTCCAGTGTTCGATACGTCTTCTGTCCTGTCCATGCAGATACCCGGAACGCGAACGTTTTCGTTCATCTACTGCGCTCTCTGACCACTTCCACACCTGTGTCCGATGTCAAGACAACAGTCGAGAAGACCGGAAATGGGTAAGGGCGTAGGTGGTGTGTGCAAACACACTCCAGCACGTGCCACAACAACACCGCCTCGCTAGGTAGGCTCCCACCTGGGATCGCTATAGAGGTCACATTAAGTAGGGGCCATTGAGCCTGATTTTTCAGTCCGCAGGAAGCCACTGCAAACAACAAGACACAAACTGCCCAATTTATCTCGTCCATTGGCAACTTTCAAAGCCAGAGCTTTTAGCGCACCGTCATAGCTTCAATCGCATTAGATTGCTTTTTAGTGAAGGTATAAATGCGCAAAGAGTCGACCTCACTCTCTCCCTCATAGCCAGCAACAGGCCACCGCCTGGCTGATCGGTCGCCTGAGGTGCAATGGGCGCAGTGCTAAAAACGAAAATAAGCCGGAGGCGAGTATTTTAGAACAGGTTGTGCAAGGGAAGAAGAAAATAAGAGTAGGGGAAAAGAAAAAATAAAGAAAGAGTGGGAGATAAAAAAAGAAAGAGGACGAAAGCGAGAACGGGAACACAGCTTACCTTTCGGCGGAGGGAGTTAGACACTCCATACAACACAATACACCCTGGGCTGACCACATACTGCGAGTTATCCCGTCAGTCGGCAACCTTCCAAGCCACGGCTTTTAGCGCACCGTGATAGATTCAGGTACGTTTTATTGGTTCTAGCAAGGAAATGCGCTGAGCCGTTGACCTGGTGGCAGCCTGTATTCGGTAGTGGTGCCCGTATTCACCTCATCTTCCAAGCCTTTGTCTAGCTGCGCTCCCAGCGTTGACTCATCCTCTTACCTCTGTGCGCTCTTGTAATTTTGCGCCACCGCCGTCGACGCTTTCTCGTCCGGATCTTATCGATTCCTCGCGAGCTCTGACGTCAATACCTGCCCCCTTTCCTGATTGGCTGATGATTAGACAAGGCTTCGCTGAACCCGCGCGCAGAGACACTACAACACCTACGCACTTGGACTTGCCGACAATTATTACGGTTGTGCTCGTTTCTTCAATATGATCCCTTTTAACACTTTTGCGTGTTACGTCTTTATAAGTTTGGGTCAATACTCGCTAGGAGCTTCGTTAGTTGGTCTGGACGTCGAAACTCGACAGCCTCACTCTCTATTCCCATGTCCAGGTCCCAACCCTTGACCGAGCCGGTCAGTTGTCTCGTTCGGGGAATGAGCGTAGTTAGTGAAGTAACTGGTGACCTCGTTCGGTGCTGAACGTTCACCTTACTTACTTACTTGTTCTTGTTACGGCTTTGATCATGCCTGATCTAGCCGGCCTCAATGATGTCACGAATGGTACCTCTCCATGCGTGGCGATTGGTGGCAGTGGATCTGGAAAGCTCCACCCAGTCTCTCATCCAGTGATGTAGACCGAAGATAGAAGGTCCAAGAACTGCTTCCATGTCTTGATGGACGGTGTCCAGCCAAGTCTTCAGTTGCCCTCCTCTTCGACGTTTCCAGGTGGGCTGCGGCGGTTCACCTATTTCTGATGGAACTCACTCGTCCCGCTTTGTCTTTGAACTTACCCTCGAGCCTCACAAACAGTCACACAGCCGCCAGTAGTATAGACAGATGCTCACTGCTGGCAAATACCACCCGAGGCGACCTTTATGTCAGAAGTCCAAAGCGCTAACTACAGTTCATCTGTTTATATTACTAGCCGCTGTGCGACTGCTGGGGACAGTGCTTGAGCATGTGTCCCAAGGCAGAGCAGGAAGAATGAGCTTCGTTAGCGATCGATAAACGCTCATCAACGAGCGACAATACTGACGCTCTAAATCGGCAAGACAACGAGACCGTGGCTTAATGGTTAGATTGTAGTTCCAGGTGGTGTCCCACTTGGCTGGTGAAGGCCAATAAGCCAGAAATGGTCATTGGAGTCGCCCCTGACTTTGCTGACAATACAACTCCGTCCTGCATATCCCATAACCATGTTTGCGCTCCTTACTCTCATCTGCTGAGGCCAAGGGACTAAACTTAGAAGAAGAAGAAAAAGAGGAAGAAGAAGAAGAAGAAGAAGAAGAAGAAGAAGAAGAAGAAGAACAAGAACAAGAACAAGAACAAGAAGAACAAGAACAAGAAGAAGAAGAAAAGAAGCGGAAGAAGAAGAAGAAAAATAAAAAAAGAAGAAGAAGAAACTGCAGTTGTTGATGGCAAGGATTTCACGTTCCCATAATGCATACGGAGACATTGCCTGAGCAAGAGAATCAGTCACGTGGGAACGGCTGGGCCCAGCAACAACTCTGACGACAGACAGCATAATATTCACGCAAATACCAAGCCCGCATCCGACACAGACAAGGAAATCGCGGCCATTAATGAGTTGAACAGGAAGTGTCAAGCCATCACCGCACCAATTAAGACCCCAAACGATGGCTACAGGAGCGGATAATTATAGTACGCAGGCGGATGACCGCTACGAACTATAAATACCGTGCAGTCTCTGCATGTATCACCCCTATCTGCGCATGGCTCAGACTATCCTACCATTACCTATGATTAAGAGTTATCGACAGAATCCGAAACGTCAGAAAAATCAAATTTTTGTTCCAGGGACTGCAACTTCTTCTTCTGAACTGCTTCCTGGAACTCGCATATTCACTTCCATTGGACTAAACTTACTTGTAATCCATTTAATTCCTTTGCTCGATCTGTTAAATAGCCAATGGTAGGGATCTCCTTTTCTAGTATCCTCTTGCACGCAATATTTAAAGACACCACTAAAGCCTGATTAGGATGCGCACGAATATGCAGGTGCAGCAGTGTACCAAAAGAGTAAGTTAAATTTTATTTCTCTCTCTCCCTCTATGAACTTCTGTCTTAAGCGTGCAGTAGCAGATACTGCTATCCTCTTTTATTACCTACCTGTGTAAACATATTCATATGAAAAGAAAGAAGGTCTTTGGAATATGGAGTGTTACTCGTGAATTTTCGTCCGACTAAATAAAAACTGAGGAATGGAAATGTCACGCTAGAGGGTTTGGGGGCAGAGGTTACATCGAACGGGGTGGAATGGGTGAGGATTACGATGATGCGAGTCCTGCTGCGACAGGTGCTGAAGGCGAGAGGAGGTGTGAACGTTTAGGTTGTGGGGATACAGAATCAGTGACGGTATACTTAGCCGAGCACGGATAGACTGTTGTTGTTTCACCCTGGGCGCAAGTTAGTGGACCATGCGCAAAAACTGGTTTAAGGCGAATCGAGATCCACGTGCCTGTTTATGCTGATCGGGCTCGAGTACAACTCGATTTCCCGAACACATTTCTTTTCATTTTATTGTAGCGACCCCCTTTCTTAGTCATGCTTTCCTCGGACGCCGCGCGGACTAGGTCATGTCTGGCGTGACCACCACGCGTCCGCAAGACACCATAGTCAAGGCCTCCGTTCAAGGTCACTCCTGTCGGGCTTTCTCAAGGCGGTCTAGTCTCACTTGCCAACCACTTCTCAAGGTTAGACCAGTGCCCGAGATGTGGACGATTTGTTTACGCTCATTCACTTCCAGAGCCGACGACTCACTGTTCGGTTGCAGACCTCCACAACCGGTGGTCGACTTGCCGGATTGCGACTCTGGACTGCACTCATCTGGAAGTCACAACTATTGCTTGTATACTACGCTTGTTCCTACCTTAGTAAATTCTCCCTGACACTATGGCCTTCCACGCCTTATTCTATTCAACTAGCTTTAGCAAGTTGGGATACGTTCTCTCGTCTATTATTTGGCTGGACCACATCGTATCCCATAATATCTCTCGGAATGCAATATACTTCCCTTATTCAACATATTCATATGCCTAAAGATTCGACGTATACATTTCTTATCTCGTTCATCGTCCCCTGGAGAAGGCAAAGGATAAAGGCGATCTCGTAGTGAATTTTCGAAAACTACCTCGTTTCCACCATTATAGTAGCTTGCTAGCTTCTTACCGATTTGTTACCCTTGTCGTCTTCCTCGGAATATGACCGTGCTAAATGTACACACTTTGGCCTGACTGTTATCTGTTGATTGGTTGTGGCCTCCCTGACGTTGACCATTTACGGGTTCGCGTGACTTGTGTCCCTCTCGCGGCGTTGTGGTTGCCGCAAGGTCAGCCTGCTTGTCTGCATCTGCACTCTTCAAACGGCAGGTTAATTAATTTTCGCTGCCCACGCGAAGTGCTTTTGACCTCGTGGGCACATCGGTGAGACAGAGCGCCACGCCGATCATGTGACTTCAGGTCGGCGTCTCCTGTCCCTTGCGTAGTTGTCGGCTGCCGGTACCATGTGACGTTTATTACCCGTGCTACTGAACCTATCCAAACTGACTCGAGCCTTTTAGGGAGCGCCGGGTGGGCGGGAAGTAGGTCTATCGCTTGGTCAAATGTGCCAATTGTGAAAAAAACGTTCAAGGGTCAGTCTAGTCATCTTATTATTGACTAGAACGATCACTCACGTTTTGTCAAATGCGAACATGTGATTCTGCCGTGTTGTGCGCGATCATAGACCAAAGGCGTCTTATTATTGCGGCTGCTTGTGCAATATTGTGCCAAGAGGTTTGCCATTTTCGTCAACGTACCTTGCATTGAAATCTTGGCACAGTATGCTGCAGACTACGGCTGGCCCTGGTAGAGGGTCTTCGAGCTTCACTATCTGCTGTCCGATTGTTGATGGCGATCAACACCAATCCCGAGAGGTCTCAGAATTCTTGCGATCACTTCTGCACCATTCTTCGAATAAAGGATCGAGAGCCAGAATTTTGGTAGGAATTCCCGAGACACTTGTATGAAAGACCTAGGATAACTGTTGATCTAGAGTAGGGCACGTGAGTGCTTCATCATCATCTTCTTCTTCTTCCCATTATCGTGTTCACTAGAGTGTGGTTGATTGCGTTGAACGAGGGCCCGGATACAACTGCGTTTGTGACCGACTGAAATCGTGAATATACCCACCGTTAGTTACCTTACTGCAGACCGTCCTTCTTATCTTCCTATCTGCTAGGTTTGTAACGTGCATGTCGAGAAACGGTAAGTGATTGCTGACTCCTTTTTTCATGGTAAATGGTATGTCCGGAAGGGCAGAATTTAGCAGTGCCTTAAAAGCGTGCACGTTGTTCCCTTTGATTGAGACGAATATGCTATCCGGCTCGGTACTCGTGGGAATACGAGCTGAAGACCAGCCCCTCGATTTTTCTCCAAATCCACTTTGTAAATCGGTCCATACTGCGGCGAACCTATTGACATCACTTTATTTTTCTAGTAAGCTTGGCCACTGAATGTGGAAAAAGTCGCAAGAGGCAGTTCTAGGAGCTCAATGAAGTGCACTCGTTTGAGCTGTTGGTTGGTCTTATTACATTTTTCGTGGATAGGCCATAGATAGCGAGGTCAGCTGGGATTGAGATAAATAGTATGACCACGTCAAATGACACTATCATACCTTACTGCTCCCACTTTTCTGTATTTGATGTTCTATAAAATCTCTTCAACTAACTTCACTATCCACT
>JAYGXS010000001.1:94893603-94916266 GCA_036362985.1 Ligula intestinalis
TAAATTCGAAAACATGATTAAGGTAGGGGTGAAAATGCATTATCATGCGACATAATCCAAAGATATTTCAGTGACGCAACGTTGCCGGCCTTTGAGCGAATCCAGTTCTAGTCACCTGCCAAAACTATACTCCGTAAAAATGACTGCTTCACGAGTAGGAATTTCTCCATTGCTTTTAAAGGCCCCATAAACTGAATTCCATTTTATGGTAACCGTGTGCAAAATTTTGTTTTTCGTTGTACTTAAGCAATGACTTTTTAACGTTTTACACCTGAATAAAGGGTATCTTTCGGTCTAAAAAGAACGTTTCTAATGGCCAAATAATTTTGAGCATTACCTGCCGTTTCACTCGCATTCGGGCTTCGCATACTGCATGCTGAATATATTACGTCTACAGAAAACCACACATCACTGCATACTGCTAGGAAAATGCCGTATTGTACGGCCGTTCGTAACTCGAAGTCTTCGCAAGTCATTATTTAGCATCATTTTGCATGGTACTATACTGTGCTCATTTTTACATCCATATGATGTAAGCCTAGTACTGAACATGTTTTCTTGTCTTAAAACTTATTAGTTCAGTTCATTTTCTTGGGAAAAGTAGGCAGGAGCCTTTGAGTTGTCTATTTGCATAGCGTAAAATTGGGTGCATTATGCAGAAAAGTTCAAACGAGACTATAAAACATGAAATTTCGGGTGGGACTTTCATGTGTGAAGTTAAATTCCTCATGGCTCCGAATCATTTTCTAACATATCTCTGTCAAAATTTAAAGCATTCCGGTGACGATGACGTCACAACATCTGTGAGGAGGGCATTCCATGGCTTGACCAGTCTGATAGTGAAGGAGAACTTGCGCACGTCTAACCTTGTCTGCTAAACGCGCAGTTTATACGGGTGACCTTGGTCGTGGCGGCAAATTCCGAAGGCCTCCAAACGACAGGCAACAATCCATCCAACACAACGTAGAATGCCTGCAGGAGATATTCGCGAATTTGCCTATAACTCAACGAAAAGAGGCTAAGGTTTTTTAAGCGGATTGCATCTGGGAAGGAGCTTTGACTACTGACCATTTTGGTGGCTCTCCCTTGAACCCTTTCGAAACTATTCTGATCTTGACTGATCCAGGGTCTTCAGGCTTCTATAGCATATGCCAAATGCAGTCTTATTAATGTTCCAAAATCCTCGGGGAAGAGATCTTCAGAAAAGCAAACCAAACTTGCGGTCTTCGTACTCCTTATGTCTGAACGATCGGAAGTTGGCTGTTTCTCAGTAGAGAAGTGTCCGTACCTGACTTGAACTCCATATAACCCTGATTACTATAGAAAATAGTCAAAATACCCAAGACAAATTATGCCATGGTAATGGAACCCTGGGATTTCCGCAAAATAAAGTTTCGTCAGTGCCTTCTCCAGCACAGACACTCTTTAACTTACGAATCAGTCACGTTCGGAACGGCCGTTCGAAACTCGAAATTCTCGTAAGTCGTTATGCAACAGCATGATAACAAACACTTTTTCTTATCCCAAAATTTACAAGTGATAGATTAGCGCAAATTGGATTTGTGGTCCTATTTTTTCCTATGTCTGTAGGTTCGGCTGTTGAAAGTTCGTCTGTAGAGGATTTTCTGTACTTGACTCGAGTTCCTTATAATCCACACGGCTGCCAAAAAATAGTCAAGATACACATGACAAACCATAGAACGTTACTAAAGCCCTAGGAAGTCCGTACCAGCCCATCAGCCATTGTCTTTTAGGTGGTCATCTGCGCGTGCTTCTCTACGCGAGCGCCCAAAAAGTGAGGCTGCTGCCTTAAAGCTCTCCACCTCCCCGAAAGTCATCTTGCCGATCATACCACTGTAATGACTAGCTCACCACGAAGTGCACTTGTGAACGCCTGTCATGACTAACTCAAGTCGAGGTGCACTTTCGGAGGGCTCGGTGTTTTTGGTCTCTGTCACAGCCAATCACAAACCAACTCACAAAGAACCTCATTTTACGACTGCCAAGCAGACCGCACTGGCTTGCCGTCCACTGCCTTGCGATTGTGTGGTTATCTGATGGTCAATTTCCTACTGCCTATCCTCCATTTTATTCTGTACAGAATGTACTCTTCCTATCACCCTGGCCTTCCCATGACTTCTCTCTCCTCTCCTAATAACCCGTGCCTGGAAGGTTGCAACTGTTATGGTTAACTCAAATAGGCTACACACCACGTGATTACTAGTGACTTCCTAACGTGTCCCAAACAACGCGATAACTGGTAACTTCCAGACGTTCGGTACGGAGGCAATCGAAACCTCGTTTCCACTGCACATATGTACAAATAGGGCACTCAAAGGAATTTTTCCTACATACCCTCAATATACTGATACTGATACTGCTACGGCACACAGAAAATGTAGGATCAACCTAAGCACGCCAGTGGAACCAGTTATCGATTATTCGACTGATATGAAAATTGCTGGACGTCTGCCCTGAACATTTGCCGTTTAGGGCAACCCTGGCCAGTTAGTCAGTGCTTAAGGCGTTTTCAATCACCGCAACAGAAACTGACTCCTTAAGTAGCCCCTCGTGACAGAGCATAGTCCTGGTCAGCTCAAGTTCCTGTTCAAAAAATGCATTAGACTGACAAAACTCAGGGAAAACCTAAGAATTAATGTATAATAGGGGTAAATTTTTCCACCGAAAACTTCTCCATGCACGCAAATTGTTGCGGTAATGGAAATGGCTTTCCTTTGTGAACCCTTTGCCGTGAAGTAAGTATCAAGGAGCGTCAACACTAGCGTGGTTTTCTGGTTCAATTACGCATATCGCCAGATCTTCTTAAGCCACGCACTAATGATCCTAAATGGGGCGTTTTTGAGCTGAATAGGGACTAGTTAGTTTCGGTACGTCTCTTTAATAACTTTTCCCTACGATATATAACTGTTTATTTCAAGACCTTATAGCCACTAAGGTACTCTACCGTGAAATTTTTCCTACAGAGAGGATCAGTGGGGCGCAAATTTTAAACATTGTTTTTTTATAATGTGGCAGATTTATGACGCTGCTTGACCGAAGCCATGGACGGCAGGCCGAAAATAAGACGAAACGGCTGTTTTAACCCAGTAACTCTTCTGGTAGTGAGAAGATATTTTTCTGTCGAAACGTTCCGTAGTCCATTTTTCTCAAAAATCAGACGCAAAGAGGGACGCAAAATTTTATCCATTGTTGGGAAGTGTGACGCTATTCGATCCGATCTTGAACTATGCGAGTCTTCACTTGTTTTCTGACTTCGATTTAAAATTGCTTTATGTGATACATTTCACTGTTTTGACACAGACGTCTATTAATTTTCTGCAAAAATTTTGAACTGAACTTTACTCCTGAGTTCGCTTCAAACTGCCTTTTTTGCCATATTATCTAAACTTTTCGACAAGCGGCCTCAATTCTCAGCTTTTTAATTGCCATAGAAATTAATTTCTGTGTTCGATATAGATCAGTTTATTCGAAGTCTATAACCATAGACCGAAATTTTATGTATATATTTGGGCCGAAGTCTATTAGCCACTGCGGGGTTAACTGCGTAATGTACATATGCTGCCAAATGGCAGACATTAGTATAACTAGCATACTAGTATAACTAGTATACTAAAGTAGTACAACAGTAGTCTAACGAGATGGTCTCCAATGCGAAGCCAAAATCTCGGGCAACTACCAGTGCTGGCCAAGTGATCGCGTCTTCATCTTTTTTTTGGGGAGGGGGCTCGCATATTCGCCTTTATTCGTTAGCATGCTTTTCTGACGTAATTTAGCATATTGACAGTACAAATATTAACTAGAAATCCAGACATGTGTTCCGCTGGTAATCTGCCGCTGCTTAACACGTCTGTGAGGGGTCGGGCTCACCAGTGGGTTCCCCAGCTTCCCATGTTTGCTTTCTGGTTAATATACGGGTTTTGAATTCTCAGTCTTTTAAGTTTCCTACCAATTAAGTTCTGTGCCAGATAAACATCACCTTATTCAAGGTCTTTCGGTATAGACAGAAATTTCACGTATATATTTGGGGCGAACCAGCCCAAATGTCATATCAAATTGCAGTCTACACCTGCAGACCCTTGAGTATTCTAATCTACTCCAAGCTAGAAAATAATTTACGAGAAAACAAAAAAGTTACTAGTTCAAAACTGCAGTATATACCAGAAAGCACTCAGGGAATGCTGGAGAACACACTGAGTAGCCGGACTCTTCGCAACTGTGTCATGCAGTGGCAGAATACCGGTAAAACACGTGTCTGGGCCTTTTAGTTAGTGCCTGTGCAACCAGTACCTGTCAAATTAGAATCTGAAGTGTGAATTTTAAACTACGCCTTGCACAACACCAGTTCGTGCATCCTAGTTCCCAAGCAAACGCTCTGAGTTATTAGACGCTAGAGTGTGGCTACAAAATGTTGCTGCCAGCCACTCTGCTGGATGCAGATTTTCAATGCTCTCACAAACGACAATAGGGTGGGCTAACTGCACGAAGCTTAAGCGCACAAATTGCACAAGTTTTTTCTCTCTGGTTCACCAGTTTCCCACAGCGCCATAAAACACCACAGATGGAGAGATCATTCTGGCGTCCTCCAAATTACGGTGAGATAAATGCTCGCTGGAGCTGTCAAACTCCAGACGCCAAGGTACTCTTCGTCAGCTGTGCCGGTTTTTGATTAATCATATTAAGTGATTCTAGGAAGTAAATGTTGTGTGATATACGCCAAAAAATTTAGGAAAGGGGGTGAATGCAGCATTTATGGGAAGAAAAAGGGATGGACTGTAAACCGGTGGGTCTCCGCTGTATTCCACTACCTGTAGTTCTTCTTGAACTTAGTAAAAGTATGCGCGAGGCTCCCATATGAGATAAAGACGGCCTCATAACCGTGTTTTGATAAGGACTCTGCGTCTGATAAATGCGGTGCTGGATCCAGACATACTCCCTATACGGGCCGCGCGGTAGAGCGTTAGGCCAACACGCGGGCTAGATTGGGGCATGGCAGGCGTTATTCGAGTTGAGCTTGTGGGATACGAGTAGTCCAGCCGGATAATAGAAAACAGAACGTATCCCAGTGGTTATAAACTAAGAAATATGATAAGGCGTGAAAGGCCCGAGTGTTATGAATTATTTAATGAAGTGCATAAGGGGTAAAATATGAGAATTGGATAATTGACTCGCAGACGAGTGAACTGCAGCCATGAGCAGGCCTAGTCTAGAGTCTCATTCCGGTGGGTGTAGTCTCCGGGCCCGGATGTCTGCAACCGGAGGTTGCCGGCTCCGGGATTGTCTGACCAAAAGCAATCCTCGCGATAAGGTCCTTTGTGAACCGGTCTTGGAAGGTAATTGGCCAGTTAGGACAGACAGGAGGTGAACACACGTCCGTGGCCCTAACCG
Source organism: Ligula intestinalis (assembly GCA_036362985.1). Lineage (NCBI taxonomy): Eukaryota > Metazoa > Platyhelminthes > Cestoda > Diphyllobothriidea > Diphyllobothriidae > Ligula > Ligula intestinalis. Next base: position 94,899,010 of record JAYGXS010000001.1, read on the forward strand.
GAGGTTTGAAACCGTCTGGGGGCGCACGTGCTGGTGGACACTAGAGCCAGGCATACGTGACATGTCCTGGAGGCGTACGAACAGGCATGGCTTAGAATACGAGGTCTCTACAGGCTCTCATAAATGATGTCGAACAGGGGGCCTATAGAGGCATGTGTATGTGCAGGCTCCCACCGCACCAGCCACCTGCACCTGATTCCTGCCCGATCAGGACATGTTAGGCTATAATACCGTGTGTAAACCAACTGCGCCTGATCACGCCTTAGGTTTTCATGACTCTGCCTTGACACCAGGATGCGGGGAGAAAGCGCGGTAGCTGCGGCACAAGTTCACTATTATCGCAGGGGGTTAAGTGAGTCTAACCGTGCAACTGCGATCTTCATACCATGGTTACTTAGTGCAGAAGAGAAGTTGGTGAAGGCCAAAGTAGATGGAAGAGTTTATTGTGTACACAACGGAAGAGGAGAATAGATGAGAGTAGATTGACTCGGGAGAGACACGTCCGGTCAGCAGGTTGACCGAGCCCAAGTGAGGTCTTAGAGTAGTCGGGCCAGAGGACAGATAGAGGGAGATCTTTCATTGGGTAGGTCGGCCTGGAGATTTTGGGCAGAGAGGCAACTTGCGTCGGGCACGCGTGCAAGCTGCTCATTCGTCGCCTCATAGATGTGAGAACTATGATTGGCTGATCGAGACGTCGAGAAAGCACATCGGTGAGCGTTTGGGAAAGTGCACTTCGACGCGAGCTAGTCAAGCAGGCACTACCCGCTACACTAGCACTTAAAACTAATTCACGCTCCAGTCACCGTCCTTGCACCACCCTCCTGTGGAGCACACGGTGGACTTCGTCGGATTCAACGGTCGAACTGTCGCTTGATTCAGAACGAAAAGTCTATACGCAGTTCATCCCGTCCTGCGAGACAAAACATAAAAGCATCAGAACGAAAAGTTTCGATTGATCTCCTTCCGAGTTAATTCAGTAATATTCTGTCGAAGTTTCCACATTAATTTAACCAAGTCTCTTATGCTCTTCGATATCTGTACGTTCCTTCAGTTTTTTCTCGACAAAAGAATAGTTTCATCCCCCCTTCCCCTCTTCATCCACGCTACAATTAACACAATGTAGTTCAGTTTTTGCAAGGCAAGTTATTTCTGCAGGATGCCTGAATGTTGTCACATGTGCTCCTGAAATATGCTGAAACACGCATGCAAACACCTGGAACGTGACCCTTTGCAGATATTCCTGAACAGAGGATCGGCCTTTTAAAGTTATATTGCAGCAGCATAGGAGGTATCTTGAATGTTACAACCCACTAGCGTAGGCCTGGTTCACCGACCCCAGGGAACAAGTCGTCGCCGTTTGATGCGACCTCACTGACTGAAACCTCATCAGCTGTTTATAGAATCAGGGGTAATAAGTGGGAACTGCAACTTCGTTAGCGAAACCGACCAGAAATCACCGACACGCCTACAGGAGAACAAATAGGCAACTCGGAGACTGACTCAGGCTCTTAACTTGCAACGCAGGTCGGAAAAACTGACCATACACTCGATCTGCAGGGAACTACCATCTTAACCCGCTGCAACTCAAAACGAAAGGGCTAACACTTGAGACGTGGTATCCAACTGCCAACTCTATCAACAGGCATCCTGACATTCCTCCATTCTTGCATTGCAATTCAACTTTGAATTCGACGACGTCCACGTGTGCTACACAAGAGCCTGCAGCAGCGATGGTTATTTGCGCGGGATCGTAATGCAAGTAGGCGTACAAGCATCTACTTCATTCTCTGTTCTTCCACTTTCCAACCTGCACCCGATGTCAGGGCAAAGTCAAGAAGACCGGAGATGGTGCAGGTGGCTGGCGGGTTGACGCCACCCCTATGCGGGGCGCCACGCCCCCCCCCCCCCATGTTCGACATTTCTTATAGGAGCGCAACCCTAATAACGCCTACCATGTTCTGGTCTAGTCCCCGTCTTGGTCCAGCACACCTATCACGTGGCCCGTTAAGAGGCAAAAAATTCTTGAATAATTACGTACACAGAAGCTCCAGATAAGACGGCTACATGTAACCCATGAGAGCCACGCAGCCACAGCTTGATGACGAAATCACTCGTCAGGAGGAAACAGCCGAAAGGTCGAGCAACAGCGGCAGTGGCTAAACCAACGCCCCCCCCCACCAAGGTGATGACTCACAACGCATGCAGCCGAAATGTTCTCTAAACATCCTCTAAATAGCCGAGGCCGAAAAGCAGGTCATGGCAGGCCACTTCCATTCCTGTGTAGTAAACACTTTAACAATGAGCCAACCAAACTCTTCGGACCGCCATCATTTCTGTGAACCTGGTCCAGTTAGCCCTTCTTATTTCGCAAATTATTTACGATCGCCAGACTTAGCCAACTCTTGCTAGAATCCACCGTCAGAGACAAAAGCGGCATCAAAAAACAAGCAAGGGCTGGGGACCAATCGAAAACCAGTGCCAACAGTCCGAAGTTATCTGCGCAAGGCTGTGTATACCGTCGTCAGAGCGATAAATTGATTGACCGCGTTCGCATAGGGGGCCGACGTTTCAATAAAACACACCATTTTCCAAAGGCTGACGGCCAATACCGCCTGTTGAAATAGTGGCAATTACAGCAGATTCACTACAGACGCTTGTAGCTTGCTTCTATCGAATCCTCACAAAAGCGGCGCACATAGACGATGCTATCCACGGTTCAGTGGTAAAGCGAAGGTAGGTTAAGTAGTGCACCTCCTATACTCCCATTCCCAGCCTTTTGTCCTGCGGCAATGGTTGTTATAGGGGTGAAGAAAATTTGCCGAAAAATATGTTAAGAGGAAAAATGTGGTAGCATTTGTTTACCGCGGCCGCTGGGAGGAAGTTGTTACGCATGTAAATTGAAGGTGGGCGCGGCGCTTCGCCATTGAAGTGCGAAATCACCGTAAGACGCTAGGGTAGATTGCATAGCCAGAGGTCACAGTCGGAGGAAACAGTTTGGGTCTTTCGTAAGCACTGGGGACTTCATGTGACCCAGCTGTGAAAAACTCGGTGGCCTCGGTGGGATTAGAACCCACACCAGGAAGGCGGCAGTTTTGGTGCAGCCAATGCTTTAGCCAAATGAGTTACGAGGCCCCCACCGCCACCCCCTACTGAAAATAAAATTGTCTTATTTACCCCCAAACCAACAGCGAAGCCAAATATCAGCGCAACCGCCGCCAGCACAAGCAGTCTTATTTGATAATGGGATTGACAGGTTCATGCTCTGGTGTCAGGTTGCTGATGGTTATCCGTAAAAATACATTCAATGACGTCAAGTAAATTAATTTAAGCAGTGTATATTGAAATGTTAGAACGGTTTTTCAATGGATTTTCTGACTTATGAGCGAGGTTTTTCTAGAAACATCCCTGCCGTCACAAGCAGGACGAGATTTTATATTTTACGAAATCAAACAGACTATGGCGCGAAACGCCAATCAATAGCAGCGGTTGCTGGCGTTTTCTAGCTTCCCTTGAGCTACATAGCTCGTCCTATTGACCACAGCATCCCCTCACTTGGTGTAATTATTACAATGGCGGGTTTTTGTTGTTGTTGTGAGGGTTTAGGAACTGTGTAGATGACCTGAGAGCAAGTGACCGCAGACAGTAAAAGGTAAATTTGTCGCAAGTTATAGCGCCGACCACGGAAGGCTTCCTTAAATAAAGACAGGCAAGAAAGGGTTGATGGGACAACTTCTTTACAATAGCAAGAAGAAACTTTACAAGCTGAATCGGGAACCAGTTGCTTGCTGCGTCCGTTCGCCAGGCCTCAGTGATGAAGTGTTTCTGCCAGCGCTGACCACAAATCCGGTGCATACCAGTAATCAGCGGTACGCAAAAATCGATTGACTGATTGACTGATTTGACTGCTAATTCACGCTTAGTAGATCAGTCATCACAAGTGGCTAGGCGAGTCCAGTGTGAACCAGTAATCAGCGATGCGCAAAAATCGATTGACTGGCCACATTGACAGAGCAGGCAGAATGAGTGATCATGGCAGCGCTGGGGGTTGACAGGCTCCTACAAACTGATACTGTTCATCGCGTTTGACCTAACCGAGTGTACGAAGAATGTAAACTCACCTGTAAATGACAGAAGGATTTGAAGCAAAAAATATGCAAACAGTGTTAGCCAAGTTTCCCGTTTACTCCATAATAACACTAACTTGGTTTTGCGATGTTTATTTATTCTTAACGGTTAAGCTATCCGGCGCCGTAACGAGCACGACAACGGCAACGCACCTTACACTGTACCGAGACATCGAGAAAATTATTAACTTAGTGAACTACTATCAACAGAAAAATCTGCTAGCAAAAGGCTAAGTTGTGCGTGGGAGTAGAGTGAATAAGCAGATACTGAAAGACGGGCAGGTTTTTTGGTGTGTGAACTGCGAGCACCTTACGTGGGTGATTCTTTGGAGTAAAGCTTAGGGGAAGGCGATGGCGTAGTAGATCCGCTGCATCAACATGGGGGCCAGATCGGGGCATGGCAGGCGTTCGTCGGCTTGTGTTCTCATAACTAATGGGGAACTTGGGGGAAGAAAGTGTTGCTGGTACGCGCAGGTGAAGGCTCAGGCACCAGCCAACCGTTGACTCAATGGCACTCCCACTCCGTGAGAGATCTGAACAACGTGTGGTGGTGGCTCCAGACGCGCCAGCTGCCTGCGCTCGGTCCCTCCTCCGAACTTCTATACTCTGTCTTAACACATGCAGCAAGCAGGTGGAGAAGAAGAGAGTGTGGTAGCGGCAGCACAAGTCTAATATCCCTTAAAACTAATTCACGAGCAAGTCACCGTTCCTGCGCCACCCTCCTGTGAAGTACACGGTAGACATCGCCGGAGTCCATGGTCGAACTATCGTTCGCTGGATAAGCTTTAGATGTTTAAGGAATTTAAACAAGCTTAGATTGATGCTTAAAATAGACTCGATAGAAGAGGAGAAGAGGGAAGGGGTGTTAGACCGCGCGTTTTTCCGCCGAATCCAGGATCTAGGTCGTTGACATCTTCCCTAAACATTCAAGATTTTCAAGGTTTAGACGTTTGTTGTAGGAATTCTACCGGCTGACGCGAGGCTCGCCTGCCATGAACTAGATTAAACTAAAGTTCTAAGCAAATTTAGAAGCATTCAAGGCAACTCTTTAGTGCGTATTCGGTGCGTATTCTTTACTTCTTCCGTCTAAATCCCTGCATAAAACCTCCACAGAACAGTCAAGTTAAGCGGCGCTGACCCAACATTATACTGCCCTAACTGCATGGTCAACGTCGAAACGGCTTCAGTGTCCCTTAGACTCTCCGCAAGCCCGTTCACTGCAAGACTTCAGCGTTAGAAATCTGCCACGAAAAATACGGTAGTCAAGGGTGAATTTGCAGAGACCTAACCATCTTTTGAGACCCTGCAATTCATTTCATCGTCGATTTTGCCATCATTGCTATTGGCTTTCCGCAAGAGGTTGTGTCTCCGACAAATCAAAACTGTGTCGGTTATTTCCCTTGCAAATGTAAATGTATTTTTCAACCTTTATCAGGTTTATGAATATTTTATAGCATCAGAGCCACGCTTCCTAACGAGTTTCTTGCAGCGGCCTTGCAGCAACGTTCATGTGGATGGTTACGCGAGGTCTACATGCATTGATGGTATAACTTCTTCCTACAAACCTTATGCCAGCCAATTCATGAAGTGTACGATTAGTTTACTAGCAATTATGTACAGGAAACCCTATCTAGTAATGCTGGAGGCCAGGAGGTTTTACTTGCATAAGCACTAGTTAAACAAAACTAGTACCATTGAAACCAAATATGATCCATTCCAGTCCCTACATCCTCTTGTAAAAAAATTAATTCACCCTTCCGGTAACTCCGAGTCCCAGCATCTACGAACATCGGAGGAATTGCGTTGGGGCCTGGAAGCCTGCGAGTTGTCGGACTGCGCTTTGTTTGCGAAGCGATCGATAACAGCTGCGGGTGGGTATAGAGGTCAATGTGAGGAAGTCCACTGACGGTCGAAAGTGCAACCGCTATGTGCGCTAACGCAAAAGGACTCAAGTAGGCGGAATTTCCGCCCAGAGATGGCAAAGAACGTGTACTTACGAGGTGAAAGCCTCCAACAAAGTGAGCGTACTGGTCTATAAATAGGTATCATAGTTTTAAACTCTGGCGCAAATTATCAGATAAGCAAGGGCGAAATTTTTCAGAACAGCAGTGAACATGCCGGGAAACATTTGAATTGGATGCTATCAAATTCAGGGAAATATGCATGCAAAGTTGGCATGTGATGATCTAATAGCGAGAAATATACAGTCAGTGGCTGATACCATACTTACTTACTTACTTGATACTTGATCCGATTAGCTCCTGTTGTTGGATGAATCGGCTTCACGGATGTCACGAATAGCGGCGGCCCATTGGCGGCGGTCAGAGACGAGCTCTTCACAGATGTTAACCTATTGTTTGTTCCATTGTCGCAAGCCGTAAACGGTTACGAGGCCCATCCGTTCAACGTCCGATTTAACGGTGCTGAGCCATGTCTTCAGTTGACCGCCTTGTCGGTATCTCCAGTTTGCACTACGATAAGGGTTCACGACCAATCTACAGAGGTCCGTCGATGGTTTGCGCAGGACATGGCCAAACCATTGCGATCGGCGATGCTGGATGTACGATGCTAGACTTGGTAGTTTGAACCATCTGCGGTATAGCTCAACATTGGAGATTCGATACTGCCAGAGGACTCTTAAGAGGCGTCGAAGACACCTATGGTCAAAGACTTCGAGCGATAGGATGACTGCCTTTCTCACTGGCCATGTTACGCAGGCATATACTAACACCAGTCTGATTGATGCTTTGTATAGCTGATATCATGCATAGTTAACAGAAATTCTGAAAGTTGTTTACGGCTAACAAGGGTTACGTAAGTGGGATTGCAATACTAACTACCATGCAGCCTTATTCCGAAAAAGTTCAGACACACCAGGATGCTAGCTTTTGAAAGCATGCTTTCCGACTGGTTGCAAAAGCGCACTCGATAAAAAATGACTGCTTAAGCAGTATGCCTTTTGCTATTCATGTCCAATATCCCTATAAATTTATTTATTTTCTAAAGCAAAGATATAGAATTATTCTTTCCCGTACTCATTCGGCAGCAAATCACTTTTTTCATGGTTTGTACTTTAAAATGGTATTTTGAGAGTTTACACTTTTTTAAAACTTTTTGAATACTTTGGAGTCCGATCTGCTGTAACGTTTGCATTCAGAGCCTCTAGTCCGCAAGCTGTATGCTTTCCAGATAATAAAAGTCGTAAATTCCTTTATATCCATAAGAAGATGTCATATGGTGTTCAGTGTCCTTGTAATGAGTGTGAAATATGGTACACGCTTCACAAGGGACGTTATTAAAGAAGTGGATAGAAAGCTATTTGAGTGGACATGATTAGGTCCTAAAAATCTCATAATTAGACATTTTCTAGAAACACAAACACTGCAGTTCTTCGACGCGATTAGTTGCCATCTGAGTACAAGAAAGGTTATTTCTGCGCATGTTTCCTATAAATCTTAGTTGAATCTATAACAACAGTGAAAATCACTTGAAAAAATGCATACTACTGAATTAATCATTTTAAATTAGTGCAGTTTTTTGTAGGTGTCCGTAAAGAAGTGAATCCAAAAGCCAATATCTGAGCGTGCAAAAAATGTCATGGGAGTATGCCGCATAACAATCTCAACTTAAGAAATATTTCCCAAGTTAAAACTCATTTCAACAATTCGGTTACCTTTGCATGAGAACAAGCACTCACTGTATGCCAAACTCCTCCGTGGAAAGATAAGCTGTGTTCTCGGTCTTGTGTTCGTTTTCTTTCTTGTTTCCTCTCTCGTATTTTTTCTTCCTTTCTTCATTCTCTCTCTCCCCCCCCTCTCTGTCTATCTTTCTCCCTATTTCCTTTCCTTTTCCCTTGCACAACCTGCTCTGCAATGCTCATCTCCGACTTGCTTTCCTTTTCAGCCCTGCGCCCATCCCACCTCAGACGGCCGATCAGCTAGGTGGTGACCTGTGGCTGACGGAGGGGGAGAAAGTGAGGTCGACTCACAGTACATTTCGTTCTTAACTATAAACAATCTGATGCGCTTGAGGCTATAGCGGTGCGCTAAAAGCTATGGCTTGGAGGGTTGCCAACTGACAGAATAACCTGGACACCGCAGTCAGTCTTCCCCGGTCTTCTTGCCTTTTGTCTTGACACCAGGTCCCAGTGTGGGAGTGATGGGAGTGGGGTAGATTCTCCGTAAGTCTACTTTTAAAATAATCCCGCGGGGTCACTGCGTTGCTTCAGCCTGCTGAAGTTCGTAGTGGACATGGTCGAGAGCGACGGTCGAACTGTCGTGTGCCAGACACCTGTGTTCCCAGTATCTCGATTTTTCAATATTTACAAGCCATGGCCATAATTACGCCGTTTTCCTCTGATTTTTCCGATCTTTTCCAATTTGCATACAAGATTAACCGTAGTAGGCTAGACGCTATTGCTCTGGTAGTCCATTCTGCTCTAAAAGACTTAGATAAGGGCTGCCGCGCATACGGATGTGCTTTTCTCGACTACTCCTCAGCCTTTAATACAATCCAGCGCCATCTTCTTCTCAATAAAACTTCTGCATGCGGCTCTACCGGCTGGGCTGTATCTTGGCATGGGGACTATTTCACTTCCCACACTCAATTTGTTCAGTGTGGCAAGCGAAAATTCACGGTCCTTCCCAGCAACTTTGGAGTTCTTCAAAGGTCTATATTTTCTCCTCACATCTACTCCCTACATACTGACGACCTACTATCGCCAAACGAATGTTTGTTTGTTAACAATGCTAAGGATATGCTTGTTAACCATCCTCTCAAAAGTCAGATACATCTCCGGATACTGAAGGATGACCTGGACCACGTCTCAACATGGTCATCAGCAAATGGCCTTCTACTTAATGACCGGAAGTCAGTCTAGTAAATTTGTCGACGGCGACCTTCTCCTAGTCCCAAAACCATTGACATTCTGCCCAACGAGGTATCCTCTTTCAGGTAATTTGGTGTTCATCTGGCATTTATCCTCTCATTTACTCTTTATCTAGAAGGCATTTTTATTAAAATCCGCAAACTTTTACATTAGCTCCGCCACTTGCATTCATATCGCACACCGCAAGCCGTAGGCTAGCAATTTATAAATGCCTGCATTCCCCCTCCCATTATTTACTGCTCTCCAGTTATTTTTCCAGCTTTACTTAAAAAAGACCTGATCATTATTAAACTTATCCTCCAAATGCTCTCTTCAGCTACCGGTGTTTCCTATGTTTTTTAACCTGATATTCCAATACAGCGACGCTTTAAAACAGTCAAGCAATTTGCTGATCGTATCCTTAGTGAGGTAAATTACCCTCTCCACTATGAACCAATGGCTGCAAAGTCTTCCCATACTATGCGGCGAAACTTCCGTCATATGTCTTTCCGTACATCGTCATATCAGCAGTCGGTACTTCCATTCCTAGAAGCAGAAATTGAGAATTTGAACGCCGACCTGTCTCCATAACACATCGGGATATCGTGCAAACCTTTAACTTTGAATATTCTGTGACCTTCTATCACGACTCTTTACCTGACTTTATCCCTGAGCCCCATGAATGAAGCCTTTTTTGCTGAAAATGTTGGGTATTACCTTCAAAATATAGCTATCTGTCTCTACCAATGTTGTTAGATACACTGCTCTCAATTAATAGATATTGCTTGCTACTGGAGCATCAAAGGCTACTTCATCACACCTCATATGAAGGTAGAGGCTAACTTTTCAAACTGCTGCATCACCTCCTTCTCGCGTCTACATGGCAACACCGTAAGTTTCAGCTTGTCAGCTTTCAGTGTGTGGTTTGCAGCATAGCTCTCCTCCTGACAAACGGGTAATGACAAAACACAGGCAGGACACGAGCACCTAAATTGGGATTTTTTTCACAAATAAACCAGCCGGGTATTTTGAACAAGCTTGCTTCTCTGGTGTATGTCACTGGAAAAACAACTTTTCGCTATGTAAACCAGGAGAAGTAATTTCTCGCTTCAGTAGCCCGTCAGTCGCCGTCGTGCTTAGCCCGCCGTGTGTGCCCGCTTCCAGTAGCTGCAGAAAAAATATTCACATAAATTACAGCCACAGGAACTGTGACTGCCTTGGCGACGTCAAATTGACACTAGTATCTCTTCACCTTGTCAAAACTCCTGACAACCCATACTAAACTGTCTCATGGAGCAAAGACCGGTTTTTAAGCGTATCCTCCTAGAACAATAACATGTCAGCATAAGGCTTAGGCGCCATGGTGAATAACTACAGTTTAGTGGACTACAGAAGTTCAATATGATTCTCAACACGCCACGACCTATTAGTCACAACCCGGACCATTTAGGCTACGCGAGAGATAAGGTTCATCAATGACATCAGCCTGCGGGACCGAACATGCACTGGGACTGTATTTTGAAGAATAAAACGGCATATCAGTCTTTGAAGCCGCTAGAAAAACAAAGACGATTGTGGACCTGCCTGACACTCCTTAGCCAAGTCAGTTTTGGCAAGCATGTTTTCGGCAAATCTTCGTCAAACCAGTAACTTTTTAAAATAATTAAAATTTAAACGTGTAGGAAAATGAATGATTGTCTGCCGTGGGCGCCGATTGGCCATTGCAGACTATGTCAGTCTGTGCAAGTAGGCGAGATCGGCGTGTTGTGTTGTCGGAAAACGGTAACACGAGTCCTTTCCCTTTCATGGCCGACGCTGGAAAACGATAGCACATCGCCCCCACCCACTAGTGACAGTCGCTCGCTGCATACAAATGACGGTGATCACTCTATGCACCTGACCCCTCATCAATGCCCACAACCTAACCCAACACGCCGGTCTTGCCTACTTACACAGACTGACGTTGTCCGCAGTGGCCAATTGGCGCCCACGTCAGACAGTTACTGATTTTTATACGCGTTTACTGTTTAATTGTTCTTTAAAGTCACTGGCCTGATGAAGATTTGCCGAAAGCATGTTTACCAAAACCGACTGTTCAAATGAAACATGGGAATATTTACAGAACTTCTTAGTCAGCGAAGGTGACAGTCAAGTACATTCAGGACATGATGGAAACCGCCAGTAGTTCCCAGGCACTGGGGCCATCTGCACGCTAGGTTGCGTGTCGTAGCACTTGTTTGCTCAAGAGACCCCACCGGGGCCCAAACCGGTTGTAGTTTAAAAACGGACGCTAGCTTGTCTACTCTGCTGGTCGACGGGCCATCCGCAAGACTCGAAGCAGAAATCATTTTTGGTTACAAGCCAGGAGAGGTAAAACTGCCGGAGGAGAAATTTGACTAAGTGGCTTTTATCCAATGCATGAATGAGGACCAAATCGAAGACAGTATACTTATCGACTGTTAAACCTGTATATATCGCGATCAGAGATAAGTTGAAAGATATTGCCCCATTGACGAGGAAAAGCAACCAAATTCTGTTGCTGCAAATTAGATAGGTTTATGCAGCGACGGTAGCTTGTTCCCGACACACCTGTACAAATGCATTTTGAAACCGCACCTATTTAACATGGTATGCAACGACTTCCATAAACGCTGCTCTCGCCGTACATCTCAGGATTTCGAACCCGCAATGCAAGTAGACGCAGTCGGACAAGTTGCGGCTTCACCCCCCCCCCTCACAAATTCGAAACTGACTTGCTGGCACAGATCACGACTCCTTCACGCTGGAGATTAAAAGCAGGTGTAGCGCTTAGTCGATTCCGCTTTCAAACAAAACCACTTGGTGTCAAAACAGTGAGACCGGACGCAGCTAAGCGTAGCGGTAAGCCGCGTACGGTAGGCATATGGGAGACGTCAAAAAGACAGCAGATAACCAAGTCTTAGATATTATTATTTCCTAGTACGGGAAACCGTGATAGAAATGGTCTAACATAATTAATGAAAAGGCTTGTGTGCTAAAAACTGTACATGAAAAAACTATCCAAACTCCTACAAAATTAAAATAAAAAGACAGTTTTGGTTGGAAGAATAATTGCAAGGCCTGGATCTTCTGAAATTTGTGTTCCTGAGTACAGATAGGAGATCACGTGGTCTTTGTTGCACTTCAAGACAAAAGTGTACCCTGTAGGTACCGATCAAGAGCTATGCTTGCAAACAACATCATTCCAACATGACGGTTGTCACGAAAGAAGCCAAAGCAGCTAGCTGGGTTGTGTAGCTCAGTCTTGTAGAGCTAAAATTAATTAATAAAAAAACAGTGGGAGTGCTGAAGAGTTAAACAAAATATGCATCATCAAAAATATGCAGAATTAAAATAAAAACTATCGACAACATAATTTTAACACTAAAGCGGCGTGAATATATGGGCTTCACCGATCCGGTAGAGGAAGCATTCAGTTCCGCTTCGCTTATGAGCTCACAATTAGAGTCCGCGCAGGCGACTACGAGGATAGGATGGAATTGATCCGATAAAGCAAAGGGGGACTAAGCATGTTGGTTAAAAAAATTATTTGTGCTGTCCATCGATCAGCCAACACTAGAAATTGAGGTAATGGTTGTCGAGAGGCGATAATTTCACCTTTTTATCTATTAAGGCGCATTATAATAATCGAATGAGGCCGGAATATCGAGTTGCAGAACTCTCTGGTTGGTTTAAGTTCCCTTATGCACTAAGAATGCCAAGGCGATGGGCACGTACATGGCTCAGGCATGCGTAGGTTTACCACTGGTTTATATGAAAAGTAATATTGAATCGTGTCGTTTACAACCAAAAACTTTAACTTCGACCCACTCTGTCAGAGAAACGACCGGTGAAAGACTGCATCATCGTATATCATTTCCAATTTTTTATTCTACCCAGGTATGTAGAATGCTGCTTAAAAAAAAGCACAATAAAAGATGTCGAAAGTTACGATCCTGTCCCTAAAGATTATGAAGGTTAATCGTGCGGTTCATATGCTGACTTCTGAGGAGCAAAGCAGAAGCCAGTAAAGACCTCGTCAAGTTACCATTCTACGCTTAGACTTATAAGCTTTTTCAACGCCATAAACATTTTCATCGGGCACCAAAAAGAAGCATGTGTAAGCTCAAAAAAGAACAAGATCGTATCAAACCCGGTGGAAATATCCAAGTGTTTGCACACGTGGAGGGCTTACGAACGGTAGTCAATGGTTAAGTTGTGGCTACAAGGTAACCATAACGCTGTGCGAGACACAATATCGAGCAATCCTGACGTTTAAACTAAGTGGTTATGACAGACTGAAGAGGTCTCTTGAACGAAAAGATTCTTGAACCCATTGACCAGATACTTCACTAATCTAATGCTGTGATCACGGAGCAAACTCATTCAGACCCCGTTAGATCACGTCAGCAGTATACATGTACATGCAAATGTATGTCTGCATTGGTAATGTATTTGCCCTGAAGGTGACTCAGAGACCGTGTTCAAGCCGCCTCTGGAGAAGGTAAAATAATACACGGCTACTTCTGTGAGGAACGACAACGAAGACGGCCGTGGCTATTCCACAAATTTATCACGTTAAGATTTTAAAACAACACGCATACCGAGAGCCTACATTTATTGTATGATCACTGAGTAAAATTCCAGCTAGCTGGTCTCCAAAAAATAGCACCAGTCCGGACGCTACGTGTCACACTACTTCAGTGTTAAGCACATCGACCATGCTCTAATCAAATGCAACAAATATATTAGAATTTACCGTGGCTTTCGATAAGTGGTATTGATGCGGACGCCAAATTACTGCAACGGATTTTCCACGGCACCCTAGACAGCTCTGTATGTTATGTAGGTTGGTTCCCATGGCAATGGAACCTTAATATTAAGCTATTTAGTTCTAGACAATGTTAATATCCGTGGAGGGGGCTGACAGACTGGATGGGGCGATGATATGCGAGTATCGATTCGGCATTTCAACCTCGCTTCATAAGGTAATTACAATACGTACAGCGCTATTATTCATCACATAGGTAGGACAAACCTTTAATAGGCGACGATTAAGTTCAGTATTAAGATAGGAAAATAGCTTCGACCATACACAAGAGTCCGCCACGAAGGGTAGCGTTACTTGGAGCCCGAAGAATGCACTAGACAGTGAAGGAGGCGCTTACTCCACTAGCCCTACTTTGTGAGCACGAAAAGAGTAGAACAAAGACTACTCAGCTTCGCAAATCTCTTGCTAGTTACGGGCATGAACCACCTTTTTTGAAAAATCAGAGATATCACTTGATCAACAATAAGATCCAAAAGTAATTATTGGTCGACAATGCAAATTTACTGAAAGTCCAACCCCTTTACATTTCAATCGATATACGACAAGCCAGTGAAAGCACCTAAAAATGTGACCAGTGGAAACATCTATCTTGAGCGTAAGCGCGTATGTAAATGACTTCGGTTCTGGTCAACTAACATAAAAAGGCAGATCCATAAGGAGGATTTTCAGGATATACGGCCAGTTTCTGCAGAAAGGCGTGGATGCGGCGACTAACCCGATTCAAAAGCAGCCACCGGGAAACATGTTAAATAAGCCGTTATTAGCCGACTTCACTTCTCAGCGGTTCGGCAAATCGACTTGACCGACCAAATTTTGGACAGCAACACAAATTATTGCTGAATTATTGCAGTAAGTTATAACGTTAACAACAGTTTTTTCCAGTAATAAGGCCGGACTTTAAAAGACAACAGACCATAAAATGTAGACCCCTCGACGATATAGTGGGACCAAAAATAGAGAGCTGCTGACAACATACGAAGAAAGTAATACTCAGTTGAGCATTTCAAAAGGCAAATATCACATAAAAACTTACTGAGAACCCCAAGCGAAGCATGGAAAGGCCTGCGCCCAGAAAGTACACCCACCCCGATTGGGATGTGATTCCAACAATTCCAAGATTCGTTGCCATCGCAAGGGCAAATACCGAAAGCCACTTCTTTGTATCATCCCCGAAGAGAATGGCTGTCGACTTTAAACCCAGCTTCTTGTCGTACTTTATGTCCTTAAAGGTGGATAACCGGTCAGATCAAGGGAAAAGTTAGAAAAATTAGCTCTGGGCACGCAAACACACCTGATGAGCATAAACAGTATCGTATAACACAGTCCATGCGACAGCGGAAAAGTAAAGCGGAAGGCAGATCATGAGGGGGCATGCACCGCTAATAGCAGAAAAACCGAGAAAAACTCCCCAATTGAAGGTGAATCCTTAAAGTAAACAAGAAGCGGGGGTAAATTGAGATACATATAAAGCGCAACCCAGAGCAACGCAAAAAAACGGAAACATGCAAGTTTTACATTGCTCACTTGGTGCGAATAGATTGAATCATACATAACTGTCTGACAAAGACCACAGATGTACAGAGGAATACATATTGAGAAATTAAAAGAATTAACGGCAGTATAGCCTAACAAAGCACCCCAGTTGAGGGTTGCCCCTAGAAATGGCTGAAAGTTTAAATAGACAAGCTTACCTAACATTAATTGGGGCCAATAAGTAAAACGTTTGAATAGCGGATAGGTGAAGACGAGGGCCAAACAACTCGAGCCGATCAATATACTGTAGCATAAAGGATGTAAATTAAGAGTACCTTTCGGCATTAAGCTGCAACAACACTAAAAGTGCAGCTGATAGCTGCAGACCTAGGAAAGCGAAGGCGTTGGGCAAAGAAACGGATCCATTGGCGAGGGGTCGATTTTGGGTACGGTATACTCGACTATCAATATCACTGTCCAGGATGTCATTAATTGTACAACCAGCACCGCGCATAAGTAGAGCACCCACTCCAAAAAGTGCTAGCATGCCAACATCAGGAAGACAACCTGGAGAGGTGGCAAGCGCGATGCTCCATGTACTCGGCAGATACACGAGCCATGTACCAGTGAGTGTGTCAAGACGGGCGAGCTTCATGTAGGGGTGGGCCTTTTTCGGGGTAACGCGAAAGAGAACATTCGGAACGAATGAGCGAGCATTTGAAGTAAGACCAATGTGTGCACAAGGTAGATATTTTTGAAATGAGACGCCCCTGAGAAGACAGGCCCTTGAGAGAGCCATATTTACCCAGAAAGTCAGAACGCGCGAAAGCCCAACATTACACACGCACCCACATGCCGACTTTTGTCTTACCGCCGGCAAATTAACCGACTTAAATCAAGTTCGGCAAGGTAGCAAGGTGTCTCGCGGAAGGGGTACGCCAATATCAACTAAGAGTCAGTAATGCTATAGGCACAAGCATGGACTTGAATGTTCACGATTCCGCTATTAATTTCGTGCTCAATCAATTCGTTTTAAAAAGGACAATCTTGACTTGAATTATCAACAACAGAAGTGAACAGAAAAAGTGAATCTATGCGGGATTCCATAGTCTCCTTAAATTATGGTAATCTTATGTGCGAACAGGATCTAAAATCCGGTGCAAATTGGAATATCGAGCACAGTCTAAATGCAAACACCCACCAGCCTGCCACAGTCAAAACGCAAATTTTATCGCGTAATCTGGGATTCGCGAACAACTTTTTACTTCTGTCCTAATAAATGACTGCATGCAACCTGAACTAAGAACCAATGTGCTTCACGGAGATATAGAAAGGGACATGGCAACAAAAAGTGTCGAAACATGGTGCTACAGCAACATCAGAAAATAAGGTGTAAATAGGGTTTTCAAAGGCTTTGTCTATCTCACTTATGTATGTGTCGACGATTGTATAACACCAACGAAATATAGTGGAGATAGCAAAATTAACTATGAAAAACCGAAAATAATCATTTTTAGGATAGTGTAGAAAAACCATTTAAAGCATGCACACGGTTATCAAAACTGTACGTTTTTATATTAAAAGTTGCGATCAAAATTATCGACTTATCGGCCTCAGCTATTGAATGTGCATTTTCATTGTGATTGATGACAATAAGGCGTCAAGATATACAGATTTACCCTTTCCCAACTTCATGCAGTCGTAGTGCATTGCAAACTCAGTCGCTCACCATAGAAAATCAGGACTTCTTTCATATAATTTACGTGGGGACCGAAGAGTAAACAGCCATCGTGACGCGATAAACGACTGAGTGTATATCGATGTACCTTGTGCTTTACAATGTGAAAACCTAAGTAGTGACGTACAAATGTATAAGTTTAAATCGGTAACAAAAGCGCGCAACATCAGTGACATCTTCTCCTGATTCGTAGTGTTATTATGGAA
>JAYGXS010000001.1:94949685-94981560 GCA_036362985.1 Ligula intestinalis
TAGGTGCGTCCTCAGACACGATCGGCGCAGATCGCATAGTGAGTAGAGACGTCATAGGTAGATAATGTCAGAAACTCATTTGGTTAATTACTAATAATAATACTACTTACAAATTACTATTAGTATACATTTATAGCATTTATAGCATTTCAGGTTTTGGATGTAGAGCGCTTCGATTTTTGGATTCGGAAAACTTCAGTGATTGGATTTGGAGTACTTAATCGTGACGATACTCATTATATCGGTCTAGGTTTGCCTTAAAGACATCCACGGAAGGGGACATGACAATATCCGCAGGAAGGGCATTCCATGCCTGGATTACCCTCTTAGAGAAAAAGAATTTTCTTGGGTCAAGTCTTGCCCCAGTCACACGTAATTTGAGGGGGTGTCCTCGCAGCCTAGAGGTGGTGGCCCGCTCAAAGAAGTCATTTGTTTGGAGGCAGCAATCCTGACCACGCAACATGCGAAATGCCTGGATTAGGTCCCCACGTATCTGCCTGTAATCCAGAGGAAACAAGTCAAGATTTACCAATCGGGTCTCATAAGGGAGGTTCCGTTGGCCTCGTACTAATTTTGTTGCGCGTCTTTGTACCCTTTCGAGGTTTTTTTGTCTTTGGCTGTCCAAGGTCTCCAGGCTTGGATGGCAAATTCCAGTTGAGGTCGCACGAACGTGCCGAATACCTTGCCAAATACAGCTTTGTCAAACTTAGCAAAGGCTCGCTTGATTAGATACAAGCTCGACATTGCGGATTTAGCCACTTTCAGGACGTGGAGTGATGGCTTCAGTGAAGGCGTGAACCACACCCTGAAGGCGTGAACCACACCCTCACTAGGGTAAGATAGGAAA
This sequence comes from Ligula intestinalis, assembly GCA_036362985.1. Taxonomy (NCBI): domain Eukaryota; kingdom Metazoa; phylum Platyhelminthes; class Cestoda; order Diphyllobothriidea; family Diphyllobothriidae; genus Ligula; species Ligula intestinalis. The sequence continues at coordinate 94,950,533 of JAYGXS010000001.1, forward strand.
CTCCTCCTTTCCCTGAAACCTAGTTTATGTAAATGTACCTACCACATTATGCGCAGCCCATAATGCGTTTGCCATGGTATTGAATCTACCTTAAAAAATAGAGCACTACAAATGTGGGGACAATGTTCTAATTCGAACGCTTTACCAAAGGCAATTTGGAAGCAGATTCGTAACTCAGTTCTCAGGACAGAAATGAAGATCGTGGCCTCCGATAGCCAAACTATTATAACTATCCGGTTTATAAAATAAAAGCATACTATTCCCTCCTTCGTAAGCGGAATGTATAATGCGCAATTCCAAATTTTAAAATTGGCTAATAGCGGCCTTGAACTACCAACAGACCAGATGAGATCATCAGATCTGGGCTCAATATCTTTTGCGCAAAACGACTACTTACCGAGTACGCTTCGAAAATCTACATTTGTCAACGACTGTTGTAAAAACTTTGAAAACCGCATCTAATCAGACTGTGAAAAACACATTACAAGCTTACTGAGGCGTCCAAGGTTGTGTGCGGTCAAAAAATAGAATAAAATCATAAGTTCACATCTGACATTGGTCGAAATAATTGAGATACAGACAGAGATATGTTATCGTCAGAACCGAAGATCATATAGTCCTTCACCAATCAATCAGAAAAACATTCTTACTGTATGGAAATACCTCAGCATGCTGTTCGCCAGCTTATCTTGAATAGTTGGATACAAAATGACAGGTAAACACGGGAAGGGAACGAAGACACAGGCAGCTATTAAGCGCCAGTAAACTATCATCAAATTGTTGATTGGACATCGGAAACAGTTACAGGACCAGTCGGACTGTATCCGAGAAGAAAACTTGATTTAAACGACTAACTTACTTTCCCCCTTTTCGACTGCATATTACCACTCACGGGCAGATTTCTCAGTTTTATTTTTTAACTATTAATGTGTTTCAATTAGTTCTGGAAAATAAGGCTATCACCGATTTGTGCGCTAGTACTACCATACCGCGCACGAGAAAGCAATGGAGAAAGAACCACCTAGGGACTAGGCAATGTTTTTAAAATTGATTTTGTTCACTCAGATGGCAACGGGAATCTGAGGGCTTTTTGCGCGACATTTTGTTATCAATGATACGCGCTCGTCATTACTTCCAGTCTTCATACTAAGTCAAGTAAGCGCATCACTGAGACTGCTATGGTTAGGATCTTGCTCCATCCCATTCTGTCTGTTGGTTGGTTAGTAGCCCTTGTTGGAACAGGGGTTCCCGCCGGAGTCCAAACTGGGTGCAGTTGGGAGACGGAGAAAAGCCGCACCTCGGCCGGCTTGAGTCAAAGGTCTTCGGGGGTGAGTTGGGTGCCTGGCCGGGAACTGCAGGCGAAGAGATGCCAGCAGTCATGCGGCGAGACGCCGCAGTCGGGACAGCAGCCGGGTATAGACGGGCCCAGCCGGTGTTGATACTGAAGAAGGAGCATGCAGTAACCACTGCGTAGCTGCGCCAGGGTACAGCGGGTCACCTTAGGAGATTTCGTTCCGAGGTGGCAATCGGAGGTGGAAGGCCACTAAGGACCGAGGGATGGTAGCTGGATTTAGCGTCCATAACGACTCTCTAGTGAAGGCGCTGGTAGCCTGTCCTGATGGCGGAGCCATCAACCGGTAGATCCGAAAGGAGGCGACAGCTGCCTTGTGGAGACCTCAGATAGATGTCCGAAAGTTACGGCTAGGCTCAGGAGCGTTGCAACGATGGTGGTTCGGATGGCAAGGCTGTGAACAGGTCCACCAGAACTGCTTGCCGAGGAGTTTGTTGTGCGCGGTGACCGGCAGGACAGAAGCCTCCGCATGAAGGTGATCGATGGGCGACATTTTATAGCAGCCCGTGATCGTGCAGAGGGCACCGTTCTGTGCTGACTGAAGGCGACGGAGACTGGAGGAGCTGATTGTGGGAGACCAGATTAGTGCCACATAGGTGAGATGCGGCTTGACCAGCGCCTTGAATTTGGTCGCCAACGTCTCTTTCGAGCAGCCCCAGGATGTGCCCGCGAGAGCCTTGAGGACCTTGGTGCATCGGCTCAATTTGCTCGCGACCTCCCTCACATGGTCCGCGAACGTAAAGAGCGGATCTAAACGGACGCCAAGGAGCTTGGGCTTACGGACCAGCGGCAAAGCCTCGCCGTTGACGATGATAGCCGGGTGAAGATTGAACTCCTTCGGGTCCAGCTTGAAAACAGTGACGGACGAATTGGCTGCCGAAATCGTCAACCGCGCTGAGTAAGGAAGTCCACAACAGTAGGCATGGATTCTGAGAGGACCTGTGCAGCCTGATAAATGTGATGGTGCTGGCAGAAGGTGACATCATCCGCGTATACTACCACTTTGGCAGGTGCCGGAGGGAGTGTAGTTTCCCGCATGTAAATGTTTAACAGCGTCGGGCTGAGCACAGAGCCTTGAGGAATACTGCAGGTTTGCTTACGGGCCTTAAAGATAGTGCCGCGGAAAAGGACACGATCGTGACGGCCACGGATGTAAGCCGCCAACCATCGGACCAGGCCAGTCGGGACGTTCAGGGAGACCAAGTCCTGCAGGAGCTGATCGTGGCGGACGCAGCCAATTGAGACGCAGTCAATTGAGACTGCCACGGTCAGCGAAGCGGGCTTCTTTTGATTGAAGTCCTCGAGGATGATGTCACTGGGCTCGAAAAGCGCCGTTGTTGTGCCAAGACCCGACCTGAAACCATTTTGGTGGCTAAACAGATCCGCTGCAGACATCAGAATTGGGTGGAGAAGTCGTTCCAAAATCTTCGCCAGTGGACTGAGGAGGGCGATTGGGCGATAGGTGGTCGCTAGGCTGGGGTCCTTGCCAGCTTCGACCAGTGGAATGATGATGGACTGGCACCAGCAATCGGGGATGATTGAACTGGCCAGCGAAAGATTGAAAACGGCTGCCAGGTAGACAGTCACATTGGGGCTGATATGGCGCAAATGGATAGGTACCAGGCCATCCGATCCTAAGGCTTTCGAGACTTTCGTTTTTCTGACGGCGGTGAGAATAGCATCGGCCGAGAAGGAGATGTCCGGAGGTGGGGCCTTCTAGAGGAGACGAAGGAGCGCTGGCTTTTATGACTGGGCGCCGAGCGTGGCGAGAACAGTTTGTTCATCTTCGCGGCGATCTGAACGTTGTTCGAGATGAAGATTTCGTCCCCGAAGCTAATGGACTGGTTAAGTTTGTCAGCCCGGGGCTTGGTCAGATTGCGTAGAAGTTTCCAGATGGCAGCTGAATTGCCGCAGAAAGTACAATCTGCAACTCTTTCACGCCAACGTTCCCATTTGTCGTCGTTGACGGTCTTGGTAATCAAGCCGTTGAGTTCGCCGACGCGCGGGTCATTTGCACCTCACGCTCGAATCTCGTCTCTCACTCGTTCCAGTCGGGAGGCTTCGCGTGGGTAGGTAGGGCGGAGTATGGGAATGCGACCGTTCGGTATGTGGTGGCATGGTGCTGCCAGAAGCAGGTTACGAACGGCAGGTGTCCGTCGGCCAGCTTGCTACTTGCAATAACGAACGTTGTGCCAAAAAACACATGCCACAGTACGTCATAGGCGCTATGAAGTACTGACTATCGGTAAAAACCCTCAAACAACTGTCTGCATTTGGCCTATTGTACCGTTAGCAGCATATTAATGTTTTGAATACTATTTTCCGCGAGGCTCTGCAGTCCGTTTTGTAACCCTCCATAAGATAATGGTGTGTAGGGCCAGTAGAGCGGGTCTCAAGCAGTCAGGTAGATTCTGTTTCCTCTCAACGCTTGATATCAGTGCGTAAGAAACAATGTGAACTTGTTTATCTCCTAATCAATTAAGGCGGCAACTGGGAGTGAAAACCCATCAGCTTTAGCAAGATAACCGCGTGGTATTCATAAACTGCCAATAAGCGACCAGTACTTTAAAAATAGTACATAATTTACCATATCGACAGAATATGTATAGATAAGAGGACAGACGCGTGTTTCTTCTACATTTTCCTATCGCATGACACAGTTTTCAGAGGTTTGGTAATAACAGCAGGTCCCGCAGCATCCCCTGAGCTTTCTGGTAGATATTACAGTTTTAAATTCCAACCTTCAATTTCCTTAAAACTTAATGCAATAAACTGGAGAACATTCCACGTAATAAAGCTTGATAGGCTGGCTCTTAAAGTAGATATGAATATTGGAAAAAAAGATGCCTGAATTTTTAGCTAGTACTTGTGCTGTCTGTGTGGCAAATATTTCAGCAACTTTATAAGTAATAATGTGCACCTTAGCGGCGATAAAAATAAGCCATACGCTGTGCACTAGCAAAAAGTTTGAGTGTAAACGTAATTGGTCTCATTGAAGACTACCAAAGGGTATGTCCCTAAAAAACAAACCATCCATGAAATAAATGGTAGGCAGATTCTCCACGAGTCAAAGTAGGGCTGCAGTTTAACGGTTATTACAGCCTCAATTCATCAGCCATAAAGTACGGGCTATCACAAGACATTAAAGGTAAATACTTAAACCACCATGAAAAGTTGTTCTTAACGGTACATATAACATAATAGGCAATACGTATGTGTCAATTTCAATCTGAAAATCTACTCACTAAATGCACGAAACCAGTAGATAGCATAAACAAATGCGTAAGGTCGAATGACTAAATCAGGACTCTTTCTCACGGTTCAGCTTCCAGTCAGAGTAGAAAGTTCAACGACCCCAATATATGAACTTTACGCGCACCTAGGTTCAACACAATGTTGACAGATACTTCGCACCCAACGAACAAAAGCCTTAGGTTATGAGCACACAATGAGTAGAGTGAAAAGGCTGAAAATAGAACGTACGGTGAACATGCCCTTTGTAGGTCGGAATAACGCCCTCATTTCGGAATATACGCAGTGAGTGCGGATCCTCGTTGTAACTGTTCGGTGGTGGTCCAATTCTTTCGGGTTTACTAAATTGATAATACATATTATTTTCTAAGCAAAATGAAGTAAAGTGTAAACTGCGTCAAAGGGACGTGAAAGAGTTAGATGGCAAACAGTGAAATAAAAGTTAATGGCCATGAGTTGGACAGAAATCAGTGCATTCAGACGAAATGTTGGCAAGCATAAGTCCGTACGTTCTCATATAAATGTAATGATCCGATGAGAATTTATCGAAAGCCTACGCATGCTCACCAAAATTTCTTCTGAATTCTCTGATGAAAAGCTGTACGACTTAAAAACGATCCAAAAAGTACGTGGATATACACTCGCAGGTGGTGTTATAAAAATGAAATAAGTTTTTTTATAAAAAACTTCGAAACAAGCAGGAAATAATCATAATAATAAGGGAAAGTCAGAAGAGTAGTTGTCGAGCAAAGGTTATCTTCCAATAAATTCCTATCGCGCCAGTCAAGCTATATTGGAAGAAAGTACAAGGTAAACACGCGGTCAATAATGTTCGTTTTATTATACAAATGAGTCGCGGGAATAGGCGATAGAATTTGATAAGATAAGGCCAGTGACGAGGCAGAGTGGATTTGGTGGAGCCAGTCCAGGAAGGGAGATAAATAGAGAGCGCAAAAGAGCACAGTTAGGCGACCGTTGTTCATGCCAGACGCGAAGTTTACAGGTTTGTTTTTTGCATACAAGACCAGCTCTGACAACCTGGTGGCGGTCGCTTCTGCTGTTTCTAGCAGTCGCTGACTTAAAGACTTGGAGTAGTTCAGTGAGACCTTATAAATAATCCAGAAGACTTAACTAGGGTCAATACAGTGTCCGAAATCCTCAATTTACGCGAGGATAGCACCGTTTATGCCCATTACTTTACCTTTTCTCAGCTATACTGGAAGGTGTTCCCTTATTCTCTTGTAAGAGCGCCGACTATTACCTCCAATCTAACCTGTCCCACAGGAGCAAGTGAGTGATGGTTGCGAAACTGCTATAGTTCGCACATTATCAAGACCAGGTTTTCTTTCGATAAACACTTTTTCGGACGCTACAACCAGGCCTTTGACTTCGACGAACGTCTAAAAAGGGAAGCAAACCTGCTGTTTCCAACTCTAAATTGAAGTTAGTGGACTGGTGTGCTTGGGTGACAGCATTTGAGAGTTCGTTTATATCGGTTTCTGTTGCAGTGATGGTTAATGTCGTCAATGTAGCGACCGTAGAGCTTTAGTTTATTGATCTGTTCGCTCGGTTAAAATTTCGCTGGCTTGCCGATGAAGACAAAGAAAGGTCCAAGAGGCGAACTCATAGAAACGCCATCTAATGCTGTGCAGTTGATATTCAAAAATGAATAGTGCATATAATGCGCATCTTAGTAGTTATTCTTGAATTACATCCATGAATATTCCTGGTTGCATTTGACTTGGCAATGGGAATTCGCAGATTTAATTAACTTTCTTGCTAAACGAGAGGTTCTCAAATAGCGATGTGACGTCTGGAAAGAGTGACATCGTGCTATTTGAGTTCCTGGTTTAATTTCGAAGAAAAATTCGAACGTGTCTCGATAGCTACGTGGTGGCAACTAATACTGTAAAAGCTTAAGTTTCTAGGTTAACCACTTCGTTATCGCATGATATGGCGTGCTACACATGTCCAAAATCAAACGAATTGATGGATCATTCTTGTGGATCTTCGGCAGAATAAACAAACGGGCGAAGTGAGTTCCCACCGGTCTTAGACGTTCGAGATCAAGGATGCTCATAAAAATCCGTTCCAATACAAATGTACCTGTCTCATGATAATTTATCAAAAGTTTATGTACGCTGGGCAAATACTCTCCTGAATTTTCTGATGGGAATTTTTGAAACTATAAATGAAAGTGTTCAAATTTCAACTAGACCATTTCAGATTTTTGGAAAAGAACAAACATTGTTTTTCAACTATCTTGAATGCGAAGACTATAATTGCGGACTTTGCACAGATTGTCATCTCAGCTTTTCGGGCCAATGCACTATAGTAAGCACTCCTCTGTCACGATAAAAAAAATAAGTAATTACACAACCGAACATTTGGTAATGATTAAATATTTTAGAAATTTTTGAATAATCCAATGACGTTTTGGGGATTTTGCTCCTCTTACTTTGAGTAATATTATCGACGAAGGTTTAAGCAAATTTAAAATTTAGTCCGTTTTCGAAAGCAAGTCCTACTGCCTATCCGTGGTATTTATTCTGATCAGAATAAACTATTTTATGCCAAAACAAGAACAAGAGGGTGTACTGACAAACCTTGATGCCGCGCCTGCTAAAACTTCACAATTTTCTGACTTGATATTGTTGCATTAATTTGTTTTTTTTCATGAAACGGATGAGGGTAGTATAATATAAAGCCGGCATTAACCACTGATAAAAAAATCAGTCAATACTTGAAAAAAGTAAAGTCAGTCTAGCAATGTTAAGCCAAAGGCAAAGATTGAGCGGACTTAATCAGCGTTTTCAATCCTTTTACTCAAATGTGAAAAAATACCAGTTCATGAATGAATTATAGATCTTTACTTCAGAGAGCAGTTACAATATCGATTATTTAGACTTGTCTTTATTATTCCAAGTAAAAAAGACACTCGTAAAATTAAAAGAACATTAATGATGACAACAGAAAACGCTTACGGTTTAAGTGGCTCGCTCGGGTAACTGAGTCTGTCGTAATGGTTCTTCGTTTTCATTCGGAACACTTCTAATGACCTCTCAGCGCCTTCATGAAACCGGTTTGCAGTTCCGAGCTCTGTCGTCCGCAGTTGCGGAATATAACCTGTATATCCAGGTATGGGTGGCTCAGTTGGCCCACGGGGACCTATTTTGCCCGCAGTTTTCTTCAAATAATCGTCAATCCACAAGTTCATATTGTCGCGTGCGCTGGGGTCGTCTCGAATTGGTTTTAATCTTGGGAACAAGCCACTCAATTCCTTCAAGTTTTGATTGTCCTTCTCATGTTTTTGGAACTCTGTAACAAACTCATCCACACATTCTTCGCATAAATGCTTAAAGGTTCCACCAAACTTGTAAGGCATATGAGGGACGTCACCTGGAAAATAAAACCGATTAAAAGTCTAAGTACCAGTATATCCAGGAATCATGGTGTCCATGTATTTATTTTCTCCAGTGGCTTTAGGAATTTTGTCACGTGGAATTTCATCCTTGAAGACTTTTGGTGTTTTTGATATTTTGTCATCGCCAATTCGAGGTTTTAAATATATCTCAGACTACCAAATCGAAAATTAGAGACAACTTACGGCGGTCGTTGGTCCCTTATAATACGGCAATTTCTTTAAAAACAAAGTGATAAGCAATTCCAAAGGCATTACCGCTGCAATCTTGGCCGTTTGTATTCCATATGTTAGCCCATGAACAAATTTGAACTGTGGACAGTAGCCCATATACCTGTACAATAAATGACGACGAAGTGGCATCATCTTACCCGGGAATATGGGCACCCTGGGGCAGATTACAAAAATCCTGTCGCTGTTTAGCCGTAGGACCACCTCCATACTCAATAGCCGTCATCCCGTTCCTTTTAAAACTGATGTCCTTTTCGTAAGTTTGGCATTGTGCTTTCCGTGAAACATTAAAACAAATAAAATTTGTAGCAGTATATTTCGAATTGTCGCAAATAAGATATAAATGAGTGCAAAAAATATTAAAAAATGCAGAATTGTTGAATATATTGCTGCACTTCTACCAGAACCAGTGAAAGTATCGAGTCTGGATTACCTATATACTGCTTAGCGAAAATATTAAATCTATAATGGCAAATAGAAGTGGCAAAAGCAGATGACACTAAATCAAAACCTCTACTATAGGAAGAAGAAATAAATCAAGAAAGGGAAACAGATAAACTTGATTGAATACAGAAAAAGCGATGCAAGACCAAAACGCTGATTAAATGAAGAAACGGGTCTAAAAGCGCATCAAGAAAATAATCAGCTAGAAAGCAAGCAAATTTTATTTACTATCAAGTGAAAAAATGAGCTCAAGTGGACAGACGGCTTATATTTTTTGTGGTCTTTAAGTATTACAGCATAAAGTGCAGGCTTACAGGGTTAATATTACTTAAATTTATGCCATCTTATGCCTCCGTGAGTATCCTTGAGCTGCCACTGTTTCATGCCTCTGATGATGAATCCACGACGGATGTCGAAACGTCAGGCGAATAAACTTATTGTTCCAGCGATCGAATGTTCTTCTCTATCCTTGAGTTGCCTGTGGCTATGAGACGATGTATGAAGAAAGAACCTTCAATTAATTGCCAACAGAATGAGAAGAATTTTATCTCCAACGTATGCTAACACTAGAGGATTGAGCAGCCTTTTCTTTGCCATCAAAACCGGACGCCTGATTGCGATGAGAACAAACCGTTCATACCAAACTTCTTTGTGCTTGTTTTTTTCGACAGTCCAGGTCTCCGCTACATACAACAACATCATACACCTTAAGTTTGAGGTTAACAGGGAAACCGTGGCGATTCCAGATTGAATTAGGCAGCTGGCCAACATTATATCGTGCTTTTGAGATCCCATGACCATTTCTTTGTTAAGTTGGATGCTTACCGAGAGCGTTATGTCTAAAGAGACGACATTTTTTAACGGCTTTAAATTGGCTGCTGTTGGCAGTGATGTGAGGGTTGTTATGTTCAATATCATGTGACGACTAATGCATAGTCACCGTTCTGCCCGTGTTTATGGTCATGCTGAGGCTGATGCAGCTAGCAGCGAATATATGTATTCTCCGTTGCAGATTATTTCCTGTTATTGTCTTAAGCCTGTAGTCCTTACGTTATATATCTGCGCCTTGTGCTTATTTTGCGACTCAGGGGTCTTCTTTCTGCGCTATGTTAGCCACCTCCTTCGTTTGTGGTTTAGTTCTCTCTTTATTGCGGTCGTTATCCACCGGGGCCTGTTTGTTACTGCCTTTTCTGAGATAGGGCGGAATTCGGAATAAAGTCCGTGTAAAAATGCCTTGAATTTCGACAAATCTACTTAGCAAAATAATCGTTTATCTAAATGCTCAGTCTAATAGCATGTTATTATCATATTCGTAATAAGTGAGTGGTCGTGTATATTTATCTTGTTTCGACTGACCAACGACTGCTGGCGTATGTGACCAATCTCCTTTTGAATTTTCGGCAGAGTTCATTGTAGGGCTGGTCAATGTTAAAAGTTTCCCATCCCAAGGGTCTTACAGAATTCGTGTTTAAATCCTTAATTTTTATTGATGCAAAGCTATTGCGTGCTAAGAGTATAGTAGTAAAGAAACTAAATGTTTTACAATAGTTTGCTGAAATAAAAACGTCGATTAAAAGTTTGTGGAGGTGACAAAAGCCTGAAAGACAGCCTATAGCCCAAGAAATATATCAGAACATTTCCTTTTTACTAATATACTGAAATAAGCGTTTGAATAAGCAGAAATTCAACCTAATGGAAATTGGCAAGTCGTTTTCATTATTTATGCATTCCTTCAAGAGGCCCCACTATAAAGACCTATCACACTTTTCTTCTGTATCAATGCATTTAATGACCAAGTTGTTACTAATAAGGATCTCAAAAATTTTTGCCTATCTTTCTCCTGAAGAAGCCGCACTCCACAGCATCAACGTCATGTTGGGTCGAATTCAACTGCGTTGGTGCAGACATCTCTTGAGAGGGATGAGGAACGCCTACCAGAACGAGTATTATCCGACAGTTTTACCACGAATGGCAACTGAAAAGCGAAAAGAGTAGAGAAAAAGAGGACCCCAAAAGACACCCCTAAGCATTCGCAAGTCAAAGAGAAATTTTTGAAGGGCCACGCACAGAATCGACTGGCCTGGAACCGAACACTGAAGACTAAAGTAGCAATCTATGAAACCGCAGTCAATGCCGCATTAGTAACTAGCAAGTCTCAAGTGCCTCCAATTCACAACGTAGCTCAAATTATCAAGAAATATTCCGCGGACTGGTCGGCCGTATCGGACACCTCCGGACTCAATGGAACATTAACTAGAAAACTCAGCTTTCCGATTCCGCAGCTGATATAACCTATGTGTTCCTTTGTCAACACCGGTTTATCCCCCCGATGCGTGTTAGGAAGAGAAGGCAAAGCAGGATAGCAGTTAATAGTTATCTTTCACTATTTTTGCTTGTACATACGCTGTGCCTTCTGTGTGTTCGGCAGCAGCGTGTGTTCTGTCGTCGGTCTCACCTCGGTAGCAGTCTCTCGTCTAGGACAACGGATTCCTGTGTCTCCAGCAGCAGAATCTCGGGTCATCGGTAGCGCGTCTCGGTAACAAAATGTGCCTTCTGTTTGCGGCATCGTATTTAAGGGCCAACCGTCTTTGTTCCCTATTTGCCCCTCCGCCACTGACCTGCAGGCAGCCATTATGCGGTGACCTCCGTGTGACACTTGGCGCGTCTGCCTTGTCTCTGGCCAAGAGTGATCTCAGCAGGACATACTCCGACTGGCGGCGGTCTCACGTGTTGTCCGTCATTTATGGTCGTGCGTAACCTTTCCCTTTATGCAATGGCGCTATCTCGTGTTCTCTCTTTATTATCGTGCCTTGAGGACGGCACGAGTGTTGACTCCTGTGCTCTGCCGTCCGAACAGCAAGCATCCTCGTTGTCAGCCATTTACGAAACTCCACGGCACGCCAGATTAGTAAAAGTAGTGTTTTCACACTCCTGAGGCTCAGCGACCGTTGCCTCCGACCATCACAATCTGTCCTATCACTGCAATAACTCCCGCAATGACAGCGCCGACTACCAACTCTCCCACACTCACTGCTGAAGAGAACAATCCAAAACCCAGCATGGACGAGGAAAATTCAGCAGACCATGACCCGCATGCCAGTCCTCATGCAATTAGCGTACAAGCGGACATCTATCTTAGATAGGGGGCGTTAATTACCATAAGTAGCCAGTAGTACAGCGACCGTGTCCTTTAAATATTATAACTCCCTGTGTAAGAAGTTCAAGTTTCTGCTACTGCCTGTGATGATGAGTTCATGAATGAATCCGAAACGTCCGGTGAACAAAGTCCTTGTCCCTGTGGTCAAATCTATTTCCCAGTTTCTTCTCCTTAAAAATTCATGAGCAACATTCATTTTATATCTTTTTTGGCGAATAAGTGAATGTGTGTTTTTTCACTTTCATACCTCTGTCTCCTTGTAGCGTTTACAAATTCAATAAGTGTACGGTCAATCCACCAGTCATCAGTATTATTAAGAAAATTCGGCCACTGCATGTTTGCTTATTCATTCCGAGATTTATTCATGAATATTTTAGCTTGATCTTGATAGCACTCACACTGGTGCTCAATAAAACTATCATTATTAATATTTTGAGGAAAACACACGGTGGTACCAGTTGTTTGTATGGTCCTAGGGACTTGTTTAAAGATAAATTTACTGTTCCTTGCTCTACCGGCAATCGAATGAGTGAACGAACCAAGGCGCGTGTTCAGTGCCGAGAGGGAAAATTAGAAATAGCCACCCAATGGCAAAAGTCTCCTAGCCCAAGTTTCTTACTGAATTCTTGGTTAAGGGCGAATGAAGTTGTTGCGCACATCACTAGCCGTATAGATGCTTGATAACTACGCAATAATAATAATAATACTAATAATAATAATAATTTGTATATTTAAGACCACCTGTAATTGTTTTACTGAACAAAAAAACTAAACTTTTGAAGTTGCAGTTTGTGACAGAAATCACACAGATAACGGCGGGAACACACTGATGATCTGAATCCCTTGCAGCTGCAGGATATCGAAGAAATATGTGCATGGCCTTTGAAAATGCTGTTTCATGAAATCCATTCCCCATACGAATTAAGTAACTGGCTCGGACAGTTGCTGGGGCCCTGGAATGGCAATAGAGAGTGAGGTCAATGGCTCAATCCATTCGCCTCACATAAAACAATCTGACGCATTTGGACCTACTATGGTGCATTAAAAGTCATGGTGCGGAAAGCTACTGATTGATGGAATAATTTGAATTTCACATTCAATCCTGCGTGTGTCTTTATTTAGTGACCGATTGGCGGACTGAGGGTCAGGTTGCAATAACTCCTTATTTATGAGACCTCGGTGGTAATCCCACTTCGTAAGATCCGAGTCTTGGGTGGCGGCAGATCCAAGGGCGCCACTGAGCATGTCAGCCACTCGTGTTTGCTCTCACTTCTGGTATTTTTGACTTGATCATGACAGTTGGTCCAAATAGGGGAGGACCAGAGAGTGTGCAAGATGCAGTGCAAGTCTACTCCAACTATAGTCTACTAAACTTTCAACTCACCACGCACAATTCCCTCCTGCTGCAAAGAAAGCTGTGAATATAATCAAATTCAGCGATCGAACGGTCATATATAATATAGGTTGCCTGCTGGTTACCCCAGTGTGACTGATATAATTCGGCCAAATATTCATATTTAATTTCAGTCTACGTCTAAAATACCTCAAATAGACCGGTTAACTCCACGTTAGCGAGTACGTTCTAAGGAAACCAGGAATCAATATATTCACAGTCACAAATATGTAGACTGGACCGATGGGCCTTGTCCTTACTCTGCAAACTCCGCCTGTGCATGTTCACATTTCTGATGGGTCCTACTTAAAAAATGAATAAATTAAATAAATAAATACTTCTGATTGGTCTAACCTTCAACGAGGCGCTTCAACTGACGAGCTGCCACCGAGATGCCGAAATAAAGAGATGTCTTGCCAAGTGGCGAGAGCAAGGCGTTCGGTAACCGTTCATGCATATGGAAGTTGACACTGCCAAATTAAAGTGCTTCGTGTAATATTACACTTGACCACGGGCGTCAGTTGCGCTTTATAGGAAATTTTTGACTGGCTCCGGTATGTAGCATCGCAACGATCACAATCAACCTAGAAGTTAACCTGTGCATCTGCATACAGTTATATTCGTAGCATTAGTCTTATAAAGCTAGCTTCTATACCCTTTGATGAATATGGTTTGTGCTAGGGGACCCGGCCACTTAGGAAGGTATTGACAGGAGCTGAGGCATGAACATAGATTGTCCAGTGTGAGGTATATAACGGACGCCCGGAACCGACACCCAGTCGAAGCGTCCTTCGGTACTAGAATGGTTGCAGAGTGGAACGCTCTGTTCGCTGAAGTCATTTTCTCAATCTTCTTGAAATCATTTAGTACAAACTCGACACGCATAACGCTTCTCAGGCCCCAGCGACACACTAAACTGAACAAAATAGCAATTACATATAATTTTATTACCCATAACAAGTTAGCAGGTGTTATGTTTGAATAGTGTATTTAAGGCGGTGGTTTCTTGCTTTTTACCGGAAAATTATTTGAATTCCCCTTTTGTATCGATGCTTCTTCTTCGCTACTTTATAACCAATGTGGAGTTCAGGGCTCTCACGTATCTTTCCCTGAATAAAACCGAACGGAAATGGTGACTTATACCTGATATTTTTTATAGTCATTCAGTCTCGCGAAGCATCTAACACATCCTCCTCTCTCACTGCTCAGGTTTCGGTGTCAAGACAAGGTCGGGACGATCAGACATGAGCTCGGGCGTAGTGCTGGAGAAAGCCAAGACGTCCACCTAGACGTGCCGCACACGACGTGGTCTCCTTAAGTATTTACCAATCCTTCACGTGGACGTCACGGTTCTCACAAATGTCCCTGGCGTCTGAAACAATAAACTGATCTTACGCAAGCAGTCCCGGTGGCGAAGTCCCGGCAACAGTAGCTTATGTAGCCCCACACATCAATCACTACACCCTGCATGTTTTCCCACGAAAACGGTGTTAATCGGGTTTTGTGGACGGGAAATTAGGACATGCAGTGGACTATACTTTAATAAATACTAAATGCGTTTTTATTTTACTGTATTTACAAGTGTTGTTGGTTTGCATCTGCAAATTTGCCTAATCTGTATTATCATTCAACTTATTACTGAAAAACCCGATTATCAAATAGCAGTTTTCTTGAATCTTCCGAAAAATTGAAATGGTGGTTAGGAGGTCGTCTAATTCAACTTAGGTGTGGTTCAACTTACAGTTCTCGCGTTAGATTAATGTAGCCCGCGCGCCAAGCGCCGCACACACCTTCAGTTTACATGCGGAACAACTGCGTCCTGCGGCCGCGGAAGCAACTTCGAGTGCATTTTTTCACTTTACACTTACTTCTAAACATTTCCTCAGCTGCCTTAGCTCCCCAAGATTTCTGCCCTTACTCCCGTTACTCGCCCTTACAACCTAAGAAATTCAACGTTGATTATACCTCCTCCAGCTTTTTTACTTCTAAAAAATCCCTATTTTTTGCTTCTAGGTATAGCTATCTTTGAAATAATTTGCCAATTGATATTCGGCCGTTGACATGTCTATGTGCATTCAAGCGAAGACTGCACATTTACCTCAACACTGAATCTATTAACCTTGTGTTTACCTCATCTTTTCCGGGTAGCTTTCTCCACGATCCCGAGAAAAGACCATCGGGAATTTAGGATCCCTTCTTGAAAATACCTTTCTCTGACTCGTGTCCCTCTGAATCAGGCCGCAGTCTTGACGGCTCTCGTTTCGCTGGTCATCAACCATCATCAAGGCCTTATATTTGGTCGCATCTCAGACATCCCCAACGAGGGTCTTGTAGATTTTACGGACTTTTGGATCTCATACGGCGGTGCCCATCACGATCATAAACTGGTGGGTTCCCTATGTTCTATTATGCCGCACCGGTTTGGGATCCCGGTGCGTAGTGCTGGGAACCCGTCTATACCAGATATGTTTCGTTAACACCTATTGTTCTGCCTCACGCCCAGCTTCGACTGAGTTTGCTTCCAAGCCCCCTCTCCTACTAACAGAGGCAGTGGGTATCATAATATATAGTCGGAATACAGATAACGATGTGGCTCATCTGTGTGTGCCCTTGAATTTCACTTTCCGAATGACACTGCTATATTCATTATTTTTTCGAATTTTTGGTTTATTGATGAGGCTCATCGGGCCTGAAATATATAACTTATTATTATTATTATCCTACTTCCCCACCCCAAAAAACTCTATAACCACCGTTTTTGCAGCACGAATTGCTTGGACTAGAGGTATATGAGTGGGAACTACATAAGCTACTTTTGCCGAAGTCCCTTCAGAAATCGTCTGAATAATTATGTGTTACTTGTTTTCCCACAAAATTATGAACCGAACTAAATAACACGTCAACCCCAAAAAGGAGAGTGCTTTGAAAAAAATGCTGCTTAAACTTTGTTAATAGATTTTAGTATTGATAGTATTGCACGTATAAATGTTAATACTAGGGTTTTCGGAGGTACTGCACATTACTATCATCAAATAAACTGTTATTAAGAAGTTTTTGGACACCAGCTGAGAGGATACTGTATAATCTTCGGATAACTTGAAGCACAGGTTGGGAAGAGTCGACAACCGGAGAAAAACAACGCCACTGGTGCCAGGAAAGTGGCGGTCCACGTGAAGTTGATAGAGGGATCATAGCGCCTTGAGTGAGGACGTGTCACAGTCGACCTTGCAGTTGATTGGTCCGCTTTGATAGCAGCGATTAATAAGAAACCAGACTGCCAACGATACGTGCGAAAGCAACAATGTTGCAATAAGCACTGTAGTAGGGCCACTTTAAGCTTCCCTTATTTGTCAATTGCAAATTTTCGAGTAAGAATATGCGTCCCCAAAAGATAGGTACGGATAGAAGAGTGTAGTAATAGCCAAAATAAAAGTCCTTGTTTAATAAATCACTTCACAGTCCAGACTTTTCTGAGTCTATCCTTAAAGGTGATTCTCGCCTTGTCAGCGAGCTGGTTTTACGGATTCACCAGAGCAGGTAGTATATAAGCCTCGCCATTATTATAATACACTCTAATTGGTCAGGTAAGCAGCTTTCCCATTATATCCGTTTAAGAATCATCCGTTGCACGGCATTCCACGTTGGATTCCGTCAACAGTCCTAGAGAAACTTTGGTGGTTGATGGCTACCACCTGAACCTTTAGAACTAAACCCTCAAAGTCGCATATTTGCTAAGTCGCGATCCAAGTTATATTTTGATGGTCGACGGGCGATCAGCCAAAACAACCTAATGATACCTTATTTCGTTTTTCCATACAACCACCTAACAAAAGTACAATCGTTGTGCTTCAAACGCCGCAAACATGAAATAAGTAGATTGACCCATTCGGTAGGCCAGGCCCTGGCCTGGGTTCAACTTATTGGTGTATTTATAGG
The DNA here is from genome assembly GCA_036362985.1 of Ligula intestinalis. Lineage (NCBI taxonomy): Eukaryota > Metazoa > Platyhelminthes > Cestoda > Diphyllobothriidea > Diphyllobothriidae > Ligula > Ligula intestinalis. The sequence goes on from JAYGXS010000001.1 coordinate 94,967,718, forward strand.
TGTTAAGGCTAAGAAGGTTAATCCTAACAGCTGCGATCGTCCAGGCCCAGTTCCTTATGAGATGTAAAGAAGTTTTGAGAAGGCCAAATTGTTAGGAAGAGTGTATTCTGTAGAAGGATAGGAGAATAGATGGAAATAGTGTTGACTCGCGGACTAGTGCGTCCGTTCCCTATTCGGATCGGTTCCGGAGTGAGGCTTGAAGGCAGACACCGCATTGCTGTCTTTGTCCCACGGATTGAGGCCAACCTACTACATGAGATCAGTCTACTAAAGCGGGAATCTCGTTGGGCAGATTGAGGTCACGCCACTGTTGGTTGAGTCCAGAATGGGGGAGACTTGGTGCGTGTGTTTGGGTGCGCATCGGTTGCTCCGGCAGCCATGGCGGTCACCCGTCTCATTGCGCATGCCTCAAGGCACGCGTAAAAACAGCTTGAATGCGAGGTCCTGAGCTCTGAGCGACCTTGTTTGTGGCGTCAAGAGTTAAGAGGGCGTCGGAAAGACAGGACCACTACACAGTCACGTCTTATAAGCCAACCACATGCTGCGGTAAACATATGGCTGGCTGATTAGCACTCAATAAGTCAGAAACATGTTCTCCAGAGCTTTTCCTCTACCAGTAATGCATTGTCGCGAATAATAGTGTCAACAAGGAGCAGGTTTCCCCAAATCACAAGTATCGGCAAGACAGTGTTGGTGGACAGCAATTTACTGCCGGAAAACTGACGAAACAGAGGCTGTGTTATGGGGCAACTGCCAGCTGCGTGTGCACGCCAAGAGTGTCCGCGAAGTTGTGTTGTTTTGCCTACGTGATGTATGCTCGCTCGCTTGCAGCCAATCAAGTGATGCAAGGCATATCGATTGGCATTGAGTGTATGCACGTATGAAGCGGCGAGTGGACCGATAATGTAGGAAAAGCCGATAACGCGCGGAGTAGATGATTACGCATGAGTTTAAGTCTTGGCAGGGTGAAAGCAGACTAAGTCAGCACAGCAGGCTCCCACAGCATAACGATTAGTAGCTGATACTCGTTATGACTATGTGCACGGGCTCTCTTGGGCGCGATCTAAATGCAGCACAAAACCTTGTTTGCTGTCTCCAGCAAGCATGATAGATGGTGGATTCAACCGTGTTGTTTTGCGTGATCTTTATCAGACAGCGCAACTGTTTCCTTGCTACTTTGGTCTGGCGTCTGGCAATGAATAAATAACCTGTGCGACTGTTACTGTTATATCCCTCACTTAGTTCAGTATAGTTCAGTATATTTAGGGTAGTGTGTGTGGAACAAAAGACAGTTAGGATAGCATAGAACGGTTAACTTTAACAGTTCCTGCGTGGACAGCAAACTCTGCGCATATGCTCCAACTTGTCCGCGTGTCCGTCAGGTTGTTCCAGTTTGCAGCAAGTCCCCTACATGTGCGTCGAGGAATCCTTGTGTGCCACAAGGCCCGCCTTCTGTCCGCGGCATCTTATTTAAGTAGAAGCGGCCGTTGTCCGCTCTGTCTATTCTTATTGGTCAATGCGCGAACGGTCTATCCGGACAGCCATCGTGTGATGTGGGTCCTCTCAGGGTCACACAACCTGGCGGCGCTGACCACGCGTGGTGTAGGCTCTCTGAAGGTCGCGCGCAACCTGGCACTATGTGCGATGGGGCTTTCGCGTGTTGCGGTCTGTTTGTCAGGCTGATCCCAGGACGACTAGAGGGATGAGTCATGTTCTGTCCCATCCTTACACTTACTACTACAGTCTGGCGTTGTTTCTTTAACCTCCCACATTTTGCTGAAGAATTCAGCTTCCCAGGTGCGAACTCACGATTAGTACTTTGTTGCAGTTGTTCTTAGCATATGGGCAGTGCCAAAAAGCATATTTTGCATAACATTTGACCCACATGTTTACGGCGCTGGAATTTACAGTTTGGGAGCGGGCTGTTTTGGTTCAAAGCACAGCGTTCTGCATAAATTAAAGATTTTGTAGAAAGAGAAGCAGTTCGTTCGAGCACGACTACCCCAAAAAAGAAAAACAGATATATCGCAAGACAAATCGAAACGACAAAATAATCGATCCTTTTTCAATAGGAAAACTCGAGTCTTCATGCTTGCGGATCAAATTCCGCGCTGATAGAATGATTTGATTTAACCGTCAAAAACATATCACAGGAAGCTTCGTCTTCAACTTCTTCAAGTGTTTTTTTAATGGACGAATTTTGCTGACAACGCATAAGACCATTTTGCAGTTTTTTGGGACTGCCTATGCATTGCAGGAATGAAGAGAATGGAGGTTTAATTAAATTCATATAGTTCATATTCCCTAGTGTCATTGGTGGTTTCAGTACCTATCAACAAAGAAAATGGACGCTGAAAAGGCAACTCCTAGACCTGTTGGCAGTGGCAAGCCCTCCCATCCCAACCACAGTTGTTAAACCGAGTTCGGCTTATCTGTTGGCCGGTACAATATACGCCCACTGTGTGTTGCGTTTTGGGGAGTGGCTGACTGAGAGTCAGGCTGTAATGCCTCCTTTTTAATGTGGCCTTTATGACATTCCCAAATAGTTGGGATTCTAGCAAAGTGGGACGGTATGCCTAGGGAGCGGCCACGGTCGCGCCAGCCACCTGCACCCAGTCCCTTTTCCGGTCTGCTTGACTTTATTTTGACACCAGACTCAGGTGGATACGAAAGAAGAGAGTGAGGTGAGTATGCACAAGTCTACTATCACTTAAAACTAACTCACACGCAAGTCACCGTTCCTGCACCACCCTGTTATGGAGCATTTGGTGAACATGGTCATAATCGAAGGTCGAACTGTTATTGTACACTCCAGGCTCTATCCTTGCCAAGGATGGATATTTTCTTGAACCTCATCTGTTGCATACCCACAAACAGCGGACAAAAGTGTCGTCATATATGCCTTTATTTGCAGTCAATATGAAAATGTTCCAACTATACTAAGATCGAAGAGGCCGGTTGTGACCCCAGCGCCCCCTTTGCGCGTCTATCAGATCACACTATAAACTTTAACCTAACAGGTTGTGTGAAGGGTTATGAGAAAAAAACAAATCAAGTCAGTCCCTCCAGTGTCTGTCTGAATAATAAGGTAAACAGCCGTCTAGTCGTGAGTCGAAAAGAAGTAGCCGCCTAGACTGCTGAAAAACATGACTCGCGACTCCCTCATCGGCCTACATTGGCACGCGTTAAATAGTTAAACGTGTTCTCTTTCACAGTCTTAATAAAGTGGGGCAGATGTTGGGCTTCGGTGTGGATGAATGATCCAATAGTAAACTAACTAGGATTTATGCATTGGTCGTACGCCCTGGGTTGGAGTATCACTGACTGACAACCACTGTCTGTGCAAGCAAAACTAGATTGTTCTTACATTTTTGATCAGCTACGAGGGCTCTAGATCAAGAAGTCCCCGGCAAGAAGTGAGACGCCAATTTGTGTTATTTAATCAGGGTTGATTGGCGCGGGCTATCCTTGTGCGACTGGGTTGTCCTGTAAAGGGTCAGCAACCAGCAATATCTTCCACGTTAAATATTACTTTTAATTAGATATAGACCTATTCCGCTGCAACTTTCTATGAAGCAGTTCAAGATGGATCTGCACTTCTAAAGTCCACCTGCTTTATCTCTACCTGCAGCTTAATAACTGAAACTGTCGTTTGATGCAATTTTTATGTAATCTGCGGCAGATGGCCAACACTGCTCTCCGGCTTCCTTGCTCAATGCAAACTGACTCAAGGTCATGTGTCTTCACAGGCGGCTGCTTCAGACCAGCTGATCTTAAAGCTCTTGATCGACATTCACTCGCACACACACGCGTGCCCAACTAGTCGCGGTTCGTCAAGAGCCACTTGAACGCACCACACTGCGGCCACACAGCAGGGAGCCTCTACAAGCGATACCCTCTTCAGTCAATGTAACAACCCAATAGCAAACCACCTGAACTCGCTTCAACCCCGTAAAAGCAACTGTCATCACTACACCTCCCACAATACACAGACTCTCCGGCAAGATTCGACGCAGTCAACAGTAGCCCTGGCTTCATTAGTGGGCACTGCTGCCTACGCCAGCGACTAAGGGTTCTGTGTACAATAAAGCCCCCACTCTGTTAACTCTTGTCTTTTACCTACAACCGAGGATTCGACCTGATTATTGTAGCACTCTAAGCACAACAAACACTTAGACGGTCAAAATTGATTCGTAGGACCCCTCCAGATATCTATTACCTTCGCCCAACTGTTTAAAGTATTTTGTGGTCAAACATTCAATTTTTGGCTAGTGAGCATGCATAATAATGTAGTTTTAGGGGAATTGATCAAGAAATGTTCAATAAAATAAGATGATGTTTGTTTTAATATGCTAAATAGAATCAAATTCAATCAACATAAACTTCTATTGTACAGGATACGAATGCTAGTCGAGGTAAATTCGACCTTGTATAGGCGGAATTTAACCAAAATGGAAATTCGTCCTCCTATTGGTGGAATCTAACGAAAAAAATAAAGTCATGCTACCGAACATTTGAAAGTAGTTTTTTTTTATTAAAGTCAACGGGATTTTTGGGCCTCTAAAATCAATCTTACCCTTAGACGCTACAAATCCACACCAACAAATTGAGCCTTTTACCAAAGGACACCCGAACAACCGTCACTTTCAGAGGGTGTCACTAGGAGGCCTTCCACAGTCGAAAGACCCAAAGGTGAGTGGACGTATGTGATGTCATTAGACTGACTTAACTGCTGCTAATAGCGTCAACAAAATGATGTCAATATACAGTTTGCCAAATCAAAGTCCAGGTTTGAGACTGTTTACGAGGGCTGTTTTGATTGGGGGCTCGTGCATACGTACTGCTTATCCCAACAGCAAAGGTCACAGTACACATGCGCGCACAGACACCCATCTATGCACTTGGTTCTCTCTCTCTCTCTAGCTAAGTACGCATCTCCTGTGTGCAAGTAGATTCACATGACTCGAATGTGCCGCGGCTGCTCCAATAAGAAATCAGTGCGTTGGCGGCTTAAATACACCGAGGCTAACTTAAGCACACACAGTTGTTATTTCATAGAGGTCTTCTCTCGTCCAACCGACATTTACTTAGCTTACTTGGATTATTATACAGCGTCCGCGTGGATTGAGAAAGATGCCAAACAACTGGTTATGGCCTATCTGTGGCACCTCAAGTGAGTACCAGATTTTGATTCGCTTTAATCTTTCAATGATCAACTGGCGATTGACTGGGTCTGGGAGACAAGGCTCTCTTCCCTGGACATAACATGCCGCATAGTCTAGGGTGTGTAGAAACAATGCTCAATATAAAGCCAGCTGCAGGTTGCGTCCGCTGCTCCCCAGATAGTCTGTAATCTGTTGGACGGGACATGTTATAACAAGAATTTTAAGTCCAGGGTGCGCGGGGAATTTTCTGTTGGCCTCAGAAAATGTATTTGTCTATGACGGCCTAATGTATGCTCTTCCGTCTGTCGTACCCGCAGATAGAATACGAAAACATGATTATGAACAGTTAGATTTCGGAATCGTTGAGTGCGCTTGTAGCGTCTAGGCCGTGTTTTTGCTCGGATCACTACAAGTATTGGGGCGAATCCCAAGTTACAGATATAGGGTAGAAGGTAGCAGAATGAGGGCTCGATTTTGCACAGAACCCTGAGTTGCTGTCTCAGACAGTAGTGGCCAGTGGCGAAGCCATAGCTAGTTTTGACTGCGTCCAGCCATGCCTAATTCAGAGTTGGCAGTTGCCTTCACATAATGGTGGAGTAAGTTCAAGTCGTGGTCTACGATTGGTGTGTTGCATTTGCCGAAGAAGTTTTGTGCATAGTGGTCCATGCTGCATCGGTTGAGGGAGTAGCCTGTTCAGTTGGCCCTTGGGCAGCCGCAACTATTTCGACGCGCGTGTGTGAGCGCGGGGAAGTCGGTCAAGGGTCTTCAGGTCAGCAAGTCAAAAACAGCTGCCTGCGAAGTCGCAGGACACTGAGGCAGCTGGTATCGAACCAAGACATCAGAGGGCATTGGTGGCTGTCCCCCTTCCCCAGCCAATCACTCAGAGTTTGTGTTTCGGAATCCTGGATTGCGCTCAGGACACTTGTGTGTTTTGCCAAAACGTCCTAAATTAATGTGATCGCTGTGCAGTGGGTGCTACTGCCAATCCGTGAATGCAGTGGAAGCCAGTTAATGGTTGGACTCATGTTTGACTGACAGGTTCAGTCCCCGAGGAAGAGTTAAGCAGGGGTCTGGACTATGTGGTGCACCAAATTCTCCACATTGTGTTGGAATGAGTGAAGGAGCTAGGTAACGAGATTAGAAGGGGGGATACAAATACACTGAGCCAAACCCTCGACTGCATCAAGATGGATTTCAGGTCAGGACAAGTAATAGTTTCATTAGCCTTTCCATCTAACACACATTGATAGGATAGAGAATAGATGATAAATTCACAGAGTTTCCAATCTATCGGTATATTATGTCGGTTTATAACGAACTGATCTCAGGACCGCACCTACCCAGGCTTGTTGGTCTGTCCTAACTTACGCCGGCTATTCAAGAAGCGAGCGGTCTGAGAAACAATTTCCAACAAAAAAACGCAACCGTTTTCTCCTCAGTATCACCACACAAGCTTCACTGCGTTCGCATTCATTTTACAATAAATACTTCGAAATCTGACGCAGTTTTGGGCGGATTTACAGAATGCCCCACTCAGAAATAACAATATGCAAAATACTTCCAGTGGACATGTCTCCTGTAGTGCGAGACTTAAGAGCACAGGAAGCATAAGTGACACGACTTTTGCCGACCTGCACATATGCACACCCGAGATGCTTCAAAAAGCCCGATGCCTTGAGAAGTTTAAATCGGTGTAGATGAAGATCTTTCATCTTTTTGGAAGACAGGATTCGAAACGAATGAGTTGAAGCGCAATTAAATGAGGTGATGAAACAAAGACAAGAAGTACTAAGGGCAGAAAAGGATGGCTTGCGCAAGAAAGACACTTATTCGATGGATGGCCATATATTTCAATAACACACCTCGAGGAGTAAAAGCCATGCTCGAGTGCGATGTGTCCCAACTGACCTCCCCTACAGGCGGGCAGACTCTTCACTAGTATCCATCGGTTTAGTTCACCGTAGCTACCAGTAGTCATGCCCTCCTATGAAAACTACCGCCAGGCACACAGAAAGATTTTGAATCAGCAAACTGCGAGCAGTTCTGCTAGTGACCTGAACTGACCTTTGTCGCCAAAGAACGCCGTACAGGAAAGCCAGGCCAACCTACACTACGGGACCTGTCTCATTTGCTTACAGTGAAACTGAATACCAAACAGCTGCATTCCAATATTGAATCGTTCTACACTAAAATAGCGCATTCATTAAGCTGAGAATCAAATCACACAAACCACTCCCAAAGTGCCTCCCCGGTATCGAGCAACTGGGCTAATAATTTGACGACGATGACGAGCCGATGATTCGAGTTTATACGTGACTCTGAGCCTCGGTAGTGTCAAAGAGTAACTGTTGCATTTTAAAGCGCCAGTAAAAGAGACCACCAGGTCTCTGTGATCGTAGACTTACTGGCTTGAACCTTTTGGCAGAATTCTTTGAACAAAAACAGTGGCTAGAAAGAGAAGCCTGACCTGAACCTCCGTAGGTTTTGGAGTAAAACTAGAAGAACCACCGACCTGCTGTACTGTCTCAAGCCTCTGATAAAACGCTCTTACACTGGTCACATGCGCAAATTTAAGTGTCATTCCTTATGAAAACCAGCTCTCTACACATCGACTGCGACCGCCTGACACACTGACCGTGAAAAATGCGTCCGAGGAAGAGGCGGAGGACCTTAAATTGATGGCTAAGACAGTACAGCTAAGTCCCATGACGACGCTGCGGCATGGTGATCAGGACAGCAGAAAGCACGAATTATGTCTGCCAATGCGTGATGTCTGACCCAAGACCAACTGGCACGAAAGACCTTGAATTCAGTGTCCACAATAATGCGAATTACCCGAGCAATTTTGTGGGATCAACGAGCCCGATCCTCTGCACCTTATCGGAAATAGTAACACACCGTGAGGTAAACGAAAAACACAACGTAGCTCACACCGACATTAGGACAGTATGGCATAGACGTGGGCTGACACATCAAGATCAATTATCGTAAATAGTGATACATCCTGAGGTAAACGAAAAGCAGTCCCAGTTCACGCGAGCATTAGGACCATACGACGTAGACGTGGCTCATGACATCAAGATGCATTGCCAGAAATAGTGACACATCATGAGGTTAACGCAAACCAGTGCCCAGTTCACGCGAGATTGGGACATTATGACGTAGACGTGGCTCGTTACATCAAGATGCATTGCCAGAAATAGCGACGCATCGTGAGGTAAACGAAAACCAGTGCCCAGTTCACGCGAGCATTGGGACAGTATGACGAAGACGTGGCTCGTCACATCAAGGAGCATTGCCAAAAATAAAGACGCATCGTGAGGAATACGAAAAACGGTGCTTAGCCCACGCAAGCATTAGAACAGTATGACGTGGGTTGCCATATCAAGGAGCATTACCAGACCCTCACAGGTGCAGTATCTAAATGCTGTAGGACAAAGACATTTCCTCCTGTACCGCAGAGGTAATAATTGCAGGCAGATGTCCACAGAGAGGCCCTTTGAAGGTTCGCATTGATATTAAACCATTTACTTGAAAAATTTCAGTAGGTCGAACGTCGGCCTATCCAACCATTTCCTTCATAATGTTAACGAATAGGATTTATCAAATATTATAAGTGGTCGAATAGCATCATTTATTGAACCAATAAGAGCTTAGCTTGGTCGATTTTATTCTTTCCTGATACTTTTACATTCATATTAAGCTCACTAAAAATTACAAGCGGTTTTAATTGATCTCCATTGCCTAATCTATATGCATCAAACACACACTACCTTAATCAAGCGTGAAACCTTTAACCACGATTTCCATAACACACTTGGGCAAAGGACTTTTACAATTTGGCGGCATCACGATGAATCGCTACCACATTGCAGTTCTGACTAACACGAGGTTGAGATCGTTTGGTGTTAACGGGTAAAAGCGCCAATCGTGTGCTGAAAACTAAAGCAATGCGAGGCAGAATTGTGAGTCCCTACGTTGAAATTGCTCATGTTGCGGCTTCCGCGAAAGTAAAGCATTGTGAGAAGTTGATTATACATATAAAGAGGCTCAAGCAATGGGTTGTATGAATCAGGGGTGACGATTTAGAATGATAAGAGGAAATCAAATTTCGCTGCAAAGCGTCCTCAGCCACCATGCAACACAAATATTACACGGAATACATAATCATCACAACTATTTCGAACATCCCAAAAGTGATATGTTTATCATATAGTCAAACAATGGGCGGACACAGCTGAGTCGACTATATCGCTGTCCAACAGGCTGAACTGTCTGCAATTTGGTAGTTCAGACACAGTAGAAATGGCTTAGAGAACTACACTAAGAGACAAAGTTTCGTATAAACACCAAGCCTGCAAGCAGATATTATCGAACAATCTCAAGGATCAAATTATAGGCCCCTGTCTGAGTATCCGCAATCAGTTCTTCATAGTGATGCGTAAAAAGATACCTTTCCAAACTTAGACAGTGAACATGCCACAAATGCAGGCATTGTCTCCGCGGGCGGTGTCAAACTAAAAATGCGTTAGAGGGAGGTTAATAATTAATAGCAGACGAAAATTGAGCCACTAATCGTGCCAGGACTTTTTGGGTAACGAGCAATTATGATAATTCTACAATCCGCGCCTGGTACTCGTAATTCACACGAACGGTGAGCTAGCCGACCAAGACACCCAAAGCACAGTACAAGAGAAGCCAGAGAAGACGACCACGAGCAGCGTGTATTCATGCACGGCAAGTCATTCACACACAAATGCTGCATGCATTTAAGGGACCGCGAAAGAGACATAGTCCGAGACAACTGACCAATTAAAATTGAGCAGACATGACTAGCCGGCAGCGAGGTAGCTTGCGACACCTTTGTGTGTGCTGACTCATCGTAGGCATTGCGGCATTCCCAACAGATACCAATTGCAAGACTACGTAACCCGCATTCTACCAGGACAAGTTACCATGAGCGGAACTGTTTACGGCCTTCAAGTGACGATGGTAGAATTTTGAAAGCGTTAAGATACATCCACATGGCAGTGATAACATCAGTACTAGAAATGACACTGCAACGAAAGGAGCCGACCTTCAGTTGTTGAACCCAGTCGGTTTAACTCTCCCGGTTTTCTGACTACAAATTCCAATGTGACCCACGAGCTGAAGAATATTTCTATGATGCAAACCGAAAAAGAACAATACACTTTACCGGGAGTTCTGTGCAACAGAAAACTGCAAGTCACTAAGTAAGTTATAGTTAATCTAGCGCATGAACATCTAGCTTAAATTTAAGAAGAGGCACACGAATCCGTCAACGGAAAACAACACTGACGGTACATCGACATTTATAAAAAGCAGTATACTACCGTACAGAACCAATTCCCTGCACTGAAGTGTTTACAGGCAGCTAACCGAATTCTTACTTCTGTGAGGCTTTTGAATGAGATGAACAACATTTCAGGTTGTGAGAATTCGATAAAAATGCTACGAGTCGTAGAAAAGCATTTTCGCGTGCCATGACGTTGCACCTATCGTGATACCCTGTGGTCGACTCTACTACAAGACAACATGCAAACGAAATAGTTGCACGATGCACGAATTAAAGGCCCAGGTAGTGACTTCATCACGGTTATCTCTGGCGTTTGCTCACAACGTGCTCAGGCGGAGCATTTGATAATAGCAAATATTGCAGTTAATTTACTCCGGAATTGGACTACGCTGACTCAAGTATTTATCTGTTAGAAAACTTATATAATGTGGAAATAAAGAATCAACATATAAACTGTGGTTTAAAACAAGAAGATCAAATGCTATGGAAAGTTTTTGTTCAAAATAAAAATAATAATAAGTACATCCATTTCGTATATAAATTAAGTCGCTGGAGATGCAGTCATTTTTTTCCGCGGTTTGTACTTTAATTCTGGAGGAGTTGGGACATTTAGATTAGCACGCATTTCATCTATGTCCAATTCCCAGTACCGTTCAAAGAAAACGCACATGAAGTTTCGCGAATGCAATCCAACACGAAGTGCAAATTCAAGTTGTGAGGAAAGATAGTTCTTTGTTTGGCTGAAGTGACACAAAGGTAAATAAGGTAAAATCTATTGAAGCTGATTAAAAGATAAGTATGCAAGCCAAATAGAACTCATTGAGAACTGATTGGAAAATATGAAGCTACTTTACTGTAGATGAAAGGAAAAATCTTATAGAACAGAGACTGGCTGTCGAGTCGCCAAAGGCGAAACGGACAATTTAAAAGGAGGTTTAATAGGATATTAAATAATTTATAATGTAAACAGTTGCTTACAGTGGAGCTAAACGCAGGGCTCCAAAATATCCACCAAAAAGTCCAAGTGGCAGACTGCACTGTAAACCTTCCACCCATTTAACAACAACTTCTCCAAGCATATTCGTAGGCTGATTAAGAAGAACGTGAACCAAGTCATGAATTTCCCGATAACGTAGCATAACGTAGGCTAGATCGACGTCATCTATGAAGTTAACCATCATTCTTTCATCTGGACTATAATGCTTTGAGGAGTGAAAACAATATTGCAAATGAATACATAGTTGGTTAGAAAGTCTGAATAATGCCGGCCAAATGTGTTCGGGGGAAGTTTTCGCAAATACTCGAGGTCAATCGTACTGCTGCGAATGCGAGGTCTCTCACTGAAAACATATAAGACTATTGTAAACAAACTCGAGGATCTGACGTCCTTCGGGATCACTAAGCATGATCGACTGCATACGCTTGACGGCGGATGTGCCAGACGTCTCTCCGAACAAGGAAATTAAGTCTATAATAAGTAACACTAGTTTGAAAGTACCAGGTCTTTGGGGATGCAGAAAACATGCAATGCCCGAGCCGATAGCCAGTAGTGATTTCTGTAAAGGAGTGGTCGGGATGTGGTCAGGATAAAGCTTTCCTTCGGAATTCGAATGGACCTAATGGGTAATATATATATATATAATTTTACAGTTCGAGCTGCAAAAGAACTATTGTTAATAAATTTCAAACGGCACAGTCTCGGGAAAAACTTTGACTGTTGAAGCATATTAAAAGACACTCGTAAGAATTTAGGGTATTTAAAACCCTTACTCAAGGTCGTTGATTTCTGATCTGGTTTACTAAGATAGTTTCCTTCAAGCATTGGCGAGGGTATCAAGTTTCATATTAGACTGAAGCTATTTGCTAACTGCATGCAGTATGATCTTAGAAAGTAGGAAGCAAGATGTTAAGGTGCAATAAAAGCAGCGATATAAGTGTATGGATGACCGCCATTCCCGCGTATATGGCAAAGCTGATGGTTGGCAAACACTTGCACAATGAAATCATAATAGTCAGTGAGTGGAAACAACTATTTTTGCAAGTTCTGCTTATAAGGGGTAATTTCTACTTATCAAATTCTCCAGTGGGATAAAAATTTTAACATAATAAAAAATTTCGTAACACTGGAACTACCCTGTCAGCACCAGCCCCGCTTTGCCCCATCTAAATAGCCGGGACCAGGCGGGGCAAGTCGGGGACAAGGGTGAATTAAATGAATTGTAAACAGGTCTCGAAATCTATTTGTTTAAAAAAAGTATCAATAACCATTAATTTGCATCTTCTTCTTTGATAAAACAATGAAAACTGGGGTTACAATGGGAACAGGGGAGGGGGGCGCACGCAGCAAAAATATTTTCCGTAGGTTGGGCTTAACTCGTTGAATTTGGCCCCATCTAATTCAGTAGCACGTGGACTGAATTCGACGGGGCCAAATCAACCCGTTAAACTCCACCTTTGAACAATATTTTTGCAGCGTGCATCCCCCGTTTTCCCTTTTCAAGCCTCGATTTTATTGTTTTATTAAAGAAGATGCAAACTAATGGTTATTGATACTGTTTTGACAAAAAATTGATTTGGAGAAATTTCTATAATGCCTTTAATTAACCCTTAGCCCCGGATTGCCCTGCCTGGCACCGTCTGGGGCCCCACCTGCGCTGAAATGGTGGTTAATTTCCATGCTTAAGTTGTGTTAGCAAGAAGATAAACCACATGGGAGGGTGACGGTTCGCTTTTGTTATGCCGACCAAAGCTTTTGGGTCCTAACGAATTCAGATATTTCATTCACTGTTTACCTTTTATGAAAAAATTCCATAAAATTACGATTGAATATATGCTCCTATTTTCACATCCACGGGTTATAGCATAAAAAAATTGTGTATTGTACAAGTTCATTCATTCCTTATAAGCTTTTTGGTGTTGTTATGGTATTAAATTCTGCTTCCATTTTCTTAAAGCTACGTGTTGGGTGAAAGGGAAATCCTAAATATGGTGATATCTTATGCGTCGTTGATCAAAGTACCAGAATATTTGTCAAAATATTTTATAATGTAAATATAAATTCTGAGGTTTTCATCGCCAGCCCTAATAATAATCCATGTGATAATGTAGACCCTCCATAGTTTGGCTGTTTTCATCAGTTACTTTAGTTGGAGACTAATATGCAAACTGAAACCAAGGCTCAGATACCGTTAGCTCATAGTAAGATCTTGCATCTGCGGAAGTGGTTAAGCCAGTTTAAACGCGAGGCAGCTAAAATTAAGATAATATTCGAACTTTGTATTCAGAGTCTACATGACGTTATCACGATAAGTACACTTCTTCTTCTTCTTCTTCTTCTTCTTCTTCTTCTTCTTCTTCTTCT
>JAYGXS010000001.1:94988592-95019056 GCA_036362985.1 Ligula intestinalis
GGACATAAATGTAAGCATGATTTCATTTTTTACTCTTCCTGCAGTGAAACGTTTTTGTCGAAAAGGCATTCCATCCGAATTTCGAAGCCATGTCTGGATGACTTTATCGGAGGCCGACAAAGAAATGAAGGAAAATCCGAACGTTTATAAATCGGCCTGCGGTCTGAAACCAGCCAAGGAATTCAACACAACAATTCTTGCAGGTTCGCTACTGAATTCTGCCTTTACTCCGAAATTTACGTAGCGACGGTCTAAAGTAGATACGCTTTTTAAAAAATCCTGAAAAGTTCATTTGGTGAGAAAATTTAAAAATCGTGGCGTTGTCAACAACCTGACGGTGATTACCTTGCAGGCAATTAATTATGTGACGTTCCCAATTGCGGAACTTAGCCGTACACTGCAATGCAAGCTTCATGTTTACAGTAAAATTTAATGTAACTTTGCACTGTGCTGGACCGCTTTGGTAATTATAATGTTCTGTTTTTCGAGCCAGTCTTGTATTTGGTGCATATCATATTAAAGAAAAACGAAGAATAACAACAAGTATTTTTCGTTCGTGGTGGTGTTCCATAACACCCTAAAAATTGGTGATTCTGAATCTGTGACTAAATAAATCCATGTATTTTTTCCCTTGAAACGTTATCATAGATAATAACCTGCTTTTTTATTAACGTTAATTTCTTCAGGGTGGGAAACAGTTGAAGTGACATCATCAGCATAAAGGTTTACTTACTATATGCAATAGTATTTTCGTATATTTAAGTTGCTAAAATAAAACGGACTAATACGGAAGGAAGGGCAATCTTATTTTTATACTGTACAATCGGACAGGTATAATTATAACAAGAATTAAGCAAAATTTACAGAAAAATAGGAATGTTTTGTACTTTTGTTTATAAAAGCAGCGGGGTCCTACACTAGATCAGTTCCTTTAATTCGTACAATGTTTAAGTTTACGCAATTAATACAGTTCTGTATAAGTAACCACTTTTTTCACAATAAGTCCATATTGACGTATAAATAAAGCTAAAATTAGGGCAATATAATACCGTAAATTACAATATTTTAGTCCTATCCTATAGGAAACACTAACGCTTCTCGTAATATCAGAACATAACTTTTATACGCTGTATAATAGACATACATGTATGCGCAGTTGATACCACATTTTGATGCACCAAATTGTGTGTTACAATACACTGTATGTTTCCTTTAATTTGTGCAATTTTCAAGAGAAAGGCAATGTAAAAAATTAGTTCTTAAAGGCATTTGACTTTTTTTCTGAATGTTTTTCGTGTTTCAAATCCGAAGTTAGATATTTACAGTTGTTTATGAAAAATGCGCCTATTTAAATGAATGGGCGCTGGTTCTAGGTATGCATTTCCACGAATTTTGGGGCATTACTTCATTTAATCACGATATTTATGAGCATAGTCTTATTACTTAAGAGGATGGTACTGCCGGCAGCTTCTATAATGTCCAGCCTGTCAATAAGGTGGACTGCAGAACTCATGTCCTTTCTCTGTAAGACGCCACAGCCTAGCATATCCTTCGCTTACAGATCAAATACAAGCCTTTTTTGTAAAAAGAAACTAGTTAATTACGGCAAGCAGTGAAAAATGCTCGCTACATTAGGCCCCTGGCACTAAAGCTCCTGGTCTTCAACTGTGTGTATTTTTTGAATGTCAGTTCATTTTCCTCTGCCTGTTTATATGGGAAAGCTGATTGAATTTTTGCAACCGGGGAAAGGAGGAATTACACTCAAACAGACGTGGTAAAGGTTAAGAATTTTGTGCACAACGAAACCCGTTATCGCTCCTCAGGTACGGCTTGATTTACGGAATAAACCATAACGGGGGAGTCTGTGGGCTGAGCGTATAGTAGGATCTGTTATGTGAACCCCCCACTATTGGCGTTAATGTGTGCCAGCCAGTGGCATATTTTATCTCATATGCTAGAGTGATGTTTATTTCAGTTGTGTACTTCTCTGTCCAATAAAGTTGTGGTCACGTGAAGCGTCGCTTATAGCTATTGTCTTTTATTATTTTGTGGTACACGCCACAGGCAACTTGGTGCATAGGTGTCGGACGAATATGGCTCTAGTAGCTGTTTCACCATTAGATTTTCTGTCCTTGTTCCGCACTCGAATCCGTTGAAGTAAGGCTCCTGTCCAGCCTGATTTATGGTCTCCTTCTGGTGATACAAAATCGCTACTGCCCGTTAGCACTTGATCATTTTGGTGCGTGATTACCTTTCAAATTATTGGCCGTAGAAGTGCTTTCCTTATAATTTCTTGAGTCGGCAGGAAATGAAGTATGTGGGGGGTAAATATCTAGATCCCATCTGCTTTTGCTCTCTGAATTTGCCTCTGATGACGAATCCGCGACGGATATCGAAACGTCAGGTGAATAAAAGTATTGTCCCAGCGATCGAATGGTCTTCTTTTCAATGAAGTATCACTCGTTTAAGTCATGCGTTGGTTGTTTATTGTGGGGCTGGTTTTTGACCTACTTCTTTGAATGACATCATGCTGATCACTGCGGGTACGCGTATGGTACGCTTAACTAGAAGTTGTTCTGTTTGTTTTGTTGCGCGTATGCGAACATATGACTTCTAGAAAAATTATAGGTATATCTGTCGGTTCTTTGTAGCTCCTTGAAGGTGTTGCACTGACAAGCGAATTTCTAATGCTACCACCTATACACAATGCGAGCGGAGCTTAGTTGCGTGAAACCTGTATCGGAGATAATCGAGGTCACGTAGAGTTCTCGATCTGTCATCGATCACGCCTGACAATGTGGAGACTGATATATCGCACTCTGAGATGAAGATTTATTTTACTACGCCTTGGTCTATGCAGCGTTTAATGTGTATCTTTCGCATGAATTATGCGCACCGTGCGTTCGATCATTTAGTTAAGCATAAAATCAAAGGCCGAGAACTCTGGTACTTATGAAAAAGTTATAACAATTGGTTTTAGGGTGTTCCATTGCTTCCATTTTCTTATTTCAGGTGAAATCTTCTTGGTATTGGCGCTTGGCAGGTGTTATAAAAACGAAGGCAAAACGTTAACTAGGGGAGGTTTATTAGAAATCTGACGTTTTTGGTGGTTGTACCGTCCAGCAATGACATGAGACATGAATGTCCAGGCTATGAAGATGAGTGGATGACACAACGACCTGAAACGTTAAAGCTTTGGTAAACTTCCCTCAGTGAAGGTTCTTTCTTCTTTTGAACACTTCTTAGCAAACTGTCGCTGACTTGAAACACTGACTAACTAATGCCCCTAGTTTTACGTCTTTTTTCCAATCATCCAGCCTATTTCGTGGTACTGGCTTCACGTTTCTGCTGAAGAGATATTCGTGGGAATAAGGTTCTTTTCTGTCCGGAGGGCAAATTCTGTGCAGAAGTTCTCCTTGGACATGTTGATGTTTTAGGAGTATTCCATTCCATAGGTCTTCCCTTTTCTGCAAAATTCCCAATCCAGGCAAGAGCAGAAGCAGCAACTCGCTGTGACAACGATCAAGTAAATACTCCCTTGGGCGCAACGTAGTTGCCTCATTGAGCTTTGATGCCCTTATGCACAAACGTGTCGTTCCATGGACTAATTTGGCAACAGATTGCGTTTCCTTTATAAATTTTATTCAAAAAAAGGGTATTTTTTATTTTAAAGCCTTTTTTCGTTCCCGAATATTTTTTAAAATCCGACCCACTTTCACATTCGAATTCGGGGTTTCTAAACGGCAAGCTACGTATTGGTCACGTAAAGAAAATCATGCAATTCTATTTGCTGTTGCGAAGACTTCATATAGGGCTCATAAAATTCTGTTTGAAATGTTTTGTGTACGGGCATTTGGTGGTCTTAAAAACCTCATACCGAGAAAGTTTTTTATCAAGCAGGAAGATACCATTTATCTGAGTACAAAATTTGAAGAAGACGTAGTCTTCTACCAAATAAGTACAGAAAAAGATAATGTTCTGTAGTTTAAAAAAATAAATGATGTTTGAATTTATAAAGGCGTTCAAAGTCAGTGGGAAAAGGCATACTCCTTAAGTATTCACTTTTTTGCACACTGCAGTTTTGTAGGTGATCGGGAAGAGGCTCATTCAAAAGACGGCTTTCTGATCTGGCCGAAATATCTGGGAATAATGTTGCTGATTTGGGAATGTTCAATAAAATTTTACGAGGTAGTACATCAATGTACATTTTAACCTCATAAAAGGGGTCTGTTTTCAGAAAATACCTCATCGTGCTCGCGGGTAGGTAACTATCTTGAGGATACCAATTAACTTACTAAAATGATAATCATTTATTTAATGGCAATGGTCGTAGATAGTTCCCATATTTTCCAGCACGTCTGTTGCTACAAACATAGTTAACTAGGACAGTGTAACAAAATATACTGTGACAATTCTATTGGAAGCAACCTTGAATGCTGCTGAAGTTTAAGCGAGTCATCATGTACAGAGGATACTTTTGTGACGTATTTGCAGACACAGAGATCACAGACTCCATCCCGCCGATGATTTTGCATTAGGGGATAAAAATAGCCTAGAAGCGTTTAGTACCACGTGTTTACTCAGCAATGTTTATCCGTATCAAAACGGACAATGCGTATTTAGCGTACAGTAATCCCTCAAATTTCGCGTGATTTAGTCTAAAACGGTATGCTCTGCTTATCTATTTGTTTAAAGCATAATCACTCCTTCATACACTCTTGTAATCTTTAATAATGTTTCCGACAAGCTTATAAAAACTTAACATGCTCCTAAACGCTGTCCTGAATACGCTTCAATATACTCAAGAAAATAATGCCATAAAAATCCTGGCAAAATATCGGGAATCCATTAGAAGTTATCCTAGGAGAAAACCTACGAATTATCACGTCCGCGGAAGGCAAACTGCGAAATGGCGAATGATTACTGCACTGCGTTTGTTTCGAAGCATCGTTTCTTGGCCTTTTCATACCATTATATCAATTGCTTTTACTCAACTAAATGTCATTGACTCAAGAGGTACATCAGGATCCTCTGTCTACGTTAATTTACTAGCTAAAATCAACCGCCGCTCTTTTTTGCAGATTTGCCTCGAACCTTCCCAGAAAATGTTAACTTCTCTGATGCGGCCGGCGTGCAGAACAAGCGCCACTCCCTACAACGGGTCCTCCAGGCTTTTGCAATCACATTCCCCAAGATTGGCTATTGTCAGGTCAGTGCTCCATTGTTACTTATGTATGTGAGTGTGCAATTAGTTACACCGCTTGGCTCCACTTGCCGGACATTCACACCCAAACTTTACTTCTCCAGAGCTTTGCGACAAGTCCTGAGCACATCTGTGCGGCCTTTGCTATCTTTTATGTGTTGTTTGCACACATAAATTTTGGGATAAGAGAGCGGCGTGAAGACTTTAATCAATCATTTTTCTTGCACCTTTTGGGCCACGATAAATGAACTCATAGCAGACAAGCCTAATCGCCCCACGCTCTTGTAATTCCGATTTCCTGGTTATTATTTTCAGAAACGTCTGCATTCCTTAAATTGTGGCTGTATTAGTCCTAAAACTGGACTGGATGCCTTGAAATGTTAGACTTGTTGACAACTTCGGTCGGTGAACTGACGGTCATTAACAGACAATTGTATAAGCTTGTTGAAATAATTTTCTTGAAAGCTGAATTTTCGATCACTTAATGACCAAATAGTCCGGGTTACAGTCCCTGGTCTGGTATTGTCATACGACTGGAGGCTAGTTACGGCGACTGGGTCAGAAATGACCATTCATATCTCTCCGATCCTCTTCGGTCCTCTTGCATATGTAATCAGTTGGGGTCTCTGGTACAGCTTACGTAGATTTTGGTACCACTGCCCAGTTTTTTGCTTATCACTGGTCAACAGCAGCCGAGGAGCTGGCTATGACCATTTCAGTGTCCCTAGAATTGTGGATAATGTCCCTTATCATTGCTTTTAGGAACTGTAGTTCTAATTTCGGAATGGCGTACACTGTTCACAGGACAGAATATTGACATGCCCTTGTTGACGTGTAGCCTCTTTCTTGGTCCTCAACGCACTACCACTCAAGCGTCACTTGTGAGAAAATGTTCCCAATAAGTTATTGCATCAAAAGTCGTCAGCTTCGTTGTCAGGTTTCTCCAAGTGTCTTTTTCTTTCCCTGTCTTACCAGTCACATTACATTTTTAAGCCGTTAAATTAAGGTTTTCTGATTGGCTGAAAAAAATCATTCCATTCTGATCTGCAGAATAAGTCTTTTCGATCTACGGAAGCACTCCTCCGTACGCTCTCACATAACCGCAACTAGGGCATACGTTTTAGCCATGCAGTTTGTCCATATAAATGCCTCTTTAAATTCTCCGGAATTACGATTGTGGCGTTGAAAATAATAAGGTTTGGTTGCATTATTTGGACCGACTAATGGTTTACTTTTTGTATTTTGGAAAATGGCAGTAATTTACTTTACAGAGCGTTCAAAATGTCCTTACAAAATGACACACAGAAACGTACTCTTGCCCTTTCAACTGTCGTTTCTCACGCCGCGCACTGAAGAATTGATCTGTTTTCCGCATCGTTCTCATTTTTCCTCATGGTTAACAATGAATTGGGGAAGGTAGTGTCTGCAATGAATTTACAATCTTGTTCCTGTAGGGTCGAAAGCAGGGCGCCCTGATTGATGGCAAACACCCCTTTCTTAGCATAGTAAGGTGACTTTCATGTAAAATACTCAATCGTGGTTTCTCTTTTGTCAGGATATCCCCGATTTCCACCGCCGATTTATGTTATAAATTCGCTGCTAGAACGGCTTTCGGGCCATTCCTCAGAATTCAGCAATATACTGGGAATTTTTGCAACTTTAAAACATTCCTCAGAAATTGAAAAATCTAAAGTTGGCAGCGAAGCAGTTTGCCGGGACAGGGGGTGTGCATGCATGCTAGATCCAAACTTCGAATTACCCGTTACCACCGTTTTTTGCTGACTGCATGGTGAATTGCTGAACCCTCTGGTGGTAGCTGGTGCACCCGCAAAAAACGGGCTAGGGACAGTTTTTATCATAGTTCAAAGGCCAGGAGCCATCTCCACTCTGGAGTTGTTAAATTGTTTGTGGCAAGGCTCCGGGCGCACATTCGCCTACTGTTCACAACTGAGTCGCTCTGTCGGTTCCTTGCCAAAAACACTGAGTAGCGGGGAGGATGAAGATGCGAATGGCTGGTTGCTTAACTTTTCCGTTGGCACTGGACCGTTCTCGAAGGAACTGTCAGGGGGGAATCTTGCAACTTTTGATTCCCTCTGCTGACGAAAAATGTTTTTCCGCTGCTATTCCTCCTGGCACAAGCGACAGAATACACTACTGCCCGAGAGGCTTAGCGGCGACTACCGGGCGAAGGGCTTCGTATGGGCTGAAAGGAGGACTGAGCGACATCTACAGCACCCTCTTTTCTCACTTCAGCCCTGTTCGGATAGTAGCGCCAAGATAAGACGGAGGATTGGCCTGTACTGAATGGCCGGCTTGACTGCGCTCGCGCATCCGCGTACCGCACGCATGGTAGTCCGTACATGTTTCAGCTAAACTATCACCCCTGCAGACGCATAAAGCTGTCACAAAGACCGAATTTAAAAAAAGGGGTGTTTGCGGTCGAAGCGGAAGTTACGGAAGAACAGAGTTTCTCCCCTCAGTTGGCAGCCCTCTCAGCTACAACTGTTAGCCAGTCATGATGCGTGAGAGCGCGTGAGTGAGAAAGGAACTGTGCAACCAACCAAAACGCCAGAATTTTGTAATACGAGACTGGTGGTAGTGGAGGTTATATGGGCGAGGCATTATGGGGGCGCAGGAGAGAAAGAAACCTAGGAAGCATAAAAAGAAATGGCAGATAGCATTCTTATAAAAAGCTAATATATAGCAATGAAAAAGCGTGTGATAGTTGGAAAATGAATTGAAATTCGAAAGATAAATAGGTTACCACCGGTTTCCTATGACAGGATTCTGGGATTTTTGTTTCCGTTTTGGTTCCTAAAATAAACTGTTATCCAGAAATGTTTCAATTGCGCTGGATTGCCAGCTCATTTTTCCTCCTCCTCCTCCTCCTCCTCCTATCACATCTATGTCGCCCCCCTTGGGTCTGCTACCATGCGTCTACCCGTTTTGGGGACAAATGTGCAGGCTCTGACACGCAGTATTACTTCAGAAAGTACATAAAAGCAACTAACTCAAAAGGGGAACAGGAAAGACTGGCTTATATGGCTGCCTAAACAGGACACGAGGACAGAAATCCTCCCCCGCTACATGTGACGTGCCAAATTCTGGGAAAATTGGGTTTAGGATAAAGGTGAGGGTTAGAGTTAAGTGTAGATTCAGGATTATGTTAGGGGGTCAAGGTTTGGATTAAGGCTAGGGTTAAGATATGGGAATATTTACCTTTCCTGAAATTTATCCTAAGGCCACCTATTTTAAGTGGGTGGGGCGTCCCTATTCTCGTGTCCTGTTTTATCAGTCATATAAGCCCTCCCTATCGATAAACATTTTAAGATATCGGGAGAGGTATGTGGTTTCTTCTTCCGAACTCCTTTTGCTTGACCTCTAACGATCTCCCTAGGCGGCCATTATGAACGAATATCATAACTTTCACAACAGCCCCCTTCACTTCATCCCGCTGCCGATTTTACGTGGCATTTGTTCGATAATTGAATTGTAAAGCGTTGTCGCTTGAGCTCCCAATGGATCAAGCTTCGAATATCCTTTTATGTTTTATTCAATAACTTGATATAACCAAGTAGACATATTCGTCGGATTAAGCCTTTGGCCATCCATGAAGACAGTGAAATAAACGTAATTGGATGATCTTGCTTAGTCATTATAGGTTTGATTGGTGGAAACCGTGGAGGTTTGATTGTCCTGTCGTATTTACATAACCGTTTATCTTATTCATTTCAAAGATTTTTCGTTACTTAAGGCTTTCATGGACTCTCTGGACTTCTATTATATTCAGATATTCAAAATAAAAACGCCCTTTGTCGAAAATGCTGACTTAATCAATGGAAAATTTCAATAAAGCCATATTACAGAAACTTACGGAGTCCTAAAGGTCTACTGGGAGGTAAGTCGTACAGCCGACCCTCCAACTTGTTACTACGTACCCTGTCATTGTATCTGCCAGCTGTACTTAGTCATGCGTACTTCCAGATGCATGAATAGCGCCTTTTTATCCTGAGGGACTGAAGTTGGTTGGTGAACCTATCGCGCATAGAATATGGACTTTCATATTAAGAATGCGTTAGCTACTTGTAATGTCTGACCAAGAAGTCGTAGGGAGTAGGGACACACTAGACTAGAATGATCAATTCTGCGTTATTTGTCTTCGTCCGTCAGCCATACATACCAAACATACGTTAATCTACTTCTTGAACCCCTAATTTTTATTTCTGAGGCTTTTTAAATATATATTAAGACAGACGTCTAGAAACGGGGAAACGACTGAGCCAGAAAGCGCTTTAATCATTATAAATTACAAACGGTATCAAATGTCTTAAGTAGCATCACGCACGCCGCCTTTATGCTCCTAAACATCACGTTAACTCAGGCCTTCGGAATCTTCCATGTAGACTTTTAAGCATTATGTCAGCAAGTTCCGATTCGGCTGTTAGCCGATGGGAGGTAGGCACATTAACCAGTCCCACCAATGCCTGCACTACGCTTAATAGTTAGATAGCACCATTCACTTCTCCGGCACAAAGCTTAAACTTGAGATATTAAGAGAGAGGCTGGTGGCGACAGCCTTACAAAGCAGATGGGCTTGTTCGATACTTTCTCTACCTGGGTCAGTTTCCTTTGGCCGCATTCGTCTCCTCCACTGGTGTTGAATGATAAAAAATGGTTGCTGTCTTGTCATCCTAAGTCAGTCTTTGTCCCAATTTCCGGCTTACCAGATGACTGCGTAAACAATGACTATGTAGGCCTGACAGCCAGTTGCTATCTGCTGATTGCGTACTATCACAAAAACACGTGTCATCGTGGAGCGTTGGCAGCGCACGCACGTCCTTCTCTCCAGCCAATCAAATTTCCACTTTTTGTCTGATCCCGTGACTAGTTGATTATTCGTCGTTATTATAAGTGGTTGCCATAGCTTCTTCTTACTGTGACCTCGGGCAGTCCCAAATGGGAGATCCTTTTTTTGTTAAATCCTATTGTTTGTGTTTGTGGGCGAATTCGCGTACGTAGCACGTGCTAGGTATGTCCGTCACTGCGCCAATCCTCTCACTAGCCAACTGATAGGTTCGGACAAAAGGTAGGGTCTGGGAATAGAGAGCGGGTTCGACGGAGCAGTGCACTTTCACCACGATAAACAATCTAACGCGCTTGGAGCTATCACGGCGCGCTAAAGGCCGCGGCTTGGAAGGTTGCCAACTGACAGGTTAACGCGGAACGCGCAGTCAGTCAAATGTGGGTTTATGTGGAGGGGCCGACCGACGGACTGAGAGTCAGGCTGCAATGGCTTTTTCTTAATATGGCCTCAAGGGCATTCCCACTCAGCTGGGATCCGAACAAGTTATGCAGCACTTTTAGGGGCGGTTCTGGGCGCGCTAACCATCTGCGCCCTCTCCTGCCTCCGTTGTCCTTGACTTGATCATGACACCGGCCCAGCTAGGGGAGGAGGAAGAAGAGAAGGCCTTTCGGTTTAGTAAGAAAAAAGATGGAAATCAATACCGCTAAATAAGATTAAACCCGCTAGCGGTTGCATCCCAGAAAACGCACTGACCTACTCAAATATTTTACTTGCATTCACCTGCTGTGCTGATTGACAATTTGTCATGATCCGCACCTTGATACTAACACGCACTGTGGGTTTGCTCGGCTCTTCTTCCTCAAGCTAGCACAGAAGAGGAAGAGAGGCCAATCTATCGAGAGGAGCGTTGCATTTGCAAAAAGCAAGTCCTTCTTTGAGCTTTGAGGAGAGATCGACAGTCACTATTCAGATGCACGCTCGCGTGGCATACAGCGTGGCAGCTCACACGGGCGCCTTTCTGTGCGATGACCCATCGTGCAAATGGAGGCATTCCCGACACAATATGAGTTTGTTGCTGTTCGGACGGTTTCTGTGTGCGTCAGCATGTCGGGTTTCACCATGCACTTCTACCAGATTCATCTTTTCTAGCGCAGAGTTCCCTCCTGCAAACTCCACGAAACCGTTCTCTCTCTGCAGCCGTCTCCCCCCTTTCATCGCTTGGACTGATAATCGAAATCAGGGGGAAGAGGATAGTGCACCTTCTCAATTCAGGCAGATTTGTGTTCGCCAATACAAGCGAACATCCGTGTCCCAGGAAGCAATTGAGACGAAGAAGAAGACTCGATCGCTGGGACAATATGTTTATTCGCCTTACGTTTCGATATCCGTCGCGGATTCGTCATCAGAGACATGAGTAGCAGAAAGGTTAAGTATGCACAGAAGTTTGCAGTATTTATAGGACACAGTCATTACTGCAAGCACACAGCGAAAATTAACGTTAATTGCCTTCTTGTGCGTGGACTGCTTGCTGGACGGCACGCGGGCTCTGACCTGTTGAACTTTCATCACGGGCGGTGAGCTCGGGCATGATGATTGCTCGGCCGTCTGGCTCCGCGGTGTTGGCGTACAATGAGGCGGTGGCCTGCTCATTCCTCAAGTTACGGCTTGCTTTGGCCAAATTGAATCTCAGGATTGAATATGGGTTGGGCAAGTCGTTGCACTTGTTGATAGATTGGGGGCCCGTGAACCATGACTCAAGTAGTTCTCGGCTCACCCGATTGTCACCTCTTGCGAGAATTTCGGCCTCATCAAATTTGAAGGTGTGGCCGGGTCTCGTCGAATGAGCCGCAACTTGAGAATTGGCATCATTTCGCCGCACTGCAGCCGTGTGTTCGGCAATTCGCGTCCTGAGAAGTCTGCCAGTTTCTCCGACATAGTTGCTTGGACCGCAACTGCACTAGATCCTGTAGACGACCCCAGATGTTTCTTGCCGTGGCAGTGGGTCGTTCGGCTTCATTATCTGACGCCTTATGGTTGCCTCCGGCCTGTGTGTGACTCGAACTCCAAGTGGTGCGAGAAGGCGGCCGACTGCTTCCGATACGTTTTTGACATACGGGATCGAACGCCAAATCTTGGGGTCTGTGCGCTTTTTGTTGGCCAGCTCGTTTGCGCAACCACCGGTTGTTCGACGCCTAGTTCAGCTACGAGGAGAGGGAGCAGCCGTGTGGTGGAACGCGTAGATGTGAGCGACTGCCTGGTGATCCCCGGCGTCCTAGCCCGCCTCTACGCGTCTTCACATAGTCCTCTCACTGAATAAAAATCAAGTGCGCGAATCGGTACTGCACGCTAACTTGACCGCGTTCGGTCGATCATTTAACTCACCCTCTCCCCCTTCTGTATGGAAATTCAAGTCGATCCAAAATCTGTTTTAAAGTGTGCAAAATACGGAAAGCTGAAGCGCTGAACTAGCGGTCTATTTACCCGAAATTATGGTCATTTTATGCATCTGCCTGAATACATAGAACTAACCTACGCAAACAATCGTTCTTCGAACCCGGGTTTGGTTTGGTTTCCGTGTATGTCTCGTGACTTTATAAACTTTGTTCGAGGTCACCTGTACGAATATGTGGACCACAGCTTGGACTCCTGGTCTCGGAAACCTCCCGTCAGGGAGTAAACAATCAGAACAAAAAAACCCTCTGCATTCTCTACACCTGTCGTTTTTTGATCACCTAGTTAACTTGGCACCATATTTGTTCTCTTTTGAGCCTAAATATTTGAGTAATAGTTCCGACAAAGCTTGTCACCGGATCACGCCTTTGGCCATCTCCTCCAGCTGTCTCATTTAGTGTTCTTTGAGTTACCTTTTTACACAGGGTTTAACTTCCTGTTAAAATCCCTTAACCTCGTCCGTTATATGTCCTCTCTGCGTTTCTGACCTTCAGAAATTTTTGCATACAGTCACTTACTACTTGTAACTAGGTTTCCTTCCTCTTATCCAACACCTGAGTCCCCTTGTTCTGGCGATCTTCATCGAGCGCCATAGGTGAACCGTCGTGTTGCGAGTCATTTGTACCCACAAAACTTGGTCTGCCATAATTAAGGGCGTTCAAAAACCGTTCGAAAAATGACGTGAAAATCAAGGGAACTGTTTCATGTTGTGTGCACAAAATAAACCAAGACTGCTCCCAGAGAGCTTTAACCTACCCACTGTGCCCCAACTGACTCCTGTTCTTGGAGGGAAGGAATGTAGCGTCTATAAAGGGATTTCTGTCCTGCAAGTTGAAAACAAGCCGCTAAAAAGTCGAGCTCAGGTGAACCGGTGAACTACTGTCATCGATTCGAAGTGTTAAACCATTTTGGCAAACAGATTACCAATAGGTCTTTCCATTGTGCATCTCGCTGTTTCAGCTGTGTTCTATAGATAATTCAGCCGAGTCCCTCCTTTTAGAGGAAGACAACGAATGAGAGAGAGAGAGTGGACTAATTTGGTGAGCCATCAGTTATGCTGATCGCGAAGTCGTATTCCATCTTCCTAGATGACAGTTGGGTTGGGTTCCATCTAAAGCACTCTCTTTTTCTCCACCGGCCCGACTCCGGTGTCAAGACAGAGTAAAGAAAACTTAAATGGCGTTTTCAGTCTCGTATATTTCTTTTACTGAACC
Source organism: Ligula intestinalis (assembly GCA_036362985.1). Classification (NCBI taxonomy): domain Eukaryota; kingdom Metazoa; phylum Platyhelminthes; class Cestoda; order Diphyllobothriidea; family Diphyllobothriidae; genus Ligula; species Ligula intestinalis. The sequence goes on from JAYGXS010000001.1 coordinate 95,002,265, forward strand.
TAACTCTTGAATTCATTAATCCGAGCCCCGGGAGAAATTGTCTGCATGCAGTTCTTGTCCCAGCGATCGCTCGCGTCAGCACAAAATGAAAACTGTTGACCTCGGGACTCTCCTGAGTTCAAAAGTATGATCTAATGGTAGGGACTCGAAAGAAAGATTATTTCAATAAAAACAATACCAAAAAAACGACAGCACAACTATTCAAAAGATTGCGCAGAGTTCCGGCGTCCAAACATTCCACATTTATGCTTACGAGGAAAGCTGGAAAGGTCAGCCCCGGATTATTTGCCGCGGGCAGGCAGCCCCATCCCATATCCAGGCAAAGAAGTTTTAAAGCTGAAGAGAGCTGAAGCTTCACCCGGAGATTAAACAGATAAATTCATGATCTTGTAGTTGTACTGGCAAGAACACGAGAGACTTGATTGGCCACTTCACGTTTATTCGCCTCTGCGAATCAAACATAACCCCAACCTCCAACCATGGGCATCATAGGGTTGAACGGGAAATCCTTGTTTATTGCGAACAGGTGCCAAATATCGTTCTCAGCCGGCAATGATACACCAATGTCGGGCTGATTCCGGTCAGCTCCTACCATTGCACTCACGTGCTCACCTCATGTCGACCCACAGTGGAACCTCGGTTGATTTTAATCTGTTCCAGCACCGAGCTCACCATATGAAACGCTCGTCTTCCGAAACGTAGCCAAACAAACTGCAACCGTTCACTGATTGGCTGCAGACGACTGAGGACCTACGCTCTGGGAACAAGACTCAACAGTAGACACAGGCACACACACACACACTCGCACTGATAACTCATTAACTGAGCGGAAGCTCGTAAATCGAAACAAACTGTATGCGAGATGTTCGCTTGTTGCATGAAATGCTCATGGATAGAGCTGCTTGTCACTCAAGGCTTAACGGTAATTATTCGAGAGGGGCATGTGTTTGTTTATCCGGATGTGAATGAGAATTTCCGTTTTCCCTGGGGGCTGAGGGCTGATGATTCACGCAGTCCGTTGCCTAGTGGCGATAAATGAACAGCATTGTGTTAAAAAACGGCGCAGGCCAGGGAGCGAGATATGCTCAGTCAATCCTCCATCGCCAATCATGCCGACTTAACCTATTCTTTGGGAAGGACGAGAAGGGAGTTCAGTCCTACTGCTGTCATCACATGGTCTTGCGCGCAGGAGAAGTTGCAGCCTTACTGATTGGTGGACTAGAGAGTCGGAAAGTGAGCTATTCCGGGCCTGTGACAATCCTTTGGACAAAATTGCGCATACGATTTTTGCCATTGATGTGTTTTACAAACGAAGACAGAAACAAAAAGAAGTGCGATCGCTGGAACGGGACGCTCATCCACCTGGCTTTCGGATTCGCCTTTGAAACTATCTGCAAAGAGGGAGTGTTAGAAAGAGAGAGAGAGAGAGTCAGAGGTGAACGTGATAAGTGTACAAGAGCCACAGCATAGAGTAGGAAGAAGAGGATTCCAGCACCGGATCAATTGGTTTATCGTCCTGAACTTTTGAACACTTGCAGGAGTCCATCTTCAGAGATGAGAAGTAGCAACCTAAAGGAGGATACTTATAGCGACCATAGGCTAATCAACTGTCAGAAGTCAGCAGGTTGTCAAGGCGTTGGAAACAGCAGTCAAGAAGGATAGAGAGGGGCAATTATAATGGTTTACGCTAATTAGCTGTCTGTGGAATGAGGAGTCATGAACAGCAATTAGTGTCGTGCCTTGTCTCCCGGTAGAGGATCCTGGTAACCCTGCTTTTTCTTCCGGCCAGTTCGTTGTGGGGTCCTCTTCGCTTGCCATTCTTACGTTCGGTTTGGCCTTGTTCTGTCCTTTACACACACAATGGCGCAATAATTTTTAGGTCGCAGGCAGGTTTAGATGCCTGTCGGCAGAGTTGGCATCTGAGGAACACGCTCTAAGCATCAGCTTTCCGACTTTGGAGGTTACTCGGCCAACAATAGTTGCTCATTGAAGATCGAAGTCGTGGCCAGCCTCCGCGATGTGTGCTGCAGGTTGCGAGTTTGGGTCTAGTCTCCGAGCTGCTAGTTTGTGCTCATGTAGGCAAGTCCGCAATTTGTGGCCTGTTTCTCCAACGTGATTACAGTCTTCATCCTTGCAACGTATATAACGCGAACCTTTATATTTCTTCAAGAGCCAAAGCATTTACAGGGTTAAGTTTCCATGCCACAACACACCTACTAAATTTCACATCCCATAGAGCCTGTGTTAAAAATATTGTAAGGTAGTGAGAGATGCCCGGTCAATCGCTCATCGCCACTTGTGCCGAGTCAATCTCTTAATTTGGGGAGTACGAGAAAGGAACTTTGTAACCTTGCTGATCAGCAAATGGCAGTCATAAACTGAGCCAGTCTAAACTTCACAGGCCTGTACAGATAAACGTGGGAGGTGCACTAGAACCGCTGTGTTTAAAGGCACAGTTACCGTGTTATGACATATCTGCTATATTTACTTGCTTACACATTCACGGAAGGTAGTGGGTATTTGGTGTGATGACTGCTTGATCGTTCATTTCCAAGAAGTTAAGTGCTGCAGGTTTGTCAGTGGTCCTCAATAGCGGCCAGTGATAGTGACTCGGTAACTTGGCTCCCTTATATGGTAAATAGGCAGTGCTGTAGGCATAGAACACAAATGCCTCATTTAATTTAAAATGTGCCATACCGTACTTCCGTCATAGGGACTAGCTAGAAACCCGGACGCGTGTTTCGTCTATGTTTCTGCCGCTACATGGTTCAGCTACGAGGGGGTCGGCGCCTCAATGTCCCCCTCCTCCTCTCCCCCTCCCCCAACGTTCCATGTGCGGTTTCTGGTACTTGAACTGCAGGGAATAATTTAAATAATATTTTCATAATTTTCAGGTCAGACCAAAAAGTATTTGCTCGTTAACTTAATTATACTCAATAATATCTGAAATTATTAACTTGTTTAATTACTGTCATCAGACAGTGGTACCTACTATCGGGATAAACATTTGACACTTCAGTTGAATCAGATGATTGTCGGGCCTGCCTCTCACCATTACGCTAACGGATTTGTGTAATGGCTGCTGAGGATCGAGACTGGGCGAAATTGTGTTGCATTGGAATGGCATGTGCCGATCTATCCAGATCGTAAGATATGCACGAGTATTTCTGTTTTGAATTTGAGTTGAGGATCCACAGGTAACACAGGTAATCGCATGCAGACTATAAATTAATAATTCAAAGATGTTTTATAGCAAGGACTGGTGGGAGACTGAATTGACCATTTCTGCTCCTTTCATTTGTCCTGCTAAGAAAGCTGCTTAGTATTATAACCTGAGTTAGGTGGCTTGTGGTTAGTTTATGTCTACAAAGAATCCAGAAATGGGACTTTCACTTTCATTGCCTTTGTCCGATATGCTTATTGACAGGGCTTCATCAAAGAATTTATTCAAGAGTCCTTTTTTACAATTCCGGTATTCGTCAAATCTACCATGAGATTGCGTTACTAAGACAACTTTAATGCTAACTGGACAGTAACGTCTAGGCAGATCAGGTGTATTTTATTATTAAAACCAGTCTCAGCTCATCGTCAAATTTCGGTTTTCTGGTCGCGTAATAGTTTTCTGGATGTAGTTACGTTAAACGGTAAACATTTCGAGAGAATTTTGGCCATATACGGATATCGTCTCAGTAAACACAAATTTTATGGAAAAATATGATTTCCTTTGAAATCAGGGCAATCTAACCGAACTAGAGGATGCAACTGGGATTAACCGGTGAAACGATAGAATTTGACCATGTACAGGAAAGATTCTATGTGCAAGGGGTCTGTGCAGACCAGCCTCCAATTAGGACATTGTACGTATCGTTAAAAATCACACAAATTAATCCAACCGCTCTCTTTAGAAAAGTACACCCCAACTTAATCTAAATATAGCGGGAAGCGAAGTGATAGAAATATGATGATTTTCCATAACATACAAACAGTGAAAACTCGAAGTTGGTGATAATGGGTTTTTGAGTTCGGAGATACTGGTAGGCATTGTTAGCTTCAGGGTCTGTCAATATCCAAAGGATATTCAAAGGCCAAATTTAGAATTGTTATTGAAAAATTCACACTTTTAACTTCAAGACTATACCAAACAGCCGCCGCCTCATTAAGTTTACCCAGAGTGCGCCGAATACTCGCGCATTTTTAACAACGCCCAAAATATAATTGACGAACAGATTTAACGTGCTTTTGCTGAATAACTGCTGCTGTCGCCTCTTAAATTTACTGAAACGGTCAGACCTTTCGTACGACCTTCGTAGGTCTTATTTTCAAGAACCAGCTAGAGACGTCGATAACCTTGCCTCGCAATAAGCATTCACTCTGTCATGCGCGGAATAACCACAGTTACTAAGTCTAGTACCGTCTGAAAGGCACTTCGGCTTTTAGAATTCAGGACGGCCATTTAACCGCAATAAAGTCCCTGGTCATAGAGATGGCACGCCTCTTTTGGTTATGGGCGTACATAGAGAATGTCCGCCGTGCGCTAGCGGTTCAATCACAATAATCAGAGGTATTTTATTTCCGATATGGGGCAATTATCCACATGGCTGTTCCGCAGACGCTTGCGGTAAGTCACCGCGACTACCTTTCCTTTGCCAGGATTAATTGGCTTCGGTCACAGACAATATTGCTACGCGGAGGACTTCATCTCCAGGGAAATTAAAATTTCCACCGTACTTGCGCACTTATCAGGAGTAATTAATTTCAGCAAGAAGCCATTACTCAGCAAACAAATCGCAACCCCAAAACCAATATTTCTGTCGAAGTATATGAGGAACATTATGCTGTCTTGTGATAATCGCGGCGTAATCTGTCGATACATTACTTGGTACCGCTCTAAAGAATCCACATTTTATTACAACGCCCACGGTCAAAAAGACGTCCGAGGCCATTTTTAAGATATCTGATAGGCCATAACTAAACGCTAGCGAGACAAAAACGAGTCCTTTTTATGCCAAAAGACTGGTTCGTGCACATTAAAATCGAATATTTTATCAAATTTGTAGGCAATTATTCCTCTTGTTCACTCAACGAACTATCTCGACACTATTAAGCTTTTTATTCCTCTCATAAATGTGTACGTGAACTTAGAGTAAAATCCCCTGGGCAAGACTTTTTAGTCACGGTTCGAAAGTGATATTCAGCGTGCTATTAACGAGTGGTCGATAGCATGTTAATAGTATTCTATTACTTATGCTCGTAACATGTATACTAGCTAAAAACCAGTAGCCATGCCGTCAGTACGGTAAATTAATCAATATTTGTGAGTGGAAGTTGTTTATCTGACTACGTTGGGCGACAGTATTAAGGCTGGGAAACAGTAGTCATAAATGAATAAACCAGCAGTCCTTTGAAGGAAGTGTCTAGTTACTTACTTCCAGCAGACGTTACCACATTTTAGCCGCGCGTTTTTATATTACAGAATGGCTTTCTGCTTTAAGGGTAATTTTTAAGACCGGCTATAGGAAATAGGAACGCCCCGTCTAATTAAAATAACTGGCCTTGCAATAAATTTAACGAAGGCTGAATATTCCCATGCCTCAACCTTAAAATCTACCCTGACATAAAAATAAACTATATCCTTGATCTTAATCCTACAGTCAGAACGAACGTAACCCCAACCCTTAACATCAGCCTGACCCTTAGCTGACAACGCCAGGTTAAAGGAGCCCTCTAGCCACCACTAACTCCAGGAGCGTGTAAAACGGGAATGATGGTAATAGGTGCTTTTAAGAGTGGAGCCTCAACGCGAACAAGCAGCATCAATATCGTAAGAACACCTAAAAGTAAGTAAGTAAACTTCCGCTGAATGTATTCTTCTAGGCCTACGTATGTGGCAACCATATTGAGAGATAAATTACAAAAAAGGTAAGCCAAAGCAAATTTCAATAAAATAAAACGAATTTGAATAACGAAAACCTAAATGAAACAACTATGTTCATGTCGTTATATGAACGCATTAATTACCGCACAGAGGTCTACTTCCAATAAGCTATAAAATTATAAGCAAATGAACATCCGTATACGTATTTTAAACGCCGAAAACTTACACAGGCTCTCCTCAATCCCAATCCAAACTCTGACCCTAACTCCAACGTTAAAGCTCGCCCTAAACGTAACCCTTATTCTCATCCTAATCCGCAGCCTAATTTCGCAGAATTTGCATCCAAGCCGCGTGTATTGCTGGCGGTTTCTGTTCTCGGGCCCTGGTTGGGTGACTATAGGAATCATCGTTACCTTCTGTTTTGACGACAAAAGTGATGAAGTCTCTGCGGATGACTGTGTCCTTTTCTTAGTTTCTGCCACGTGTTGGTAGGAGAGGATAAATTTCGCCCTGAAAAGCAAACAAGCAGAGCTTGCTTGCTTGGTGCGCAGAAAGTTGAGGCGATGGGTTTGGCGAAACAGGGCTCATGAAGACAATCCAAATTCGATGTCGCATGCGCGAGATCGTCATTTCTTGAAACAGCACTTTCACTTTTGGCCATATAGCCAAGGCTGATGGCCTTGGAGATGACATCCCAACTCACGGACACGTCATGCGTGAGATTTTTTTAAAGTCTGGCAGACATGTGGGTTTTATGTTAAGTTTTGGGAAGACTGGACTTCCACGTAGTTTGGTCACAACCATGCAACGCATGTGGCGTCAGAATGACTCATCCCCCTACATACTGAAGTTGAACCTCGAACGCCCAAGGGCAGTCAACTAGCGAATGATACTATATACAGTGAAGGAGTATGAATGAAGAGGTGGGAGACTGGGCGAATCGTTTATGGCTTAGTAACTGTCGTCAGCCTACCATAACTAACCTCATGTCTGGCTGAAGATTACTCCCTTAGGCTGAAATTAGCCATTCAGGTCTCCTTTATATTTGCTGATGGAAGCGAACAGGCGAATACTGGAAAGCAGTTCAGACGAAGAAGAAGTGATCACTGGAACAAGAAGTTTCGTGGCCTGACGTTTCGGATTCTCCTTCGAACCCATCCTCAGAGACCGTCGCAGTTACGAGTGCTAGAGGCACAAGGTGCGCAGTTTTCTCCAGCCCGTAGTGGTCACACGACCAAATGCGTACAGATCACAGCGGTGCCTCTTCTACCCTTATCTGCGACTGTCTCTGATAATTCTGTCGGTAAAATTGTCTTGTAGGGCCGCCTAAATATCTATTCCCCGCACCAAACTGTCTTGCGCTATATGTGGTTAAACAGTTAATTCTTAGTTAATGAGAGTAAATGAATATTTAATTGGGTTGGAAGTGATCACAAAATATTCAATTAAGGAGACTAATATTTTTTAAAACACTAAATAGAATCAAATCCATCAACATACATTCCTGTTATTCAGGCAATTGATGCCTATTGAGGGAACGTCAACCTTGTATTGGCGGAATTAAACGAAAAAACGGGAAAGCTGGGTTATTCAAAATGTAAAAGTAGGTTAATATTTTAAGTCGAAAGCAAATAGAACCCCGTAAGACAGTCCTACCATTATTTGGAAGGAGAATCCCAAATGACAGGCCAATAGACTTCTTGCTCCAGTGTTTGCATCTTCGCCTTTGTGTTTGTCAATATTTTTCGGCTGCATGCACATTACAAATTCTGTCCTCTGCAATTCGCAGTCTTATTTCAGGCTTTTAGGTTCAGCCCCAAACCGAACAAAATATCGCTAGCAAAAAGTACGATTTTACATTTTTTGATGCCGTTTGACACTTCAGCAACCTCCACCTGCAAGTGTTATCCAAATCAATGGCAACCTTTTCGCCCTCCTCTGTAATCCGCAAACTTGCATGCATAGAGCTAGTCGTTTGTAAATAGTGTGCATGATGTTAACTACTCGCTTTACGATCTTTTGTTCCAACAGGACTGAATTTGACCACTATAGGGGTGATGGCTCTCATCCGGTTTACGTTAGTCTGTAAAAACAATTCTCGGCGAGAGGTAGATTTTTTGAATGTTTACGTAGTAGTTGACAGCTCCCTTAAAAAATACTCTTTAACCTCTGGCTTATTTCTGATCAGTATCTTTGACTTCGGTCCGCGTCGGTGTGGCCATTCGTTTCCTGTTCTTCGTTTGGTTTGGATTTTGGACGTTTTTACTGCAGGTCGGCGTGCGTTCGGCCACGCGTGACTCAGGTCGCTACCTCAGCAATTCGGGCGTGTCAGAATCTGCTGTGTCAATATTCAAAGTTATATAGGTGTTAACATCCACCAAAGTGCAAAAGAATGACCGCCTCCTGTTTGCGCCATGCGTCATGTTGGATTTGCTTTGTGTTTTAGCACGCTGACCGTATGACCTTTCTGTTATATTTCGAAATGTGCAAGGTCTCATGAACGTTGTCCTAGGCTGAGATAAGCCATTAAGTCTTTGCAGTCATCATGCTGGATCACGTCTGCATTTCTAGCTACAAAAACATTCGTCACCAGCTGCAGTCACTGAATCTGTGGCTACGCTGGGACTGAACTCTAACCCCACGATTGTGCTACTCATACTGTTTCTGGGACATCGAAAGCTTGGTGGTGAGTCACGAGGCAAGCATATATACGTGCGACTGCATGCTGCAAGGGACTGAATTGACACTCCAGTGAACTCGGACATTCATAAAGGCAGTAAAGGCACTATTTATTTGAAATGAAGATAAGGCTCTCTTGTACGCTCCCCCCGCTCTGGGTAAAACACAGAACAGGAGCCACCCGTAGTGATAGAGTTGGCCTTGTACTAAATTCCAGCGAAATTAGGGTCATGGGCAAGATACGGTCAGAGTTGGTGTTAGTGTTAGGACATGGGAGTGTGTACTCTTCCTGGAAGATCACCCGCATTACGCGGGGATAGTTTCGATTCCCGTGTCCTGTTGGAAGGGTTGAACATATAGGTAATTCCGATCCGAATAAAAACAGCTTCTAATGATGGGTTTGAGAGGAAATCCGAAACATCAGACGAATAAAGTTCTTGTCCCAGTCATTGCGTTTACTCCCTCTCTAAACACTGCTTGTTAGGTGGTTTGTTGCTTTTAAGCAGGAACCTGTCCCTCTGGGCTATATTGTTCCCTGCCGAATCCAGCGAGAGTACATTGATCATAGTCTTTCGGACAAAAAAAAGGCTGATCTCCGGCTCGTCTGCCGGTAATTGTGTAAAAACAGTAGCGTAATGTTTGAATCGAAGTTACTCGCTTCCCACTGAATCCTCCAGCTAGCCTGTTCCAAGATTTTGCAGTACGGCGGAGGAAGTCGTGTCTGGTAGTGGACACTGTTAACTTTACTGAGGCACGCGAAGTTACGAGTCTCAGGAGGTAATTGCTAAGAAGTAGACGCGATCGGTGGTATAAGATGTCTATTCGTCCTTCTTACCCATAATCAGAGACAGCATAAAAATGGGTAATCCGTACAGTGGGATTTATAGTATTTATTAGGATGCAATCGCCGTACTACTGAATATCTATGCCAATTAATGTCTCTCGTTTTTTCAAGAACGGTTTTTCAAGTAGTGTAAGCAGATAGTATTACCGGCAAAGACAAGGGAGACTGAAACGGCCATTTCTGGCTTACTTGCCGTCGTCAGCCAGCCATACCCAGACCCAGGTGGCGTCTCACCCGAGCATCGAACTCGCAACATCTTTGATCAGAGACAAACGTCCTAACCATTGAGCCAGTAGCTCGTTGTCTTGCCGGTTAGGGTGAGGGATGTTTACACTCATCGATGAACGCTCATCCGAGCGCTACGGGAACTCATCTGTCCCGCTCTGCCTAGGGTCTCTGTCGAGACCCTGACAGCCGTAGCTGTGCCGGCAACACTATCTGCCTACACTACCAGCTGCTACGGCTGTCAGGGCCTCTGTTGTGACCTCAGCCAGAGCGAGACAGATGAGTTCCGTTAGTAGTCCAGTGAAAGTTCATCAATGAAGCTGGTTACCCTCTTGTGTGCTAATGGCTTGATGGCCAGCATGCGGACTGGGGCCTTCTCTAATTTCAATACACATGCTAGATTTTGGTTTGACGATTGCTCGGCCACCTATCTCACTGACACTAAAAAGTTTTTTCGCCTGCGCGTTCCCTGACTGACTAGCTGCTTTGGCCAAACGGAGTCTCAGTACTAGGGAGGGGGTTACTGCACTTGTTACTAGACCGGTTGCCTGTAAACCATGACTCAAGAGACGCGACTCGCAATTGTTGCCTCATGAGAATTTCGGCCTCACCGAACTTGAACGTGTGGCCGGGTCTCTTTAAACGAACTGCATTTGGAGGATTGGCGTCATTTTTGCACACAGCAGTTTCTCAGCCATCACGGCTACTTCTTCTCAAATAGCCATACCGTAATATTGATATAGCCTGTGACCTTTTTATGCGTAACCGATTGACAACCTCGGTGTCCAGTTAGGCCAGAGAGCGTCGCAGCTGCAAGTTCCACTGCTGCTTATTTCACTAGCCAGTCCTCGCCGAAGGCGGCTCCATTTTCCACCAACCGCTGCCGCATCGGGTAGTAGGGGGCTAGGCTGACAGGCAGCCCAATATTTTCCGAGGGTTCTCATCATCTATACGATTCATTTGTGTTTTCATGCGGTTCAGTTCACTTATGTGACTGTGAATTAACGATGTTAATCCGATGTAAGAAGACTGTTCATCTGGCCTTTTTCGAAAATTAACAGCACTGTGTGGCAATTAGTAGATGAGGGCTTAAGTTTGTACCCTTTTGGTGGTTCATTTTCGTGTACTCTTCTTGCCTTGGTGAACCTAAAACAGATGGCTGACCTCAGCAGTGCTGTTTGCTAGATTGAAACAGACACCAACCATATTGACTCCAATAGTAGCGAAGATTCGAGTCCCAGGAAGCAGTTCAGAAGACGAAGATGCGATCACTGGAACAAGAGCTTTATTTGCCTGACGTTTCGGATTCCGTCGGGAATCCTTAGTCATAGTTAATCGTAAACAGGTCTGAGACATGCGCAGATAAAGGGTGATACATGCACAGATTGTACGGTATTTATAGTTCACAGCGGTCACCCGCATGCGTACTATAATTGTCAGTTCTTGTAGTCAACACTTGAGGTCTTAATTGGTGCGGTGATTGCTCATTAATTGCCACAGCGTTCTTGTCCGCGTCGGATGCGGGTTTGGTAATTGCGCGACAATTATGCCCGCTGTCGTCGGAGTTGTTGTTGCACCCAGTCCTTCCCACGTGACTGATTCTCTTGCTCAGGAAATGTCTCAGTACACCGTAGGGGAACGCCAAATGGTTGTGCTTGTTGATGGAATGGGGGCCTGAAAACCATGACTCGAGCAGCTCGCGGCTCACGCGATTGTCCCCTCTTGTGAGGATTTCGGCCTCGGCAAACTTGAAAATATGGTCGGGTCCCGTTGAGTGAACTGCAACCTGGGAGTTGGTGTCTTTCTTCCTCACCGCCGCTGCATGCTCGGCCATTCGCGTCTGGAGTAATCTCCCGGTTTCTCCGACGTAGTTGCTTTGTCCACAACTACACCAGATCCGGTAAACGACTCCAGCCGTTTCCTGCCGTGGCAGTGGGTCTTTCGGCCTCATGACCCGGCGCCTGATGGTTGCTTCCGGCCTGTGTGCAACTCCAACGCCAAATGGGGTGAATAGACGGCTGACTGCTTCCGATACGTTCTTCACGTACGGAAGAGCTCGCCAAACGTTTGGGCCAGCTGGACTTGGCTTCTTCTCTCGTTTGCCTATGCATTGGTTGACAAAATTGTGCGGGTAACCATTCGCTCTCAGTACCCGTCGAACATATTGCAATTCAGCAATTTTGTCTTCCGCTTCGCTGCAATGCGTCTCGACGCGGTTATTTTTAGGTGGGGATTAAGGCCACAGTTTGAGGTAATTTCCGGATTATGCTATGAGTTAAGGCTTGGTTTCATGTTAACCGTACGATTTTGGTTTAAAGTGAGGTGAAAATCAGGGTTGTGGTTTAGGTTTATGCTAGGGTTATGACCCGGTGATATTTAGCCCCCCTGAATTTTATCCCAAGCGGGTTACGCAGTCCTATTTTCGCGTGCTGTTCAGGCAGTCATACGAGCCTTACTTACCAGATATAGTATCCCCTCCGTTCTGTCTCACAAAGTTTTTTGCATGCTCCAGAATGCGCAAAATTTCATGCTGCAAATTCCACTTTATACACTTCATTCCTCTGCCATCTTTTTCCTCTCGGGAATATAAGCCCTCTCAACAACTGTTTCTAAATTCAAGTAGAATAGAGTGCGGTAGAAACCATAACTGCTGTTATGCTTGTGCTAGGCCTGTTTTCTGTTCGAGACATGAAGCAGTCCAAATGGAACGCGTTGAGAGGTAGCGGGCACACATGATCCCCAAGTGTTATTGTTTCTTTCGTCTTCCAGGGTCTCAACTACGTCGCTGCGACAATCCTCCTAGTCCTGGACGGTCCCGCGGAGGAGATTGAGGAGAAGACTTTCTGGCTGCTGCATGCCCTCACCCACAACATCGTCCCCGCCTACTACATCTCGGGGATGGTTGACGTCCAGGTCGACTGTCTGGTTTTTGAGGAGTTACTTCGGTAGGTTCTTTAGCCCTCCCACCATCTCGTCTTAGTACACGTCAATATATCTGGCCTAACGCTTGGCCCAGTGGCTGCATCCTCGGTGACTGCTAAAACAATGAAATTTATTTTTCAGTAAAATAACTATCAAGACCGCAGGAGAGGAGTGTTGTTATGAATGCGCTCGTTTAGTGTCGTGCTGCTGGGTCATGTCAGCTAAATTCGGTGAAATATTCGATCCACAATACCTGAAAGAAAATATGCGCTTCTCCGATTTTTTGGACCTGAACTTTCGGGACTTCTCACTTTTGGCCTAGCAGTTAGCCCAGTGTCTACATGCTCAGTAATTTCTGGATTAGAAATATATTTTTCAGTACCATGACTACTCGAACAGCGAAAAAAGCGCATTGCTATAAATGCACTCTGCTGAGTAAATTCGGTCAACTACTCCATTCACGATACCTGAAAGAAACTTATACGCTTTGCAGAACTTTTGACCGTGACATTTTTGATTTGTTATCTTTTTTAAAGACATAAAATTTCTCAGGTGTACAATGTATGCGACGTTTCACGATTTTTTTAGTTCACTTGGGAGGAAAGATGTAGTTTTGATTTGAATGCATTCAGAAAATCCATATTGCGAAGGACCTTTTAGTACTTTCTGAGCGTTTACTAAGTGTACAAAGTAGTTTTGACCGATAGTTACACGTTTGTTGTCTTTAATCATTTTTGAAATTACTGGTGACAGTACAGTTAAGCTAAATTTCAACTGGGGATTACAAAGACCGTGCGTGAAGCAGCACTCTGAACTCTATTAAAGTCGGTGGAGTTTTTTTTAACTGGTAGCGTCACGCTATATTCGGTGGAAATTCGCAAACCCGGACTGTCGGGTTTTGTGAAGTGATTTCGCCTAAAAAATATTGGTTTTCACAGGGCAGTTGGAAAAATTGGAAAGCAAGACAAGATGAGGGCTTCAAGTAGGTGCTTAAAGGAAAAACCGACACCAGACGCAGTCAAGATATACATTTTTGAAATTAACCAAGAGTAGTCAGGTAGTCATTTGCAACTTAATTCTATCCTTATCCAGTCTAATGTGAACCACTACGTGCTTAATTCTAAGACTTTATAATCTTTATATTTATAATGTTTATCTACTTTACTACGCTCCCTGTGTTAACAGGGAAAGTTTTCCCATCCTCAGCCGCGTTTTGCATTCCTGTGGCTCTTTGGATCGCTCAATGAGTGCCTAACGCGCGCTCTCTCTCTTTCCCGAAAGCAAATATTTTTGTGCCTATGGTGTAACTAGTCTTAGTTTTCTTCAGGCATGTTTATTTCCAATACCATATCCACTGTTCCCACTAATGTCCACCGCCAAACTTGTAGGAAAAACTGTGTCTGGCTTGAAGTGAGCTTTGTCGTTAGACGCTTCTTTGTCTGCAGCTTTACTAATATTAAGTATTCTCTTACCATCTTTACCGCCTTTGTTCTTAAATCACTGGGAATTAGTGGGTCTGGAAGTAAATCCGAATTGGTTAGGACTTGTTTTCACAAGTCGTCAGTTTTTACAGTTTTCTTTTCACCAAAATGGAAACCTGTGACAGATTATAGCGTCCGACTGTGTTCTGCCCTGATATTCAAAATCCCGTCTTAGCGTGCTTGTCTCCTCGCTGATCTTGGAACTGCAGACAGTTAATACTCCATTCGGTTGTTTGCAAGCATTTTCTCCCAATTTGTGAAGCACGCCACAATGCACGTTTTTGGGGTTTATGCTCACTATTGAGTGCTCCACCTGTAAAAAACTCAACGGTTACTGCTGCTTCACCATTGGAGAATCCGCTTACTTGATGGTTTATTGCTCTCGTGTAGTTTTTAGGCTTTCTGTAAGAAAATTCAAACTGCTTGTACGCGTGTGCTCTTTTTTTCAAAATTCGGGTTGTATGATCGATTTTCCATCCGTTCTATGCGGATTTATAGCCTAAGCTTTCCGTTTTTCTGCACTACGACGTAGTTGCCTCATGAGCGGAATTCTAGATGTTCAAGGTTTTTTTTAAACTTGATGACAACTCTTGTCGCCTCTAGCGCGTGCCCTGTATCTGCCTTCTGGAGTCTCCTTGGAATCCATAGTTTTTCAGGCTTGTCGCATTGGCACAACATTTAAGATGTCAAAATTACAGAGTTAAGACCCAGGACATAAATCCGCTCAGCTAGTCTGGATAGTCTGCCCTGTGCTTTGCCCCCTACCTTAATTACACTTCACAGACTTTTTAAGCATCTCTTCCCAGGTGCAAATTGGACGATGGCATGTACAGCAGAATTTACTGGCACCATAAATTTTGCCAGTGCTCATCAGTTGCGTCCTCTGGCTGCGTAAATTGATTAACGAATGACAAAATACAAAAATTGACTACATACAGAAGAGGTTATAGAAACGGTGAGGTAGGTCAATCAGTAAATCGGGCTAATTAGTCTAATTAGAAACGTCATTAAGTGGAGTATTGTGGACAGTGAGCTAGGGGAAAAGCGTTAAAGCAAAAATTCGGGCAGGGGGAGGTGGGAAACAGGGAACCGGTGTTACCAGGGCAAAGCAAGGTTTACGACATGCTCCAGCTGTTTATATAGGTCAGGTTTTGACCGTCGTATAAAGGCTGCCTCCAGGTAGCGCAATGTACGAGTTGTTCTTGCCCGAAAAAGTACTCGGAAGGCTTTTTTGGGGTCTACAGAGTGACCCGTATCCAATAGGTGTTCAGTGACAGAAGAACAGGGAGTCCTATTCTCCTGTCAGCCAGAGTAAAAGAGCACATGCCTTGTTCAAATTTCTTCCAGAAAAATAATGCTTCAATTTCCATTTGAATAAGCTATTTGTGTAATTTTCGCAGATGGAGATTTGTCCTTTTCACGCGGTTAATATTTACTGCCGCCCTTCATCAAAAAATTTGAGCACTTGGGCTTACAATTGTGAGCCACGAGAGGCGCGAGGCATCTTCGATACTTGGAAAGTATCTTTGATAAGGGCGGGACAACTGGAGCAGCCGATGTTGCCTTATGTGTTCTCATCGAGCAGATAGTCGTGAATAGATGCTGTGGCCGGAGCCATTTCGTCCTTCATATTGGTTATCCATCTATTGAATCCCAGCATCACTGTCCGTCGACTACTAAGACTCTACTGTCAGCTGTATTCGGTGATTTTACCACATTTTTGTACGCCATGCTTACCTTGCGCTTGGTTCTACAACTCCCTTTTGCTGCGTCCTCGGCCGGTAGTATGGCAACATCCAATTAATAATTCAGAGGGGCAACCAAAAAATAGACGCCAGTTGGTATCCTCCTTTCGAACCTAGTCATTGTCACTGACTGACCGTGCCTTAATCTAGCGCCAGGACAACATCAAATGTAAAGCTACAGCTCGGCAATATTCAGGAAAGAAGTTTAAAATCGCAACCATCCGAGAATAGAATATTTCTTGAGTTAACGTGAACGAATATTTAGACACCTTAATGCGGAAAGCGGGCGTAAAACTAATTTGAGATGTCTGGTTTTCCATACAATGTCTCAGAACACGAAAGGATTTACGCAGGCCTTGCGTTTTCCATTTTTGTGAACTGAAAGTTTGTGGACTTGCATATTAGAGTACAGCCCCAATTTTGTGGGAAGGCATTTTTATTTGCAGTAAAGATCTTGTGTTAAAATGGGATATAGGAGTCTTTCCGTATGGTTATAAGCACTAGCCTGCATATCTCATTTACAACTTCACATATTATCAAAATTCCTATCTACCGTATCACTGATATGAGATCACGTAGTCTTGATTGGTTAGATGACGTGGGATATTGAATTTCTGCCGGCAAGACCTTGATACAGGTTTCCGAAGGCACTGCCACCTAATAGTGTTTGCCGGTCCAACTGAAAAACAAATTCCAGGAAGCAGTCGCAAGGACAGAGACAAGATCCACGGAACAAGAGTCTTATTCTTCTGACGTTTCTGACTCATCTTCGCATCCTTAATCATCAGTAAGCATGTAACAGCATAGTAAATGCATCCTATAATTACTACGACACTTCGACCGTCGATTTTTACGATGTCCACCGCGTGTTTCACATCAAGTTTGGAGCAAGCTGAGTGACTTTCGCGTAAGTTAGTTTATAGTGAGAGTAGACTCGCCCTGCATCTACCGTGCTCTCTTTTTCCCTCGCCCACCTGGGTCCAGTGTCATGACCAAATCAAGAAGACCAGAGCCGAAAAAA
>JAYGXS010000001.1:95030119-95102226 GCA_036362985.1 Ligula intestinalis
GTTTTTGGTTGCTTTCTCATCTCTGAAGATGGACACCTGTAGGTGTTTGAAAGCTCAGAACAATAAATCAATTGATCTGGTGCTCAACCTGCCTTCTTCTTCATCCATGCAATGGAGCACGATTTTCTGCCTGCTGCTTGGATAGGCAGCGTGGTTAACCCTGTCGGACCGAAATCAGTAGATCAGATTTCCATGTGCGCCATGTCCCCATAAGCTGTTTTCAAGGCGACTTTAGAAGATTGCGTTCAGTCTTGCTGAGCTATTTCGTACATCCATCCTCATACCTCGTCATGGAGGAGTTTAAGTTTTAGCCTTCCATTTTCCCGGCTTCCGAATTCTGTCTATGGTGTTTCCTTTACTCTAATCATTTTAGGCAAAAGGTTCCCAGCGTTTACAAGGTCCTCAAGGAAGCCAATGTTGATTGCATAGTCCTGGCTACGAAGTGGTTTATTTGCCTCTTTGCCGACGTCGTTCCCATGGAGGTAATTTAATTGCCTACCCCGCTTCTCTCCCATAAATATCTGACTTCAACCTATTCCTCGCCTGTTCATATCGCAACCTTCTTCCTCGACGGGCAAAACATGCTTTGTAATTGAGGACATTATTTAAGTATTGTCGATCTTGAAATCTCTCATTTATTACTTCGTAAACGACTAGATGCAGTGGTCATACAGTGGACATGAAATAAATATCTTGGGATTTGATAAAGAAACTGCGTTGCTATCATGTCGGAATGAAATTTATGTGCCTCAACCTACGGGAATTTACCAGTGAAGGGCCTGGTTACCCCTAGGCCAAAACAGAACTGCAACCTTTCGTTTTACAATCAGGATAGCTTGATTAAACGCTACTCTCTTGTGCCTTCAACAACTTGAAGATGCCCAGGTCACAAGTTAGGGAATAAAAATTTACACGAAAACCTTCACTGAGACGAGAACCTCCAAACAGGGGAAGGCAGCAATTCGCGCCAGCCCTGTGGGCCATTTAAGCTGCTAGCTCGGGCGCGAAGTGTGTGCGACTGCGACCAATCCACAAGGACAGAGAAATATCGATCGGCGGGGCGGGTCAACGGTTGCTTCATATGCGCGCACGTAGTGGCTGACGGCCTTGCTAGGCGCACTGAATACTGCCACGCTGTTGACCAGGGAAGCAGACTATCACAGATCTTTTATCTCGCATCCAGATTGGAGCATGTTTGGCAGACTAAAACATTTAGGCTGAAAGATGCCACTCTAGTTCCCCCTTTTTATCTGCAAAAACTGTAAGGATCAGATCAAAAACCTTTACAGTTCGTGACCTAACGTGTTAAATGCCACGAACTTTGTACAAACATCCTTGCAACATATAGGCTAAGCACTCCACATCCACGAAGGTTATACTGTTTTAGGTAAACGGCCCTGCCTCGAAGGTAGTCCTAGCTTGATTTATTAATTATGAGCTACTAAATAATTTATTTCACTAAAAACGTTCATTAAAAATTATTTTATGGCAGATCAGAAGGGATTAAGTTGATGTAATTGTCTACTACACAGATAATTGGTAAGTTTGAAAGGAAATAGGTTCAAACTTCTGGGATATATTAACGTAAGGAATTACTTAGATATGTGGAAACCTCCGTTCTCACCCAAGTCTGACCCGCTTTCTTTCAATGAAACAGATCAGAGCTGCACTCTTCTTTAGTAAAAGGCTTTTTGAGCCTTAAATAAATTCCCCAAACCAAGGTATATATGAAACTACCCATTCGAATTTTGATCACGAAAGTTCATGCGTTAAGGCCTCGATTGCATTAACTTTCTTTTTCAAGAGGAAACCATATTTGTCCCTGTGTGCCCCATAGTTCTTAGTTCCAGAATTCGCCTAATCTTGTTTATTTGAACCGAGACAACTGATGTGTGTCCCCTTGTTATTTGTATCTTTTTCTACGTTAGTGTTTCCTCTCATCTGACGGATTGTTCCCTTAGGTGACCCAGTCATGAACTAGCACCGGGCGACTCCTCCCACCCTGTTTCCGAGTTAGCTCATTTTGAACGCTTTCTTTTTCGAATTCCAGGTGTTAATTTGCCTTTTTCGCCCATTCTTTTGCACACTTTAGACGGTACTTCGCATTTTCGATTGCCTTTTCTACGAGGGGGACAAAATTCTCTTCCGAGCCTGTATTGCCCTTGTGAAGTTGCACTTGGATGAAATTGTCAAGTGTCACCAATTTCCCGACGTCGTGCTGACATTCCGCAACATCTGTAAGGACAAGCAGACTCTTTACTGTCATGAATTCCTCCAGGTAAGTCTTGGCTGCCATTGCACATGCCTGTTTAGCTGAGTTTTAAAAAGTAAATTGGAGGGTAGCCATTCACGGCAACACTAAACCAAACTGAGAATGACTGTCTGCCCATCCCCGGCCGAGAAAACGAAGGTGATTTGTATTCCCCTCCCCTCCCCATCGACTGAAGGCAGAGAGTGGGCCAGAATTGGCCACTCGCAGATTCTTTCGTTCTGTTATTACAGGCACGATCAGACCGAGGTTTAAGTCCATACACTGAGTGCGACCCAATCTACAGCCAGCTTGTATACAATTGTCAACTGATGTTGGAGAGAGCGTGATCGATAGTTTTAGATGAAATCACCTAGTTTTCGCTGACGATAAGCCCCCGAACGCTCTTCAAATGTATAACCACCTTCAATTCCACTGGTTTTATGGGAAATCCTCGTGTGTTATGCGGAGCCAGGTCGTGTGTGGTACGCGTAGAGGAGCTGTCGAACTCTGTTGATCACCTGAGCCCAATCCTCACACCAGCAGATTAACTAACTCGGGCCGTAGTATGGTGCCTATGAGATAGAAAACCTAACTTGAAGGCGAATCTGGCGATTGCGTTCCCACGGCAACCAGGGCATAGCCCTCAGCATAAACAATCTGACACGCCTTTAAATTATCATGGTGCGCTAAACCGTCTACTTTGGAAGGCTACTAACAGGCGGAATAGCTCTCAGGGCGGAGGGTCGGATTGCAGTGGCAATTTCTCAATGGCACTCCCATTCAACTTAGATCCAAGGTGAGCAGTTAATGTGTCCACGAAAAACTGGTCCATTGGACACGAACTAAGCATGTGTGATGGACTATTGAGCTGCGTCAGCCACTGTACCTGATCCTGTCTCCGGTTCCCTTAACGCTCTCTATCTTTATGGCGGGCTCATAGTGCGGTATCTCATAGGTAATGCAGCGCAAGTCAACTATCACTATAAAATAATTCGCATTCAAGTTACCGTCCATGCGTCCACCATGCTGCCGGGCACACGGTGGGAATCGTCCTTACCGACGGTCGAAATACCAGACGTACTCTAGTAGTCGTGCCCTTAACATTTTCTCACTGACGGAGGGAGCTCGATTCTCCCTCAAAACGGTGATCAAGCCGCACTGGCTTCTTAGAGTGACCTTAATAGTGCTTGGACTTTTGTAATCACAGTTTGGTTTGTGTATAGTAGGCACCCGGCAAGTGCATGGCACATGAAGATCGGCTTTTTGACCTTTTCGGTCACTGCGC
This sequence comes from Ligula intestinalis, assembly GCA_036362985.1. Lineage (NCBI taxonomy): Eukaryota > Metazoa > Platyhelminthes > Cestoda > Diphyllobothriidea > Diphyllobothriidae > Ligula > Ligula intestinalis. Next base: position 95,033,656 of record JAYGXS010000001.1, read on the forward strand.
CCATGCCAATTTACAGTCACCGGGACCGCAGCACTGTAGGTTGGAGGAAAGCGAGAGAAACGTTCATGCATTGTGCGACTACTTCATTGTAAACAACTTCACGCGCAGGTAACCCTAACATCTTGATCATCTGTGACGGGCAAGCTGCCGTGTGTTAAGATAAAACCAACTTATCGGCTGTGCATATATTCCTTCTGTGTTTCAGTCAAAGAATTTCCAAAATATTAATGCCATTCACAACTAAATAAATATCACTGTGTTGTGAATGATTTACTGAAATCTGGACCGCATTTCGGGAGGTGTTGAGAAAGCAATAAACATATTAGTAGGGTGGGGGGTTTACTGTTTTGGAGTAATCATTTGACTCAGCTTTGAACAACTCGCCGGCCTTGGTGAGATCCGAATCCACTACAGCAGTGGAAGGCTTTAGTACAGCCAAAGCTCTTGCCATCAGTAATCACGGAAACCGTAAGCTTAAGTCATGCGCCAAAAATCAAAAAGGCGCGTGCAGCAGGAGTTCGGTAAATATTTACTGTAGGTGTGTGTTCTCCGTTAGTAATAGCAAAGTCTATTTGGCCCACATATGTTTTCGGCAATTAATCATCGGGCCTGTACAAATGCATTGATAATGAATATATGAGAGTAGTAAAGGGTTGATAAATGTCTTATGATCAAAACTCCTAATTTTCACACCGCCCACATGGCGAGATCGGCATGTAGACGTCACTGGACCAAGGGAAGTGGAAAATAGGGTAGGCTGTGAGTACTGGGTCATTGGTCGAGTATGCGGAGCGAAAATTATTGTCACGTGGACGGAGAGAGCAACTGTCACCACTAACAGGACAGCACTGGATTCATTAGCCGTACAACCAGTGAATCTAGTGCTGTATTGTCAGCGAACCCCTACACCAGCGTCTTCTTTTCATTGGCCGACGCCGACGCCAGTTAGCGATCGCATGTTACCTTCATCCCCTGGTGATAGTTGTTCACTCCCTGCAAATGACAAGGATTTTTACTCCACGTACTCGAACCATGAGCAATACTCACAGCCTATTCTAATTTCCCCCTTCCCTGCCGATCTTGCCATGCAGGTTGTGTGAAACAATGAGTTTCGGGCAGATCTTATTGTCGGCAAAGGCAAGAGAGACTGAAATGCCTATTTCTGACTTATTAGCGATCGTAAGGTAGTCATACCCACACCCAAATGGTGCACCAACCGATCCTCGAACTCGCGATCCTTTTTACCAGAGTCTAACGCCCTAACCATTGAGCCACGGCCTCGTTGTCTCGCCGATTTAGGTCAGGAGATATTTATGTTCGATAAGTTTTGATCATAAGACATTTATCTACCCTGTCCTTACTGACCTATTTCCATTATCCTTGAAATCGTACAGGCCCACTGATGAATTGCTGACAACATATGTTTGTCAAATAGACCTATCCAGTTAAATATGACACTATTAGCAAGATGTTTGCTTCTGTAAAATGGACGTCTGTCCTCCGCCCTGGCGATTTTGTTTATTTTTTCTGAAATTCCCTGACGTTGCGCCAATCAGGACATGCACGCGCGATCCTCACATAGAATGACTGGCCGGTCATTTACACCGACTCCTTGTATGCTATGTACGGAGTTGTCCCTAACTGCCGACGGGCCAAATTTCAGCCATTCGTATGGGTGGAAGTTGCAACTGGCTCCCTTCCTTTCATACTAGTTCACAGTAATTACATCTACAAGTGCGACTACAGCGAACAATTATGTCCGGTGTTGGACGGAGGACTATGAGTGGCACGTGAGTAAGGATAGGTTACCTATGGTCTACGACCACGCACAGCAGAAGAATCACGTTTTTGCCTTTTACAAAACAAGGGTAGTAGCCCGGGCCAAAAGCAAGATGGCTAGATTTCTGCTGGAACGTTGGTCTTCGACTGGCACAATTAACAAAGTCATAGACCTTCATCCCGCCTACCGGGCTTTACGCACATGGCTCGAGTCAGTTTGAACAAGGCTCACAGGAGGGCAATCTCCAGCGTGGACAACAACTGAAGTCAGAGGAAAATGGGCGAGGAGCCGGTGGAGAACCACGTGACAAGCGTGGAACACTACGTCACCGCCGCGCCTACGAAATTGACACTAACTCGCGCGGGCAGTAAGAATGATTAGTCCGTCGGTCGACGAGAGATACGCCAATCGGTACGCTGACTGACGACAGCCGCAAAGGGGACAAAGGTCACACGAGTCAGCAGCGCACAGGCAGGTCAAAGTTCGTGCGTCGAGCACGGATATTATACAAGGCTGAAACAGCCCCGGCAAGCAGGAACAATCACCTAGTTACTCTAACGATTGAACCGAGCAAGTCGATAGAAGCGAATATTCGAGTTCCAGGAAGCAGTTCAGAAGAAGAAGATGCAATCACTGAGCGCGTCCGAAACGTCAGTCTCAATATAATTCGGTCTATATCCTCGTACCTTCGTCCTCGTGGTTTTTGGAGATGGTGAAAACGATAGGATATCTGGACCTCGCATCTCTACGCACACGTTAATAAGTTTATAGTGAGGGCATATTTACGCAGCACATACCGCTCTCTTGCTCTCTAACCACACCAACCGAGGTCCCATGATAAGACGTGATAAGACCGACCGTAGGTGTAAAAGGGTGTGATTGCTGACTAAGGTAAACAACCTGTCCATGCATGACAGGTGCACCCGACCTAGTCCCTGCTCGGACCAGTGGCTCGGAGGTGGGTATGATGCTGGAGGTGGGGGAGGCAGTGAAGTCAACGGCTCAGCGCCCTTCTTCCCGCGATATAAACAATCTGCTGCGCTTGTAGTTATTATTAGGGCGGCCTAACAACAGCCTTCGCATGCAGTAGTTTGCAAACTATAGCCGCGTCCACAATAGGCTATCGATCGGCCTATGCGCGAGCTAACACTTCGAGCTAGAAAATCAATCGATAATTTGAATTTCTAGCTACATTCATTCACTGAGCCAATAGGCAATGGGACTGACCACTTCCTCAGGAGAGAATCTTATTGACTCAAGGGACATCGTTGACATACGTTTGTTTTTCTAAATTTGGTGTATATAGAACACTCAAAGACTTCCGCTTCTGCACACTTCTTGTCGTGTTCTCTCTTTATGGGGCTCAACTGAGGCGTAATTAGACCGCGAATATTTTGGCCTGGGCCTCCGTTATAACAGTTATCACGTTGTGCTGATAGCCGTGGCTTGGAAAACTGCCAACTGACAGGAAACTTGGGCCGCGCAGTCAGTTTATTGTGCGTTGCGTTGTATGGGTCGGCTGAATGGAGGACAAAAAGTCAGGATTCAATGACTCCTTCTTAATGCGGCTTTTATGGCACTCTGACTCAGCTAGGATCCGAGATGGCCCCCTCCTTTGCTGGTTTTTCGTGGTTGTGTTGGTCTACAGTGAATTGGCCTGCGCCCTCTCCCATCTACCTTCCACTTTACTTTGATCATGGCACCGGACTCAAGTGAGGAAGTGAGAGGAAGTGCGATAGATGCATCGTAATAATAGTATCAATTAAAACAAGTTCACGCACAAGTCACCGTCCAAACACCACCCTATTGTGTAGTATGTGGTGGAAATAATCGAAACCGATGGTCGAACATTAATCACCTATTCCCTGTTGACGTATGTTAAGTTTACATGGAGGGGCCTACTCTGATCTCACGTCAGTTAGTGTCTCATAGATCTCACATTCAGCAGGCGCTATTGCGACCTGACTTCTGGTACTAAAAGGACCGGGTCACTCAGTCAGCTGGTAGTCTTGGAAGCCACGTCAGGTTTAGTATTAATAATCAATGGGTTGGTTTACTATAGGGCTGGGTACCCCAGAGTCGATCTAACTCTGTGGTACCTAACTCGCGCAACAGTCCACGGTTTGTGCCTGTCAGTCGTATTCTGCTGGGATTGAGCGCAGTATATTGCTGCCACCATCCCCCCATCCCGCCGAGGCTTACAAATACGGTAGACCAGCATTCTGATTCGATTGACTAGATCAAGACTTGCCAAAATCCTCCGAGTGATAGAAAACAAGCACTAGCTAGGTACATAACTTTTTCTCATATTGCCTAAGCTTATGCTGCCCTGTCATAACAACTTTTTAGGCTATGTTCAAGTTGCCCGGCTCCCTTCCGAAATCACGCATCCAACACCTGCGTGAGAAATGTCGAGTAACAGTGATGCAAACTGTGGAAGAACTGAATCAACGTGAGGCAGATTATCGTGCTCAGGTGGAACTGCAGCAACAGCAGCAGCCGCAGCAACAACCACAACAACAACAACAACAACAACAACAGGTGAACGAACCAGAACCTGAAAAAGCCAAAGTTGAGGACGAAAGGACTGGAAAGGAGAAGTCAGAGGGGGGGAGTGAGGAGGCTGGTACCGACGATCAGTCTAAAACCACTTGCACTTCCAACGGGGAACTTGGATCCGGACCCTTCCTAGTACGCTCCACTGTGGGTTTTCCGGTTCGCTAAGGTCTCTGCTGGACCTTTTCTGTTCTAGTCAACATGACACCCGCACCCTTTTCCCCCTTCGCCCCCTGTTTCAACCATTCGCCATTTCAAGTGTTACGCATTCCCCACTGTCCAGGTTATTCCCAGGCAACCTTGGCTCTTCGTTTATTTAGATGTATTTTGTTTGCACTTTTAGCCAAGGTTTACTGCATATTATGCTATCCCCCCCCCCACGCGCTGAATTCCTTCCTTTCCCTTCGATCATTACGGCCCGCAGTATATTATCCGAAGTACTGTTTGGGAAGAAAGATGACAGGGCCAGATTATTGCTCTCTCTCTTTGGCGTTCCAGACATGATTTTTGGTTATCATTTTTTTAAAACACCTTGGTTGGGGTTGATGCCTATGTAGACGTATTTTTTCTACTTTATTTCTTGGCGAGCGCTCGATCCCTGATGCACTTGCGTATCTCAACTTTCGGCAATTTTGTTTTGTTTTCGGTATAGGAAGGAACATTCGAGAATAAAAAAGCAATTATCTTGATTTTGAGGCCCGTGTTCCCATTTCCTTAATTCTGTGATTGACATAGGCGTAAGTCACCGCACTGCAAAGAATCCGATATAATGAAAATGGTAAGGCAATTTCGCAGTTAAGATTTGCCATCTTCTGGAAGCGCAAACAAGTACCTGATTGGCTGGATAGTTTTTTTTGGACCAATGGAAACTGGATAACTGAGAAATTCTCTGTTTGCTAGTATATTTAACACGGTAATCATAATGGAAGAACAGAATTCACGCCTGCGATATTTTGGACCAAGGCAGAAATTTTGGAAGACTCAACTTCGAAAATGTGGGTCAATAATTCTCGTGCGAAGGAGTTAGTCGAAGTAAATGAACTTGTAGCTAGGTTTCTCTTACGAAGTTTGATTATTTGACTGCCGATGGCCTTTTTCTGTGGCTAATGGCTATCGCCTGTGGTGAGCATTTAATGATGGGAATACTTTATACGACAGCAAGGGAAGGCTTCAGTACAGTCAACATACTAACCAACTGAGCTGCGAGGCCCCATCTGAGGCCATGAATATTCATTCACACTTGGGTTGAATTACGGCTATGGGTGGGACCTCATAGTTCTCGTAGTTAGAAGATTGGCTGGACTGAAGCCTTGTTTTTGCGGTTTCGAATCTCACTGATGCCGCCAAGTGTTACAAAATCTGGTCAAATGAAGTAAATGTATTTATTGCAGAAGACTAACAGCTCTCGTTCCAAATGGAACTTTTTCTGCAATGGCACAGACTCTTGGCCACGTAGTTTAAAGCGGTAATGACAAAGATGTCCGTCGCTCATGAATTTAGTTAAAAAATAAAATTCTCGAAGACTTAACGCTTGAATAGGTTGATAATTTAAAACACCCCGACCCCAGTTGCAACTAAAGTGTCAGACTATGAACAACATTGCCATCCAAATCGATGATAATGACAAGATTTTGCAAATTTTTGAATTAAGCAGTACGCTGGTACGTCTACAAAAGTTTGGCCTTGCGGATGGAAAAGGAGCAAAAGTGGAAGCCTGTCAACAATCGTCTCCTGGGAAAGTGTGCATTAATAGCGACAAAGCTTCCAGTCGGCTTCGATAAGGCCCACCGTGTCCACCACACAACGCAGTGACTTATGTATGCGTGAATTAGGTTGTGGTGAACGCAGGTGTGCGCTGCATCTACCACACTTTCCTTCCCTACCTGGGCACGGTGTCCTGAGCAGGCCGAGAAGACCGGAGGGGCAGATGGCTGGCGGAGACATAGTCGTTCCTAGACGTATAGTCACACCTAGCTCGGCTCCCACGGTAGAGGAGTGGCATGGAGGTAGCATTAAGGAGGAGTGATTGCAGCCTGACTCCCAGTCCACCAGTCGGCCACTGCAAACAAACACGCAATCGGCTGTCTGTGAGGTGCGTGATATACCGTCAGTTGGCAACCTTCCAGCCGTCACACCCGAGGTATTCCTGTGTGATGTAGTTTCTGTTGAGGATGCGTTGATGCGTTATAGCCGCCGATGTTCTTACGCAGGTTTTCATGGAGGTGCATGTGGCCTAACACTATCATGTGGTGAGTTGGGGTGGGTGTATGTTGCTGTTTTGGGCACTGGTTCGTCGGTCTCTGAATTCGGAACAAGAGTTGTATTGTCCTGACGTTTCGGATTCTTTCGGGAGTCCTTAATCATAGGTAATCGTCGAAAAGTCCGAGACATGTTCCAGTGGTCGCTTCTTTTTCTTCTTCTTCTTCTGAACTGTTTCCTGGAACTCGCATATTACATTATATCAAGAGTGTGTTTAATTAGTGCTGTGACCTTCGAGTTCGTGATGCGCATTCGAGTAAATCTGCTTCCGTGGTGAGTGAAGATGCGTAAGCAACACAAACAATAGAGATGAATGCGGTGGATGTAAGTCAGGGTTCCTGGGACTGGTTCGTCGGTTGCATTGCAAGTGACCGACCAGCGCACCTTACACCGCCGATGACTCCAGATGGAAGTGGTTTAGGCGCATTATTCGTCAGCTGCTCGTTACCAATATCTGTACCGTAAAAATGGAGACGAAATGTTTCCGAAACAAAAGTTGTTGCCTCATGATAGGGGCGCTTGTTATGGTGGTTACTTCAAAGATAGGATGTGGTTATCAGGATATAAGGACGCCGCAGCTGCCCAGAAGTGAAGAAGAGTTCACAGAGACATAACTCGGGTCAGTCAGATCAGGCATAAGCACAAGGAAATGCCGTGGTGTTTGGTGTTTTCTGACAGCTAACTGAGACAGCGTGGTGAAGAGCATACGCGGAATAGCGAAATCGTCCAAATTTGCCCGTTTTCAAGTGAGAAAAGGCGGTAACAGCTGCTTCTCGAATAGTTTTGGTGAAATACACTGGTGACCAAAAAGGGACCGCAAATTAGCTGTCTGAAAAGTCTTCCGGGTCAAATACAGTAAAAGGGTTTATCTTCCAAACAATTCTAGGAAGGGAAACTATTATCGTGTCCTAACCACAGGCCAAATCATAACTCTAGAGTTAACTCTTATTTTAACCCAACCAGTAAGGAGATGCCGAGGCAATTAGCAACGTGCTCAGCTCTTAGACTGCCGCTGCTATTTCTGTGGACAGTAGCCCTTCCTTTATTTTACATATCTCTGTTGATCACCGCCTTATAATTATAATGATTGCATAGTCCACATGAAGACTTAGAGCCACAGCTCCCCTTTCAAAAACTCTATGCGGACAAACAAATACTTGCAAGTGGTTAACTGAGAAGTGAACCTATCCTATCTTCAGGGTGCTTAATGTCCACTAACTTTAATTAGCGTGATATTGTCTGTGCAGACTATGACTCTATGTGGTTAAAAAATTCTCCTTAAATTAACACTTTTATAAGGTCCACCGCTTGTAACAGCATCATTTATAAAGGTCTGATCGAAACAAAGTCAACAAAAAGCAAACACACTTTACAATAAATTGAACAACTATGCACAGTGGCGTCGGTGGTTCCTGTCTGGTTCTTTCATCTGAAGCTCAAGGCGCGCGCCTTAGTTTAAAATACTTATGTGCCGTCTTCCTACTAACGGCTGTACTCTCTCGATAATTTTCGACACATCATATTCCACCAGGTCAATACGCCCTACGACCACCCGAACACAGTGTTGCTCCCCAGTTTGTCTCAACTCCTTATTGAGAACAGCACGTTTTTGTTACTGTTGTGCACCCGGCTGTTTGATTACACGTCTTATGGCCAACTCCTCCCACAGAGGTTCCTTTTCCAAGCTGATAAAATAAAATTCTCCAAACTCTCTCCCTCTCTCCGATGGACATCCCCAAATGACTATTAATAAGGCCACATCGGGGTGTTTTTCATAGTGAGGAATCGTGCTTGCACGGACAGTCTACTCAACCATCGATGGTATAGGTAAATTGTAGTTTACTGTTGTCGGAGGCGGCAGGACTCATGTGTTTTTCTGCTGCCCCCTTTTTTCTGCTTCAATTTAGTGCCCACCTTTTGACAAACTTTGTTGTTCGCTTAGCAGTATGCTGGGAGGATGCTTCAAGCGAAAACATATTCACGCCCTTTCGATCAAACCGCATTCAAGCTTCTACTCCGTCCTGCTTCAGAAGTATTTATAGGTTCGGGGGTTACTTCGTGTTATTTTTATTTTTTTAATATTCTCACAGGCACTGCTTTTGGAATACCGATAGTTGCAACACATGTGTTAAACAGTAATTTTAAAAAATGTCTTATATATTTTGTGACCATCGCTAGAAACGTTATAATGGGAAATTGAGTAGAGTGTGTCAAAACGAAGCCTTTGTAAGAAGCATTGTTTTTGTTCTACTTTAAAAACAGCGCCACTGAAAGCCATTGTTTATCTGTGGAAGTTAATGGTAGATATGTTGCCTGTTTTTCAGAAAGAACACACAGGAAATCGTTTGACGTTTTAAAAGTGGTGATTTTGACAAAGACTACAAGGGAAAATCAGTACTGTCGGACACTTTTGAAGAGGAAAGATGGGAAGGAGCTAAGGCAAGCGCTTAAGGATATGTCGCATATACTAGGAGCTGAGAGATTCGCTATCGGTTAATGGTTAAATGCATTGACAATGGCACACAAATACTGAATTTAGATGCCGTGTGAATTGCCTGAAAGACAAGAAGAAAACAAAAACGCATGTAAAATACTACTTTTAAGACATCCATTTGTGTATCGAATCGTACTTGGTGATGAAAAATTAATCTGTTACGATAATCCTAAAATTAAATATCCTGGACGATGTCTGGTCAACAATAAAGATCACTGACAAAGCAAAATATTTACGGCAGCAAAGTTATGCTGTGTACTGCTTGGAACCAAAGCAGTGATGTATTTTTACTTGCTTACGCAATCTTAAAGTTTACCACTTAGCGATATCAAAAACAATTTATCAAGTTAAATGGAGCACTGAACACAGAAATACTGGAATATGATAAGGTAAGTATGCAACATGCCAACAATAGGCTCCTTGTCGCGTACCGATTGTTTCAAAGGATAAACAGTTTTTCTGTGGCGAAATCCTTTTCCACTCAAAAGGTGGAAAAATGTTATAGATGCTAAAGGACAGTATCAGCTTTTAAATATCCAGAGAAATTAATTTCTGATCGTGGTATATATCAGTATATTTAAGGTCTTTGGGCGTAGACCGAAATCGTAAGTGCATATTCGTGTTGAAACCCGTCAACCCCTGTGAAATATACACATGCTGCCATCAGACAATCGTTAGTAGTATAAATTCACGTTGTGACTTACCATACTAACGGCCTAGGTACTTGCTAAATGGCCTAGACATGTGTTTCGCCGGTATTCTGCCGCTGCTTGACAGAGCTGCGAGGGCTCCGGCTCATCAGTGGGTAGCTCAGCTTTCCCTATCTGCTTTCTGGTTGATATACCGGTTGTGAAAGTTCAGTTTTTTTATCTCCAGAAAAATTCATTTCCGATCGCGGAATATATCAGTATATCTAAGGACTATAGGGGTAGACCGAAATTGTGAGTTTATATTCGTGTTGAAACCTGGCAAACCCTGTGAAATATACAAATACTGCCATCAGACAGTCGTTAGTAGTATAAATTGGCGTTGTAACTTACAATACTAACAGCCTAGGTACTTGCTAAAAGGCCTAGACATGTGTTTCGCCGGTATTCGGCCGCTGCATGACAGAGCTGCGAAGGCTATGGCTCATCAGTGGGTCGCCCAGCTTTTCCTATCTGCTTTCTGGTTGATATGCCGGTTCTGATGGCAGCATGTGTATATTTCATAGGGGTTGACGGGTTTCAACACGAACATACACTTACAATTTCGGTCAACGCCTATAGACCTTAAGTATACTGATACATACCGCGATCGGAAATTAATTTCTCTGGAGATGAAAAAACTGAACCTTCAAAACCGGTATATCAACCAGAAAGCCGATAGGGAAAGCTGGGTGATCCACTGATGAGCCGGGGCCCTCGCAGCTCTGTCAAGCAGCGGCAGAATACCGGCGAAACACATGTCTGGGCCTTTTAGCAAGTACCTTGGCTGTTAGTATGGTAAGTTACAACGTGAATTTATACTACTAACGATTGTCTGATGGCAGCATGTGTATATTTCAAAGGGGTTGCCGGGTTTCAACACGAATATACACTAACGATTTCGGTCTACGCCGATAGACCCTAAATATACTGATATATACCGCGATCAGAAATTAATTTCCCTGGAGATTCAAATGCTGAACTTTCAAAACCGGTATATCAACCAGAAAGCAGATAAGGAAAGCTGGGCGACCCACTGATGAGCCGAAGCCCTCGCCGCTGTGTCAAGCAGCGGCAGAATACCGGCGAAACACGTGTCTGGGCCTTTTAGCAAGTACTTAGGCTGTTAGTATGGTAAGTTGCAATGTCAAAGGACAGTATGTTAAATGAAATGTAATTCATAGCGTTTCCTAAATAAAATGTATTTGCCTAAATAGCTGCTAGGGTTGTTAGCCTTAGATACAAATGAAATAAGGATCACGACACACGTGTAAAAATAAGGAACTCAAAGGCAATCTACATAAAAATAAACTGATGCTGATACTGAATATACTGATGATAGGAAGCGGGGATTGTGTTTGTATTTAGCATCTAATACATTAAAATTCTTACTTTACTAGTGCTCCCTTTCCACCCCGAAAACCAAAGATACAGTTTTGCAGGAATACTACATATTTTATAAGCACCTTTCACCTCGCTGCCACTTTACGTTTTTCTGTTATCAACTGACGCGTAAACAAGGTAGCTGATTTAACTTCATACTGGAAAAAACTTCAACCTTGACTAGGTAGGATTGTGTCGTGGGGTCGTCTGAGGAAAATGTGAAGCGCGCCCCGCAGACATACGAACGAGTGATTTTCGGGGAACGGGCGGGCGGGGCATACCAGGGAAGAAATCAGAACCCAATTTGAATGCCCAATAAAAAAGTTACGATGGCAATTTGGGTCGCGTACTCAAACCTTGGGAGAAGATACTGAAGGTAGCTTGAATATCATCGCAAACCCCCAATGGCGAACGCGTGCATGTAGGGGGTGTGCCCAAACCTCTGGCAAGGTCACTGAGTGGCATTTTTCAGTGGTATCACCAAAACAAACTAGAAAGAAGCTTAACAAAGTACAAAAGGAAGGGAGATTAGGCAAATCACCCTACTTAAAATTTGTAAGTAAGCGGTAGTTCCCGTGGGTAGTTCAAAAGTCCAATTTTGCTTAGTTTGCCGACTTGAGCAGTTATGGAATGTGTTTGCCTTCGGAAAACCGTTCTGCATCCCAATGCTATCAAAAAATCTCTGCTAGATCGATGGATGGCGCGTAGAAAACCAGAATTGTACAGTTAATTCAACTCACTTAAAAATTTAAGTAGGCAGGTATAGGACATAAGGACCCAAAAGAGATCGCTAGAGACAACCTCACCCTTGACTGGCGACGTAAAGTGAAAGGGTCGAAGACTTAACTGGGTTCAACAAATCGCAGCGTTTCGGCGAACAAAATAACTGCAGAAGCGTTACAGCATTGCTTCTATGGCCCGATCTGAAAGGAAATTCATTCAACTTTGAGCTACATGAACGGTCACAGGCGAATAGTCTGGAAAGGAATAGCAGCCGCTCGTAGGCCCATACAATGCTCTAATACATGACGAGCGCATTTTGCCGATGCCGTTGATGCCTCCAACCGGGCGGCGAAAAGACCTGGCAAGGAAAACGGCGAACAGATTTATCAGCTAAGGGTTAATCAACTGGACGTACTGCGTATGTCGACCAGATTTTATCTGCTAGAGGACCTGGAGCAAATTTGGGAGAGCAGCCTCAAAAAACCAACCTTCTTATTCATATAGCTTCACATATTTTCCCAGGACAATTTCTTTTGCCCAATTGGGTCGAATATTGAGGGAGATCATGCTAGTGTTTTTCCGCTAGATATTCCTTAAGGTACGTGACTTAATCCATGAAATTTACGGATGTTTACAAGAAAATCCCTAGTACACAAAAGCAGCTTACGCTGCGTCCGCAAAGTCTTGCAAGAGTGATGAAACGATCCCTAGTAAAAAGAAGACACATTGTGATTGATCAAGTAATACTACGTTGTTTAGAAATTCTAGCTTTTTTTAAAGAAAATCGGCAAATCCGAAAAGGGAAAAAATCTAAGTTTACTAAGTAAAATTTGAAGGCTTGTTCATGTACAAATTAAAGTGAGTAACGCAGTAAAAGTAGGACTTATTTTCAAAATAATCCTTTTTGTGAAATTGTCGTATGCATATGGATTCATACAAAACGCAATGGAAAGTACGACAGATACCAAACCATCCAAAGTCTGAGTATGTATTCCAACAGGGTTTCACAAAAAAGCCGCTTTTTTCTTCAGTTTATACATTTTTTGCGATACATAGCTTATGACAACCAGATTTCCGCTTGATTGCACCGATTGTGTGTTAAACCACCCTATGAAAGTTAGATCTTCACTGTTCATGAGTCAGACAATCTACTGCAAATAACAGAAATTGACATCGCTGGCAGGTTCGCGCTGCGCGTCCGAGGTTTCAACTTGAACATGCTCAAACATCAACAAATGCTTGCCAAATTTGCAAAGCCTGTTGTTGTTTATATAGGCTTATCATTATTGCACAAACATCAGTTGGTCGGGCACACTCAGTTACGGAGACAAATTTTGACCAGGACTATACTTGGTGATTCAAAACTCAACCGATCCGACATGTTTGTTTTTTAAGTTGAAGCATCCAGTTGGAACATCAGTTGCTTGTTTCCCGCATTAGGACCGATTGCAACTGACTTAAGTAGAACACATACAAGCAGTATCTAAATTGGTCTATCAATAAATGCGGAAAAATTAGAATAGCTAGGAATGGAGATGAGTATTCGGTTTCCAGTTGTGTGTACGATCAAGGACGGAAAAGAAGAAGACTGGTCGAACACCGGAACAACTTGTTGATTTTCCTGAGACTTCGAAGGCGTGCAGGTGTTCATCATCAGACATCACTGCAGCAACAAAATAAGTGATTTATAGAAGACATTAGCCAAACAGTGACCCACGTCTAGGGAGGATTGCGCTGAGTCATGCCGTCGACACACTGATTGATTCGAGTCTCAGCCGAGGCTCAGGCTTAAATAAATTGTCAGATTGCCTTGCTTCTAACGCCAGCAGTTATTGTGGAGGTCGAGAAGTTAACTAAAGGACCTGTTTTGAAGATGTGGACAACCACTTGCTTATTATTAGTCAGCTAGCCGTACAGCCCGTTTACTTTCGCGTATGCGCGAGCTAACCATACAGTAAATCCGACCTGCGTAATTATAAGGGCAGTTTATGCACAAAATAGGATACAGCACACCAGACTGCTTCTGGGGTATAATCGATTCTTGATTTTCATAACCCCGATGGTCTCGACCGAAAGCGTTAGCACAACCGTAGAGGCAGTGTAAGCCGACCAGTTCTATTGGAGATAGAGCAGTAGCAGACCTTTAACCGTTATCGACCGCACGTTCGCGTGACCACTTGGGATAGGAGGTAGTGAGAGTAAGTGTTTGTGCCTCGTCCTGTTATTAGAACAGACGGACAGAAATTTAGCACAAAGCTGCGACGTGTTACGACTGTTATAATGGCAGCAGGTGAGAATGTGTAAACAAGACTGGCAGCGGACTTAATACACCTCCCGAAATAGTGCACTTTAGTTTCTACTTATTTTGTTTCGGTAGGCTAAATTGATTAGGTTTACGGTATTTGCGGTCTGATTAGAACACTTGTAGAATCGCATCTCAATCGTAAGCATCTTCTATTTGGCATGTGGGTTATACTACTGATTTCCTGCTGATTGATTTTCTTATAATGCTCTCGGTGTGACGTTTATAATATCCGATAGGCGACCGACCGACTCAAGATGCCGACACACAAGAACCAAACGATTCTGGGTGGACAGAACTCTGATTATCCGAGTTCCAGGAAGTAGTTCAGGAGAAGAGGAAGCGATCACTGGAACAAGAGTTTTATTGTCCTGACGATTCCGTCGGGCATCCTTAGTCATAGGTAATCGTAAGCAAGTCTGAGACACGCACAGATAAGGGGTGATACATGCACAGATTGCATGTACGAACTATAAATACCGTGTAATCCGAATCGTCAGGACAATCAAACTCTTGTTCTAGTGATCGCTTCTTCTTCTTCTTCTTCTTCTTAAGAACTCTGATTGCCCTTATTATTCACTTACAATTATACTAGTTGCTTTAGCCCTGAACATGCAGATTTGGACCCACCTGGTCTGTGTAGTTAGTTAGTCTGTTTGAAGTGTTCTTACTAACTTATAATCATACTAGCGGTTTTGCTGTTCAAATTACCTACAATCATATCGACACATCTTAAGGGCCTGTACAGTTTCCATTAATTCGGAAAATGGCTGCGTGGTAGGTTTGAGTGCGTCAGTTTTAATATGAATCGGTCAGTAAAACTGATCACCTGCTTAGACAGCTTTGGAACTAAAATATCGTCACTATTCTGATTGGTGAACTTCAGATAATGCGATGCTCTCCTTCATCCAAATACGTAGACAGAAGAAATACGAGACCACAAGATTTGCGCTATTGACTACTCTAATTCTATTCTTCCCACCCAAATGTGTCCTATCTTTTCCATCCTTGCATCACAAGTACGTCAAAAAATTCTAAGGGGCAGTAGTAACGGTTAAGTGTCCGCACCTAACTAATCGACTACTGTGTTTTGACTGAGAATTGAGGATAAAATTGAGCAGAAACCGTTCCCTATCTGCCGTTATTAGACCGGCTTCCCGCTGCAGCCATCATCGGCGCCGAAAGCTCGGCTTTGCCAATACCCAGTTGACAGTGAAAACACTATGTGCCATTAAGTATATCGGAGCCGTCGAACCAGTGAATATGTACTATGCATCGCTAAGCGATCGCCAACGGAGGCTACAGACTATATGAATAAATGAAAAACTGTGCGCACTTTATCCGGCCTTGGAGATTAGAGGTGATCGTTGAACACACACCCGCGTGACTTTGAACATTTGTGATCGAAGGTGACAGTACGCCAACCTGTGTTTCGCCTGCACCGCATTTGATCGGTGGTCAACAGGACTAACCGCTAATCCTTCCGGCCCGCTGTTAGTCCTCGACTGATGGACAGCCGTAAGCAAGCACGGAACAGCAATCTCAACCACCCCAGCTTTGTAATACGTAGTTTCTACTCAGTACATTTCAGCAGCCAAAAGTATTAACAAAAAACTACTATCATTTGGAGCTGGTCTGAGGCCGAAAACAATGGAGACGCTACTCAATAATTGACTTTTGGACAATGACGAAAAAAGGAATTAGTTTTTATTTGAAAACTTTACATAAATACGATATCTCATATAAACATGTGGCGGGTAGGGACAATTTCAGGTTTCACTAGTCCAAAGTCGGATGGTCTTGTCACCCTCAAGAGACCCGGACGCAATCATGTTCTGGTTTGGATGACAGGCTGTACATAGGACGACATCTGGAGAGACGGTATAAAGGTGGCAAAATGATCGACATACCTGTGTGGCCCTCTAATTTCTGTACAACTTCCTTTGTTTGCAGATCCCAAATGTAAATTTTGTGATCTTCAGAACCGGACACAACCCACTAGGCGAAATGAGAAGGAGTAATTGGAAAAAGGAAAACGGACCTTTCCACCGGTTACCGAGAAATTGGCGAAAATGCAGTACTTCTCGTTTACATGGCCTTTGTACATTTTTAGGCAGCGGCCCTTGCTGTAGTCCCAGAGTTTAAGGGTGCTATGTAAGGGATGCAGCTGTTTGAAGACACATAGAAGTCAAGCTACCTATCCAGATTGGCGGCAAGGATATACTTTCCATTGGGGGAAAATTTTACAAAGGAGACTGGAGGATTATCTTCGTCTGCAAGCATTAGAAAATAAACGAAATTCACCCACCAATTAAGGTTTTTAAGCATTGACCTGAAGCCGTATCCCAGATTCGACTAAAAAATAATTCAACGCATTTTTAAGGCAAACTTACCATAAGCCGTCGTAGCTACAGGATGCAATCAGAGCGCCATCCCTATTGAAATGGACCTTAAGGAGGGCGGGGTTACTTCGATTAGTGCAAAACATACAGCCGTAACGGGGTCAGAATGCGCAGGCAGGGTCCGAATACATCGGCCCGTTTTTACATCCCACAACTTGACGCTCTCGTCGAACTTGACGAAAAAGAAAAAATTACACAGGGGCGAAACGAAGTAACATACGGAACCGGAAACAATGAGGTTTGACTGGGGATTAAAATTGCAGCAAAAGACATAATTGCTGTGGCCCTTTAAAGTTTTAAGGCACTGTCCTGTTGCAAAGTCCCAGAGCTTTAGGGTCTTGTCGTCCGAGGCACTGCAGAGGAAACGGGAGTCTGCGGACCAAGCGACGTCCGATATGCCCTACAGAGGAAAAAGTACTTGGGGTCTATGGAAATATACACTTACCAGCTTGTGGCCAGTAATAGTCTTTTCAAATTTCCCATCTTGAGCGCTCCAAATTTTTAATAGTTTATCGGCAGCTGCAAGTGGGAGGGTGGGGATGAAAAGAAGATTGATAGCTTACAGGAACTCGCTAGCCATTGACCACACTCGCTGAATTTTAGTGAAGAAACGGCCTTTGTGTGACCAGTAAGAGTATACTTTTGAGTATAGCTCGGCTGCACAAGAACAGGTCACATAAAATACATTGCTAATTACCAAAACCTGTTCACTCATTGCTTATGCGGCATTGATGTGAAGAGGGGATAAAGCTCTTGGTCTAAAAGGAAAAAAATAGACAATAATGCGTACAAACCAAACTTCATAGTCTTGACTCAGGCAAGATTTTCATCCCGAAAAGTTGGCAAACTCAAAGGGGGTGAGGCAAAACAAGCAACACTATTTTGAACACTGCTGACGGCCTCTAAACATCCTGGGGGTTACAGGAAGGGATAGGAGGTTCGGCGCAATATAAAATCTAGCTTATAGCTAGGATAGATGAGGGAAGCAAAAGACATGGTTGGAGAAAATAACGATACCACACCAGAAAAGCCTTTGACGGCCAAACAAGACGATGGCGGTTGTAGTCTCTAAGATTCGAAGTGGAGTTAGGATGCATGTGTGGCCAACTACATCCGGATTTGACCACGTGGATCGTGTGTAGGTAAAAATCTACCACAATAAAATTGCCATGAGAAATTCACTAGATAACCCACCCCAGACGTTGTTTTGGTCTTTGAAATGATGACGCGTAGGCACCTAGAAGTATCCAAAATGAAAGAACTGCGGGGGAATGATATCTTAATCACACTTTTCTTTGAAAGAGTACCAATGTCTGTCCAGCTGGAGGATAAAATAGCCTAAAGGTGCACACCTTTGTTCAAAAAGTGTTCATTAGCAATCAATATGACTTCAATTCTGATGAATTTTCATTGAGCCGATTTTGTAGCTTATGCTCTGCTGGGACAGTCTTTAGTCTGACAATTAACTTTTATTGATACCAGTGTGAGCAATAGACCAACATGTTGGGCTCCAACTGCTTCATGGTTTACTTACAGTCGACGCTATTCTCTGGCACTGCAGTGGAGTGAGTAGTGTTGGTTAACTATGAACTATGCAACAGCCAACAAACATCGGCATCACTAAAAGGACGCGAAGCATGAGGCAACCTATTATTGCGTAAAATAAGGCAACATGGAACTGCAGCGAGGCAAACATGAAGCTTTTTGCTATAGCTGCCTCGCGAGTCGGACCCTTATCCAAAGACCACAGTAGTGACTAGTGATAGCAGTTGGTAGAAAAACCGCTAAGCTTTTTGCATATGTAAGTTCATCACTCGGAACTCCAGTGTATTGCTAGGGTGCCGGCGGCATTGGAGGCCTATAGACCCCTCCCAATAGATCACATGGCAAATATGCCAGCAGCCTTTTCGATAAAAGCAACGACTTCCGTGGCATCCAAGGTGTCTAAACCTGGGCTAGTGCATCTTGAGGTAGGCATATAGGCTGTCCCTTCCTGGTCCTGTTTATTGCATGATGAGAAGTTGGAAGCGCCTACAAAGACAGTAAAAACCTGAACATTATTCGCCTCTTCGATATGCGATTTCCAGATAACTACCCGCAAATGCCCACAAAAACCCTGACGAGTAGGACGTCATAATTGCTGTGATTAATTAGACAACAGTTAACTTGGAACATCAGAATTAGTAGTATCGAAGATTGCATTAACGTCCTTAGTGCTGGTCATGCCAACGCAAGATTGGCTCGAAAACTAAATTCTGATGGTATGCAAACAAAATCCAGGTTATTATTTGACGAGTCTGGGTTGGTGACTCAATCGCAGTGGGAACTTAATTTCCAGGATGAAGAAGTGTGACACATCAGTTGTGAGTCATGACACTTTGTCCTAGAAAGTCATTGCATAAATGATGAAGGACTTGCAGTTTGCACCCTAGGGAAAATCTAGCTACCAATTATGTCCACACCAAAAACTAAACTGACTATATACCTGTCCGAGTCCACTCAGTTATTTTCTTCGGAAGACTTATTCATGGTGCATAATACTTGTTGCGAAGTGATACGACTTGTGAGGAAGTATAATTTTCGACAACTTAAAGATCCTGCTACAACCATCGGCCTATATTAAATTGTCGGTAACCATCTTCCTGGGACGGCGCAGTATTACGTATAATATGGTAGTAAGCACATTTACTAAGCAAACGAACGCTTATAAAATCTGACATAAATCTGCGCTAGAAGGCAATATGGTGCTTTAGGCGTACAGAGAGAGGTTGTGCACTGATGTGGACTTCTAGTTATAAGTTGCAGAAGAAAGGAGAAGTGGTTGTATCCTTAACTTAGTGTGACTTTTTGTAGTGTCTAGCTTGAAATCGACCGCTGTCATTGTCATGTGCGTACGTACGAGGCAAATCAGCATTCTTGCTTCTAACAAATTGCGGTGCAAACGGTGAACCTCAGCGGAAACGAGGGCCGATCTGATAGGTTATAGTCAGGCGAGAGACATTGCCAAGACCCAAAAGACTACTCAAAATAAACTACCAATTATGGCAGGTAGTCACTAAATAATGTAATCGTCAACTATTTACCATTGCGCAAAACAGCCTGTGGGAGTTCTCTTACGGTTATTGACAAATTAATCGAAGAATTTCTGACTGCAAATACAGACCAGGTAAGGTTTATTAAGGAAAATAATTTTGAAATCCCAATTGGTGCAGAGAATCTATGAAATGAATTAGTTTAGCAGAACATTGCAAAGCGTAAAGATACAAGTAAACGGGACTGGGTAAAAAGTACGGCAAAAGAAATGTGTACCAATAACCTTGGCCATATGTCGTGAATATGGGATGCACTCACACCAATAACATTGTGGATACGAAATTGCAAAACAAGCTCAGGTAAAGGACAATAAACGGAACCGATTAATACGAAAAAGTGTCAAAACATCTAAACCAACTAGAAAACTTGTGGACAACCAGCATACCTAAGCCAAAAAGAAATGGAACCAAAATACCGATATGTTTAAATAACCTCTCTAAAGAAATAAAGATAAAGGGGAGAATAAAACCAGCATAATACACAGAAAAAATACGAAAGGCTGCACGTTTACAATTAAATCATCCATTTTATAAAATAGAATACTGTCTCAACTGTAACCATAAATATACCTTTTATATCATAAATTTCAATCAAAAGTAACTCAGTATTTGGTTCCCCATCCGAAAACGTGAGAGCACCAGGTTATTTCTTCTCATGCACTGAGAGATATGAATTTGGCTCGAGGTGTTACTTAACTCACGGGGGTTAAGGGTGACTTGCTAAACTGGGAAATCCGCTCCAGTAACACTAAATTTCCTTGCACAAAAACATTCTGCGAACAAAAAAGTTGCAATAAAAGTTAACCGAGTAGAAAATAACGTCTAAGCCATTTGCTCTAACTCACCAGCAGTAAAGTTTGATGGGTTTGTTGCTTTTGATGAAAGTTAGTCAGCAGTTAGATTGCAATCTAGCAGTATGGATCAGATATTTTAGCTACGCATTCTGATAAGACGTGGGGCTCTAGAATAACCATTTCTGACTCATTAACCCTCTTCAGCTAGACATACCGAAATCCAGCGTTGCAGCTGAAACTGCTGCCGCATTCAGTTTCAGTTTCAGTTTATTTGGTGAGGATAATAGGCAATGCTTTTGAAAACCCAATTGATTACATGCCAGTGCGCATCATCTTTAAAAATTACCACTTCTGTTATAGTTTTGGCAAACAGTGAGTAGCATTGTTTTTTACAAAATAACTCTGGTTTTTAGAGTTCAGACTTGGAGGGAAGAAAGGGGTCGTATGTAATTATCCAAGCGTTTTTTGGTAAATCTGAAGGGAAGTGGCCTCCACGACTGACTGCCAAAGGTTATTCCAATGTTGTATTGCACGTTACTTGAAGAATGCAGAGCGGAGGTTTAGCTTGGACATGTTTGTGCGGAGCTTTATTGTTTGCCCACGGAGATGAGGCGAAAGGTGCCACTGAAACATGTCCTCAAAGCGTAATCCTTTCACAAGACCGTTTATTATCTTGTAAACAAAGAGAAGAACCCCTCATTGTTGCCTGTAATGCAGAGGGAATAAATTAAGGCATGCAAGTCTGCCTATGTAAGAGTGGTTCTTTAGACCCCTGACTAGCTTTGTTGCCCGACGCTGCCATTTTTCTAGACATATTGTGTCGTTTGCTAGCCATGGCCGCCACGCCTGTATGCCATATTCTAGGTGTGGTCGAACAAATGTACCTTACACTTTGCCAAAGATATCTTCGTCAAAAGCTATAAAACGCCCTTTTCATAGTGTACAGCCCTCTCGTGGCTTTATTTGCAGTCTTGACAGATTGTACTGAAGGCTTCAGATTTCTCTTTATCCAAATGCCGAGGCCTTATTGCGTAGATGCTGTGGGAATTTGAATGATTTTAGGTGATATGTCTTGCTGTTCTGGGGGATAGGGTAGTTTGTTGGACACAGGTGGACGACGGCACACTTTTGCACATTGAAATCTAGCAGCCATCTCTCGGAACACGCCTGCAGTTTGAAAATATAATTTTGCAGAGAGTCTCGGTCTCTTGGGTGCTTAATGACCTGCCAGATCTTAACATAATCGGTGAACATGATTTTACCGCAGCAAAGTTCTTGAAGGCAGCCAATAACATGAAGAATGAATAGAAGAGGACCGAGAAAGGAGCCTTGAGGAACCCCACTTACTACGTCAACCCAGTCCGATTTATTCTCCCCGATGCAAACGCGTTGTTTTCGACCGGCTAAAAATAACCTGATTCAGTCCAAGATTTTCCTCTAGATGCCAAGAATGCTCAGTTTATGTAAAAGGCGTTGATGGGGCACGCTTTCATAGGCTTTGTGGAAATCGATGTAAACTACGTTCACTTCGAGGCCCTCATCTTAAGCACTTGTCCAGACCTCAATTGAAGTCAATTAATTTGAAAGGCAGGAGCGCCCTCGCCGAAAGCCGAGTTGGAAATTGTTTATGATGTCATTTTATCGCAAAATCTTAACATGGCCTGCTTGACAAAGACCTCCATCATTTTGCAGGAAAGGCAAGTCAAGCTTATAGACCGAAAGCTTTTTGCAGACATCTTGCTACCTCCCTTATATAACGGTACAATGTTGGCCATCTTCCACTGCAAAGGCAAGTCCCCTGTTCTCATGGAAAGCTCGAACAGATATGAAAGAGGCACCGATAGCTCGGTCGACAGTTCTTTATGCATCAGTCTAGGGATCCCATACGGTCCAGAAGACTTGTCTGGTTTAATGTGACTGAGGACATGTCTTAATTCTGCGACAGAAAAGGTAACAGTTTCAATAAAGGCTGTACCTTCGCCCACTTCTACTCTCGGATTGTCGTCGAGGGATTCCATCGTAAACGCCAATCTGAAAAACTTGGACAGTAACTGTACTTTCCGTGGTCCTTCGGTTATTCCGTTCCCCAGGTTATACCTTGGAGTTGCAATGCCGTTCCCATGCTTCCTTTGACTGCGGATGTACCCATAAAACATTTTTGGACATATTGTGGCTTGCGTTGTAAGTTGACGTTTAAAGGCAGTTCTAGAATTTCGTATTTCCTTACGGTATATTTTTCAGTGCGCTTTATATTCGACAAGTGATGTTGAATCTTGAAGATGCACGAACTTCTTCCACAGCCTTTGTTTCTTCTTCATGGTCCTTTTTCTCGGCTGGTTTACATATGCAGGTCTGGCACATAGCCTTAATACTTTTATTGGGCAATGGACTTCAATTAAGCGCTCTACAGTCCCTTGGAAATGCTGCCATAATTAAGTTGAATCGTTCGCATTAGGTAACCAATTTTCTGCAGAAGCGGTACGTGTCCCTTCTTCAAAATCAGCTTTCCAAATATTTCAGCACCTCTTTAGTTGCGATTTTGGAGACAGTAGATAACACACGCAGGTAAAAGCAGCGTGGTCGCTTGACTCAAGTGGCAGTTGTGAATTCACTTTCCTAATGAGCCCCTCTCCTTCAGTTAAAACGAGATCTAGACAGTTTGATCGCTGGCCCTCTCGCAGGCGAGTTGTGAAGTCTATGTGTTAAATGAGATATTCGTCCAAAGAAAACTGTAATATAGTAGTCGCCGGCTATTAAGCTCACCTCGGGCCCAGACCAAATTGGGCTTAATAAGCGGCGGGCGCATTAAGCGGAGAGTCCTATTTCTTGATTAGCAAACGCAGGATAGGCACTTAAGATTACATACGTACTATATTATGTGTAGAGCTTGGTTATATACAAGAAAATAATGCTGTTTGTCTGTATTTTATATAATAACAAAAACAAAAATGATTTGTGACACGTAACCAGTTGCGCACGCAGAGAGATGAGAAGCTCACTCTATCCTGTTGGCAAACTGTGCTTTGTAGCCGGCGACTGGGCTTATTAGCCGGCAGATTTAACTATATAAAATTCCGTCCCAAGCTGGTTTAGGCTTAATAAGCGGCTGAGCTTATTAACTGCGAGCTTAATAACCGGCGACTACTCTAGGTGATAATTAAAAGGTGCTGCTGCGGCCTTTACTCCAGGCCTCATCCAATCAATGCCAAAAGCATTGAAATCACCCAGGAGTAAAAAGTTTTCCTGTTTACGGATAACTGTCAGTTACACGGTATTTGACCTATTCAATGTATGCTTCATGCGCAGGTCTCCGTGGTCTACCCTACTTGGCTATCTGCCTACCATCATTACCCCGCTAGCGATCTTATCAGCCAGAACTGACGACCTAAACATTCGGTCTTGGTTCGACCGAAAACGGGCTGTCGACGATCTGGACGGATGCCTCTGTTTTTTCAGTTCCGTTGGCGGACTTTGCAATCAGCAAGGAAGAATCAGGACCCGGCTTCCACGCGGTGTTGATCCTGGGAACCTTTGCAATGCCCCCCCCCCCGTTGGAACCCCCTTTTTTTCTCCTAAATCCCACGCATTACCCCCACAAAAGCGACAGTTTATCTCCAAAAAATCCTTGAAGAGTTTTCTCCCTGTCTGCTCTTATTTTTATCCTATGACACAGGACAGCTGGCCTCGCCAACAGTCTGAGAAACAAATTTTCTGCTACCACTGCACATATGTACAAATAGGGCACTCAAATGAATTTTTCCTACACATCCCTCAATATACTGATACTGATCCTGAATTTAGCCGTTCTACGTTATCACTTTCGCTACAGCCGTGAGGCCGATAAACAACGCCTATATTGAGTGCCGGATGTTGCTTATCTTAATTTTGCACGAAATTATTTCATATCATCGTAGGGCTATGTCTGCGATTTCCCTCTGACAACAGGAAATGTCATTGGCTACATCGGCCACATAAGTCTAAGACCCTAGAAGATTACAGTCGATATTTCCCCTCGCTCCTCCTAGAACAATTCTACATCGATATCCCCCATCAATTACGATCTAGGATACTGTGGCTGCAACCGTTCGTAAACAATTCTTTTCTGCGCCACTGGAATAATTTTTCTTGCGTGGCAGATCTTTTGAAGTCGGAATTTAAGAAGATTTTGTTTTCCAACCAATTCTACCCAGACGCAACCTCTTCAAACCAGCAAATTCGCGGCCTAGTAAAAGAAATCGTCAAGATCAGAATATTCTCGAGATCTTCAAAGGCTGAGTCGTTTCCCAATATGTAATACACTTTTTCAAATAAATTTAAAGTGTTTTTTAAAAATAAGCTACAATATTTGTTAAGTTCTCTTTGATTATTTGTCGTTAGTCATAATCTGAAAATCATATCAACTGTTTCTTTTCTGAACGTAATAACTAATGCAGTTTGTTCAGCAATTTTAAGAAATTTCGACAACCAGCTGCGGTAAAGCCATATAGGCTGAATTTTTATAAATCATCTTACATTTAAAGCAGATTTCCATCAAAATTATGTGAACGAAAATTATAGCTCATCGTAAGATATCTGCTCCCAGACCCAAGCGGTGCCTGATCACGCCTACTAGTCAATGTCTTGATATCAACATGCAGCCCATTGTCAAGGCTAAGCAAATTGATTTATCTGCATTACAGAACTGTAATGACTTCATGAAGTTTGCTTCTGTTTTGTCAATACTAGGCAATCTGTTTGATGGTAAGTTATCAGATGTGCCCTCACAAGATTGTAAAAAGTTAGACTCCCTCGTCCATTTTATAACCACGGAAGCTTTTGATAGACAGAAGCGAAGCTTTAACTTCATACTAAAAAAATGCCTCCATATTAAGTCGCACTTTGGATATTGCAAAAGATTTTCTATGTTCGGGTGGTTTCAACTACAAAATTGCAGAAGCCAAACGCCTCCAATCGCGTAGCAAAAACCCGCCTATCCTAGTTAAATTGTTTTCACCGATCGAGGTTGACTCAATCTTTGCTCAACGAGGTCGCATTTCCCGATATTTAGAAATGACTAAAAGTTTCATCTGTCGAGATCTTACACCAATGGAGCGAAGAAATACGGCTCTCCAGTCCAATAGACCAATGACTTCTCAGCCTACTATTTCTAAATCTGTTCGTAGTCCCGATAGGGTAAATGCACTCGCTAATCCTCCCCATCGCATACCTGGCCATACACCTACTAACGTCAGTGCACCCGTTATCCCTGCCTCCCAGAAGTCTATTCATAGTCCCATAACCGTCAGTACCCCCATTGCTGAATGAAAATAAAACAAGAGCACTAGATGAGTCTGATAGGGCTGAATTATTCAATGCTTTCTTCGCGAAGCATTTTACGATAGAATCTGAACCAGTTCCGTCGTTTCAACCATACTCAGACAATACTCTCGGGAACATTGATTTCTCCATAGAATTAATTCGTAAGCAGATAATTTGTCTAAATACTTGCACTATTCGGGAACTGATGGTATCCCCAATTCAGTTATCAAAAGAGTGTCGACATATTTCAAATTACTTAGCCATATATTTTCAGTCTATCTCTTAAATGGTTACTTTCCTGACACTTGGAAGACATCCATTATTCTTCCAGTCTTTAAATCAGGAACTCGTTCAGACATAAATAACTACCGCGCTGTTCATAAACCCCGGCCCTAGCTTTACTTCTGGAGAAGATAATTTTTAACCAAATTCTCGATTTTTATCTAAAAAATAAGCTTTTATGTGACTCGCAGCATGGTTTTTTACCCGGAAGATCATGCGAGACGTGTCATTTAGCTTTTCTTAACCACGTCACTTCCCTCCGTAACGAGCAGCAATCCGTGGTTGTTATCTACTTTGACCTGAGCAAAGCCTTCGACAAGGTACCGCACAGACGGATTCTGGTAAAATTGGAAGCCATTGGCATCGTCCCCCTCTCCTCGACTTCATTGGTTCCTACTTGTCTAACCGCAGCCAGAAGGTCCTACTAGGTAATAGTTACTCCACTTCTCAGCTGATCACGAGTGGCGTTTTTCAAGTCACTGTCTTGGGTCCTTTACTCTTCATTCTATGCATAAACGAAATTTCGACTGTTCTAAACAATTCACACAATCTCATTTATGCAGACGACCTCAAATGCATATACTCATTTTCTAAGGACATGCCAAGTATATGCGCTGATAAAATAAATGCGGACCTACTAAAACTCTCACGTTGGAGTGCTACCTGGCAGATGGAATTCTCTCCATCCAAGTGTAGTTTCATGTGTTCCGGTCCCGCCAAGCTTCCTCGTCCCCTAGTCTTTCAAAATACTCCACTTTTAGAACGATCCACTATAAAAGATTAGGTCTAAGCTACACAAATAAACTAGCATTGACGCCTCATGCGGATCGAATATCTTCGAAGGCTGCACAGATATGTGGTTTTATATCACACAATTTCTTCCTGCTGGAAATAAAGTAAAAACTTTATCGCATGTATGTTCTACCCATCCTAGAATACTGCTGTCCCCTCTTTGGTCTAATGAATGCTTCGGACCGCAGTAAGATTGAAAATGTACAGAGGGTATTTACTCGCAAAATATTCGCTCTTCCTCGATCCACTCTTTCTTATACGGAGAGATGTAAGTTAGCGAACATGACATTTCTTTGGGTCAGAAGACGCGAAGTGGGCCTCTGTTTCCTCTTTCGCGTTAACTCTACCCCTAACCTTCCACGAATCAACGCTCTCATTCCCGCAGATAGACCTTATGCCACTCGTAATTCCTCCAGGATTATTGCACCCCCCTTAAGCTCCACTTTGAACCATTCTCACTTCTTTGCCTCCAAATATGCCTTCCTCTGGAATAATATTCCCCTCGAAATTAGGCTGTCGTCGAACTTAGCAGTTTTTAAAGTCAAATTACGTAAACACTTAACTTCGGAATACATAAAGTCCATGTTATCCGTCTCCTTCCCAAACACACAACTTGTGGACTTTGAAAAGGGTCCCTCTGGTATCTGAGGTGGTATGTTTATATCAAATTTTTTTCCAAACATGTCTATTTCTTCCTCCTTTGAGTGATATTTGCAACGATGTTTCGTCCACTTCTCTGTCCAGTCATCATTGCCGTTTTCTCCATTCTCCATTTTACAACCCTAACGATAGGCTCCATGGTCTTTAGTCATGCTCGTGGCGGTTCTGCTATTTTCGCCAGCTCGTCGCTAAACTCCGCAGTCTACAAGATAACATCTCCGGCGTTTCGTTGATGATCAGGTGACTTCTGCCGTTCCCTCATCTTCCTGACTCTGTTGTCCGCGATGGCCTCCTCCGGTCTCATCTCCCTTATGGTTGATCATGAAGCCAGTCGGGCGGTGTAACAATGGTGAATGACAGCCTCTGCTGTTATATGAATTCTCCAATTACAAGAAGCGTTTCCAATCCCTCATTCATTCTCATCAATCAGTCCTGTCTCATTTGCACTACAATCAATCCTCTCAACCAACCCCCTTAATTTTTTTGAAGCAGTTTTTTTCTCCTACGTTTTGTTTTTTTTAAGCGGGGGTTCGCTGAACTCCGCCCCAGCTTAAATGGTAGGAGTTTTTTTTCATTGCTTCCTCTTTAGTTCACCATGCGTTGACTACTATTTTAAAACGACGATATGTTGGTGAACATGAATTAATCTACCAACACTTCTAAACGCTCCCGCTGTCTATGTGGTTTTTTCATGGAGAGCAGCATTTATCAACTTTTGTATTTATTTTTCCACAGCACTAAGTTTGCAATGAGGAGGCCCTCCGGGCCTAAAATATAAAATTTATTTATTTTTTTATAAGGTGCCACGCCTCCGCCCCTACGTTGAGATCTGTCACAGCGGAACAGTTGATGCTTTCAATGCTGACTTCGCTGATCCCTATTACTTTGGTCAGCCAAGTCTCTGTCAATACAATTATATGCGGTTTCTGCTCAAATACTATTATTTTGAGTTCGTCAAATTTATTGAAGAGACTCTGACAATTGGTATAATAGATCTCGAGGCAGCGGCCACTATTGCTTGTGCTATCTTCTAGAACCAGCCGGTTGACCTTCTTTAAGGTTTACGCCTAACTACTTCCAGCCAAAGAACATTTCTTTCGATGTGGACTATTTCATCCCCTCTTATTTGTAGGTCGGTTTCGCCTTTTTTCTTTCGGTCGTTTAGATCGTTTATCAAAGGTCGCATTTTCCTGCGTTACTTTGGTTCATAATCCGGCTGAAAGAAAACTCCAGCATGCATGGTCCGCAGAGATGACCTTTTTCTAGCACAAACTGTGCCTGCGCTTCGGTGTCCCAAATGACCTTTAATGGTCGTGGCTGAGAGCTTGAACCATTTGGCGGCTGATCCTTGCCTATTATATATATCTGGAGAATTTTTACAGACTCATTGCCTCTTAGCAGTGATTTAGCATACTGCCGGACTAGACCTCGATCGTGCTCCACCTTATCCCCAGCAATGGTAGCCGTTGATTCTGGTGCACCCTGTATCACTCTATGTTGTTTACGGTTGGCTCGAGCTTGGGCAATGGTCACATCGCACTGAAGCAGAGTAGCAGCAGGGGTTTCGAAATCCAGATCTGTAAAAGATTCTATGGCCATTTTGCTGGTAACATTTTCTGCTTGTTAGAAAGATCTACGATGAAGAATTTGGGTCTTACTTACACGAATAAGCTTGCATTATCACCTCATGCAGATCGAACCTCTGCAAAGGCCGCACAGTTATGTGGGTTTAGATCGCATAATTTTTTCCTTCCAGAAATGAAGTTAAAACTACACCACATGTTTGTTCTCACTATACTAGAATACTGCTGCCCGCTTTTTGGCCTCATGACCCAGCATGACCGTAGTAAGATTGAAAAGATTCAGCCAGTTTTCACTCGTAAAATATTTTCTGTTTCTGGGTCTGGTATGTGTTATGCAGATAGATGTCAATTAGCAAACATTCAATTTCTTTGGATAAGAAGACTCGAAGCTGGTCTATGCTTTCTGTTTCGCGTTAACAATAGTCCTAATCTCCCACAAATTAACGCTCTCCTTTCAGTAGACCGACCTTACGCCACTCGTAACTCTTCCATGATAATTTTACCACCCCGTAGCTCCACATCTAACCGTTCTCGCTTTTTTGCCTCCAAATATGCTTTTATTTGGAACAACCTTCCTCTCGATATTAGACTGTCTTCTACACTGTCAATTTTGAAAGGCAAATTATATAAGCATTTAAATTTAAAGGAAATAAAGTCGTTACTGTCTGTTTCCTTTCCAAACACGCAAGTTGTAGACATTTAAAAGGGTCATCCTGGCATTTGAAACTCTTCCCAGGATACTAAAATGGTTTCTAAATATGTTAGCATTTCCCTCTGCAGAGTCAAGCATCACTTCCAAGGGCTGCGAATTCTTCTTCGTTTTTGCAACCTTCGCTGTGGTCTTCGAGATTGGCTCTAGAATCTGGTGGGTCGCAACTCGATGATGTTGCCTTGACTTTTACTGCCTTCTCCTGTTGTCCCGGATGACCCCTTCTTAAGTCAACGATATATTATTTTTTCCCAGGACCATAAACGTACCGAACCCTCAACATCAGGTCCCAAACTAACCACATCATCCGTGTTACCTATTAAGGCAGTTTTTTCTCATAAATTCTTTTTGAACTCGGTGGCCCGATTTAGGAGTTTTTTTTACTACCGATGACAATTATTTTATAAGAGTTCACTGCTTATCATCATTATTTTTATTTTTACGATTGCACTTAGTTTTTAACGACAGGGCCCCTTGGGCCTTAAATATAAAAATTATTATAATTATTAATTACTGTTTACGCTTTGGTCCAATTTAACTTCCTTTTCTTCAGACGTCTCCTCTTGGAGTGGTTGTCTTGCTATTTGTTCACATGGCGTGCTCCAAGTTCTGTCTTGCGATAAAACTGAAGGGTTTAGTTGGTCTTTAGCAGGCCGCTCTTCAGCCACCGTCTGCTAGCGTATGCACCTGTTGGACTCGTGGTTTCCTGGTTTATCAACCAGTGACCTGTCCTGTGTATGCGCCGCATCCGTTGATGTTATCTTATTGTGCTTTATGAGCACTGCTAGTATCTCTGCGTAAAATTCGAGGCTTCCCTCTAAACGCATTACGCGCGTGGCTCGGTTAAGACATCCATCGCAGTCTGAACGCGCAGGCCTATTTGGCTGGGTGGTGTTCGGTTCTAATACGGTTGGTGAAAGAAGATGCGTTTTTGCATAGTGGGTGGTCTGGGATTTGGTACGCGTTATTGAAAGTGCTCCGGCTATTTGTGGGAGTACCTTGACAAAGGTTGTAAGAGGCGGCTTACATAAGTTAATATGATTACACCCGTTGGAGCATATATTAGCGAATTGGCCCTCAGGGTGTGAGCTGGTGGTGAAGTCGGTTGAGCGTCCGATGTTATAGAAAGATGTCCGGGGTTCAAATCGAACTGTCTACGAACATTTTTTTGCATCTAGCAGAGATGGATCATGCACGTTAGCGTTACCCATGCTATTGGAAACAATATTAGAGTGCATTAATTCAAAGTCTGCAATCAACCGGCCATACTAATATAGAAAGCGAAAATATTTGCTTGTCAAAATTTTTAATGTGAACGACTCAGCCTTTGTTGAAAGGAGTTCTTTGCACTGTAGCAAGCAGAGTCAGAAGCAGCGATGTTGGTTTTAGGAGCGAGTGTACTTCCAGACTTCGGCTGATCGTAGGGATAACTTCCAGAGCAAAGTATAATACGCAGTCCTGTTAGAGTGTGAAAGCGAAAGATTCGTCTCACTAAGAAAGGATATTTCCAAAGGGCAGATAATACGCAGTTCCTTTGTCAGTTTTTTCAGCCAGATGTGTCTTCTACACTATATTGTAGGTATTAGGTCAAATGCACAGCAGTCGTAATACCACAACTGACAGCAAATTAGGTCAAGGCGATCAATGACCGCCTTCTTGGGAAGTTAAAACAAACCCCTCGTTTTCATCAGCGTCCATGGGGTCGAAGTTTTCTAACGGATTATGTTTTATAAACCTTCGAATTTTTATTTTTTATCCCTTTTTACTTATAATAATGCTTAAAAATACTTAAATTGCATTTAGGACTCGACGGATGTTGCTACACAGCAATGGCAAAAGTTAAGGTTCCTGACTAATTTACATGCCTTAAATTTCTATCCCAGACCGCCTCGTATTCCCCCGTCGCCACCCCTGTCTAATCCGGGGATTGTGCTAGCAGGGTAAGGTAGAGACTGAAAACCTCGTAAGCGCAAAGAGCTTAAATTCAAAAACAATTTCAAAACGCGAGTTTCAAACTCCCGTCCTCCGGTCAGATTCAAACGTCCATTCAGCCACGAGTTCGCTGTCTGGTCGGTTTTAGATCGGCAGTGTATAGTAGTAGTTAATTGTACACCGATCTGTTTTTCAGGACGTAACCATCCTGTTTGATACTTTGCAAGCTCGGATGCATCCGAGTCTGTTTGCAGGGCGACTAATTGTAATATTACTAATTAAGTTTCAGCAGCATATTTTTATGTTAGCTATTCCGACAAGGCATGGGACTCTAGAATGGCCATTTCTGGTAAGGACGTTTGCCTCTGACCGGAGAAACGCGAGTTTGAAACTCGAGTGTGGCAGCAATTTCAGCCGTAACACCTGAGTTGGGTATTTCTAGCTGACGACGGATAATGATCCAGAAATGGCCATTCTAGGGTCCCATGTCTTGTCGGAAATTTAATCATTAACATAAAATTATTAACATTTCCATTACAATTTGTCGCCTTGAAAACAAACTCGGATGCATCCTTGCTCGCAAGGCATCAACAGGGATGGGTACATCCTGAAAAACAGATCGGTGTACAATTTACTAATACAATGTATTTTATATTCGAAGCCGATTCCCTTGTCTATCTCAGCTAGGAAAACAAATTTCTAAATGTCTTAATCGGGTTGCAGCAATGACGGACGCGCAGTTTGTTTACGCCTGTGATTTAAGCTACAGTCTGAGCCAATTGTGTTGCTCAGATAAACCCACACTAGGTCACCGAGATTAGCACTGTATTATGGTTAATCTACATTCAGATCATATGCGTCTGTATTTTACCTATAAAAAGGACTGTAACAGTATGAAACCATATTTGTGCATTTTGCTGCATTATTAGTTGTGAGTGTATGTGTGCTTATCTGACTTGCAGGAAAAAGGCAGAGTTGAGCATAAAGTTTTTAGCCCCTTTTTACTTCTTATTCACATTCTTGAACCATGTTGGTGCGTTCTCGTTCAAAAATGTGAGTGAACTCTACATGGTCACATAAGCACAACGCACAATTCTTTCCCCAATAGAAAAAAACAGTACTTAATCTCGAGATGCCATAAGCAACCCAAGGTATTGTTCGTCTTTCTTCACCAGGTATGGTCCAGGCCCAGACTTACACATGCACTTAGTCTAGCGTTTATCAACGCTCCATTCAGCCAATAGAACACGTCAGTAAACTAACATTTTTTACGAAAAAAAGCAAATTCTGCCGAAATTTCCCACCCAAATGCGATAATTTAATTTGGTTGAAATACCTTATGAAGCGTATTTCTCTCCTTAGGACTATTTTCGCTGAGTTAGTGACCTTGAATGCAGAATAGTGTCATGCTTCCACTGGAAAGAAAGTGTGAATCCGTAATCTGCATATACTATCCCGTGGGCGGTCCGCAACTGGTAACTTCACATCATACCTGCTCCTACGTTAAATTTTCTTCTTCAGTTTGCTAAACCCGGGAAAGGTTTTGATACACGGGAGTAGAAGAAGAGAATAAGATCTGTCCAGCTGATGTCCAGTACTACATTCATCCATCTGAACACAGAAGAGCGCCCTTAATCCACCACGACGCGCTATTGGTGTTGACGTCAAATACTGCCAATTTGTGAAGTAACTAGACTCGACTAAAAACTAAAGATCGAGCTGCAGTGGTCTCTTGGAAGCATGATCCCTCTGACAGCCTCCCTGATGCCCAGTTAGTATGGAGTCGGAGTTAGCGGAGGGGTGGAGGTTGGGGTTAGAGGTAAGAATAGGGTTAATTTTGCACGCTGCATACTTTCTTGCCTAATCCCACCTAGATTAATCAGTAACTCCGGATTGTCTGTTTTGCAGGTGTTCAACCTCATAATTAACATTTTTAAAATTGCGCAGTCTGTTAAAGCACCTCGTTGAAGCAATAAAATAAACGCACAGCGGAAACGCGCGTTTTTGCAGAGTTTCCTACATATTCCGATAATTGAATCCTCATAAAACTAGTAGTAAGATCCCTGCGCATGACGCAGACTATGCTACCCGTAAATATAATTAAAGATTCCCGACGAAATCCGAAACGTCAGGAAAATAAAACCCCCGTTCCAGTGATCGCATCTTCTTCTACTTCTGAACGGGTTCCTGGAACTTTCATATTTACGTCTATAAGTAAGATCCCTTACGTGCTACAGGAGCCCATTTGGTCTATTTTCTTAATGAACTTTCATATTCGGTCGTCGTCCGGACAGTCTTTGAATGGATGGGAAAAGTATAAACGCATGAGATCAATCAAGCTGAGATCCATTATCTACTGCCTCGTTATAAAAAAAAATGAGTTCACAACCTTTCATGACCCACTATTGGTGGAAATTCTAGATATTGGCATAGCTCATCCCTACTGAAGTCTGAGAATCAAGTTGCAGTGGGTTCTTTTCAAAATGACCTCTGACAAACTTACTGCGTCCTCTTTCGTGTGAAGTCGGCGGCCAATTCCTATACAGTCAGATATTTTGTTTCATCAAGCACTGTTTTTGTGGGAGCATGCCGTGCTGACTCACGCTGCCTTTGTTAGCCAAACTATGCAGGCTCACTGTCTACGCGCACCCGCTAAACTCCCACAGACTTTCTCTGTCAACCGCTGCGAGAGGCTCGCGATGTCCTGGCGGTCCTATGCTCCCCCCGTCTGCTCGCTGCTCAAGGCGCAAGTACGTTCCAGCCAACTGATGCGCGCCTGTCCACCTGGCTGGCTGCACGGCAGGCTTAGCGCATTCGGCAGTCAAGGCTCACAGCAGCAAACACAACTTCGCGGACCCACTTGGCGTCCACATATAGTTGGCTTTGGCGCGAAACAAAGCCTTTGTACCGTCCACTTTCCGGTAGTAAATTTCTGTCCACCAGCACTCTCTTACTTGATTTGTGATTTGGGGGATTCTTCTGTTTGTGGACACAACTACCTGCGACATGTTCACGCCTACACCCGATTGCCGTGCTTCTGTCTCCTCATCACAAGACACTAAATGTGGAAAAAAGACTGAGTAACAGAGTGTTTCGTTATAAAAATAGTATAAAAGTTGTGACAGTGTCCACTCACTGGCTCAGCACCAGATCCTGCTATACGCGATGGTAAAATTGATCTGTATATGTGAAACTGAAGTTTCTCCCCCGAATAGATTGGAACTGTTACTGAAGTTCTGAAGAACCCGGTCCGTTCTCCATTGTAAAAAAACGTTTAATGCCAAAACTCGATCAGAATTCTGAATGTCTGACCGAAATAGTCGGCCTTGGACTGATCGATTGTTTTTTTTTCATGCGCTGTCTCAGTCTTTTGCTTGGTGCTCGTGGGGCTTGACGATCATTGGCGTTATGCGTCGTCACTTTGATGGAAGATGCTTCTAAGTTTGCTTCCTCTGTAGGGATGTTCGGCTCAATACCCTGTTCGCTCGGACTTCTTAAGTTCTGTGTGACCATCTTGCTCCATTCTTTGTGCATGTAGTGACGCAGGACTTTGTAATCCACAGGAAAGTCTAGATGGCTTTTTATTGAGTTGGCATAGCAATGCCATGCCTCAAGCGTGAATCATTCTGTTCTTGAGGTGTTTCGGCCTAAGATAGTCACTCTTGAATGTCAAAGGCACGAATAGTTTCGCTAACATGAAGTGCAAACCAGACGTTGGAGTGCAGCCTTTGAGTAGCAAGTTTGTATTCATGTAGACGAGCCTGCAATTTTCCTTCAGTTTTCCCAACGTTTTTACAGCCCACATAATTGCAGAATATCAAGTCGACAACTGCCGAGGTTTGGTTGGAGTAGTGTGTTCACAAGTTGCATCACCTGGCGATGAACCGGTGAATGGAGTCGACTGACTATGCCTTCATCAGCAGATTGTTCCAATCGAGATATTGCACCGGATGCAAACTAAGGACACATTGTGCCCAGCAAAACCTCAGTTATTGTCGATCAGATATTCCGCAATAATGGGGACTGCAACTAAATTGAGGAAACTGAAGGAAAATTGCAGAACTGTCTACGCCATCACAAAGTGGCATCTCGGAGGTTAGACTCCAACTCACAACTTGCAACTCATATTGGAAAAAATTCTCATGTTTTTGAAAGCCAAGGAGCAACCATTTTAGGCCTGAGCATTTAAAATGCAGAACGACTCACGTTGGAGGCATTGTATTCAGATGCTAACTTTGTCATCAAACAGCAAAGCCTTCCTGTGGCTTATAAAGTCTTACATGAATAGAGAAAAAGACAAGATAGCTACATACAATCTAAAAATTACGAATGATCACGGCCTCGAAGTGAACCCACCAGAAGAGAAGGCAGACTTACAAGCATCCTCCCCCAAGGTGACGATATGTAAGGCCAAAGGCCGTCAGGCCCCACAAAAATCCATGAAGTTGCGGGCACCCTGAAGGAATTAAAAAAACCTGTCCGTCCAAGGTCGAATAGTTCTGCTAGTCTTTTGAACTTCTGATCGATTTTCGCCATTAAACACTTTAGGAATTAACAGCCAACCAAATTTTTCGAAAGTTCATCAACAGTACCAAGCTTTTTCCGATAAGCGGCTGTAGTTTCTCAGATTATCACTTCGGAAGTCTTTTAGTGGCCCTAGCAGCCACTTGGAACCCAAGATCTGACGGACAGCGCCTTTGCCCTGCGCGCTAATGCAGCCTGCGGCCAGGTGCTAAATCTCGGCACCCCCTGTCCGTTCTCGCTCAATGGTCTGAGCCACTTACGAACACACCCAGTCGCGCCTTGCCAGTGCAACCAATCACAGACCGACCTTGCCATTGAACGCGCTCTGTCTCTGTCTTCTGGCTCGATGTCCATGATGACTGCGGTGAGACGACACTTGGAATTGCGCCTCGCGCACGGCGGTCGCGGCGACGCCGGCCTCATGGTCGGATGCCGTGCAAGACCCATTGGCAACCTTCCCCTTATCCCTTCTGTAAACAATATACTGTTCCGTCTATTCTGCCTTCCCAAGACTTCGCCAATATCCTAAAGAAACAGGGTCTGAATGATTGCAGCTGTTAGGGTGAATCGTCTTAGCCTTAACTTCTATAGTCTTACTGTTGCAACTCTGTGTTCTCTAAATGCATGTGTGGTCGCTTATCCTTTTGTTGATAAGCTGTTTATTTCACGTACAGTTTGGCACCACCGTTTTCCTAATGAGCCGATTAGAATCCTTCCAGTGTAACATACTACCGCCAATTGTGGCATTCGTACCACCTCACCGCTGGCTTTTTTTAGCTGTCTGCCATCTTGCGTGGCTTTTTTTCACTGTGCTTCGTGGTTATTGATGGATAAGCTGCGGTAACGTTTTTATTCCGCCATAGTCATTGCCGTCGTTTTTTACGTTTGTTTCCAGCGGTTTTTATCGCGAAAGTCATAAAAGAATGTTGCGGATCACGGAGAGTGTTGTTTTAGATAAAAATTTCATCTGAAATCCAGCGTTTGTTGAAGGATTCTTTGTGTATATTGGTTTGTAACTGTTGTCCGTTCAAAACGTGCTTACCAAATGATTGTGCGTGGGTGAAGGCAAACGATAGAATTTAAGGATCCAAAATTATGCTCTACAATTGGGCAGTAAGCAATGCGAATTTGTAGCTATTAGACCTAAGAACAAAATTTGACGCCACAAACAGATCAGGAGGAAGTTTATTAATTAAACGGGAATCTGCTTATCGAGTTTTGCACAGGCGTTTCTGGAAAAAGCTACCTCACAAAATCGGGGAAATTTTCGATAGGCAGTAGACGTTTGTCATAGCTCAAACTGGTCGGACAGCGAGGGCTCTGAATTATTCAAATCACACTTTCCCGTCCAACGATAAGAAACATCGAAGAATTGAAGACAGAAGTTATTGTCAATACAAGCGAACGGGAGTTATGATTGTCCCACCCAACTAATCACCAGAACTAGTGGTCGTCGTATGAAACTTAAAATCCACTTTAATGAACCGATTGGCGTTCGAATTTAAAGCTAAATATCAGTTTTTGAACGCAGTATTTGTTGAAAGAACAGCATGGATGACAATTTATCGTGTATACGATTCGAAACAACGATGGGTTTGAGTTAATTTGATTACTTTTTAAAGTCTTCAGAAGTTAGCCTGGAGTTTGTTTTGGTCTAGTTTTATCGGTAGAGCTTCTGTCAGCATTAACAAAAAGTCTTGCTTCGCTGGCCTGATACGAGAAAAAGTTATCCATGTATTTATCACGCAGGCTTATCACCAGGCTTTTATGTCCTGAGTGCGACCGCCAAGACTTTAAAACGTTGTGCAAACAGCTGTGCAAACAGTTTGTGTTAAAAATAGATGTAAAGTAAATAATCGCCTACTTCAGGCATTCTGTGAGGAATTTAGAGCGTAGCGAGTTTTAATTGTATTGCACTTCGGTGCATTTATCAAATTTCGGGGCTGTTTATTGACGTGCGAGGGAAAATTTAGGGAAGAACAGTTCAGAGTACTTGAAAACCATCGTCTACTCTTGAAAACTATTTATGTACTAGCAGTCCACCAAAAATTAGTGTTTGGCCAATATTTTCAGTCTCCCGATGAGTTAGATATGTCAATACAGATGTAAACATCGTTCTAGGTAAGAAAAACTTTTGGCATTTACAGGCAAATTACTCATTTTTGTCAGTGAGATGAAAGCGAAAGGCAGGCGAACTTCCCTACTGTGGCAATTTTCACGCTGAAGATGGAAAAGCATAGCCCGCAGACACACCTCAAGCAAGTAAGAACCATTTTATAGTTCAGAATAAAAATCATGAGAGATAAGCAATTTTGAAATGGGGTCTACTTGGCTCATGAACTCAGTCGCCTTGAGTATAGACAGGACATGGATGGCCTCGAACATTTTTAGCGGGAAAGCAAACAGTTTTGCTCAAAGCAAACTGACAATGGGTCTTTTGAGTATAGCCACAATTACTTGTCTATGTGAAGCTAAACTCACGAATATTAACATAAAGGCGTACGATTCTACGACGTATATCAGACGACATGACAGCGATACTGTCCAAAAATCGAAATACAGGTATGGTTTTTGTTACGGAGGCGGGATCCTCCATGCACTCACGGCAGTGCCGAAAAGGACAGTCCAACTGCATCATGCCCGCAGTCCAGGCTCGCCCTGTGCATCAAGCCCACATGCATGCCGCCCGCGCCGTGCGTCGAGTAAACCAGACGACCACCCACACAGCGGGGACATTGTTCGTAGTCGAGATGAGTATAGAATGTCTGCTCGCATAATATACGCTAGGAATATTCTGGAAAGATTGGAGCCATATAGATAGGCCGGAATCGATAAGCTAAAGGACGACTCCGACGACTCAGCAGACCCCGCACGCCCCACAATCTTTTTTTACTGTTGAGTACAGCCATTGCCTATCAGAACAGCTCTCTTACCTTCTTCTGCCTACTAGTCGGGTTAGAGAAAACTGGGATATAACAGTTTTAATCCGGCTTCTTTTAGTTAGCAAGTCCTACACTTTAACTTTTGAGCCATGGACTCGTTGCCCCGCTCATTTTTCCATCTGGTATGTTTAGCTATGATTGACAGTCTTAATCACCCTCCGGATGTAAACGCTCGCCCCGGTGTTTTACAAATCAGCTCAGATGAAGTTTAGGACGCGTGTAAGCTCATATTCCCATCTGTTATGCTTGTTGAATTAATATAATGCATATAACCTATTGATACAATGGTAGAAATATATTACTAGAATTCACTATCCACTGGTCTTAATAAGTGTTGTTCCTGGATTTAGCACTTTTAGTAAAATGTGACACAGTTTTTGGTGGACAGAGATGAGAGGGCAGAAAACAAGGTGCACACTTCTTGTTGAGATTGAGGGAATATGAGCCCAGCGCTGACTTTAATCAGCACCACACCTGGCTTATAATAGTGTCGGGAAGAGTACCAGTACTAATATCACTCAGCTACACGCCTAGTTAGTAGTAGAAATAGCAGTAGGAGTAGTAGCATACCAGTACTAGCCTTAGTTTCCTTGAGTCTGTCTTGAAGGTAAGGGAGGGTAAGGGTAAGGGAGGGTAAATAGTGCGGTAGTACCAGCGCAAAAGACTACCGCCATTTAAGACTAAATTAGGCGGTTTTCTAGCCTGCATTGGAGAAGGCAGCCTATAGGAGTTAAGGTTACGAAGGTTAACCCTAACACATACAATCTTCGAGGCCCGGTTCCTTAGGATATTGGAGAAGTCTTGGGAAGGCCAGAGTAGAAGGAAGAGTTTATTGTGTACACAAGAAGGAGAATAGGATGGAAATAGTGTTGACTCGCGGAGTTGTGCGTCCGTTCCCTATTCGGGTGGGCTCCGGAGTGTTGAGAACATCGAGCGTCGCCGGTGCATGCTTTGTTCCGGCGGCCAATAAGGCGGGTGATGTCTAGACTCGCGTGGACGCGCGACCTTGAGATGGACTGCGATTGGCTAGCGTGTACGCGCGGTCACGCTGTGGCGTACGTGCGCGTCGGCCAAGGGCAGTTAGCGCTTAGCTCCAGTAGACGGTGGGCACACAGGCAGGCTAGATGAGTCATGCATCAGTGGCTGGTCTTGGGTTCCAAGTGGCTGAAAGGAGGCCACTACAAGCATACGCCCAAGCCCGTTTGGTTATCTTCACTCTGCCTTATCACAGGTTAAAACAAGTAAGGGTTTAGAGTGAGGTAGAAAGTTGCGCGTTTATTTCACTCACATGTCATCGCTGTCTCTAGCCACCACCACCAGCTCATCGAAAATTGTGCTAGAGCGTTTGATTTCTAACTTATAGATCGATGGTTTGAGCTTCGGATTATACACCCTCTGCAATTAGCTATGGCTGACTAATAAGTCAGAAATGGCCGCCCCAGTCTCTTTTGTTTTTAATTGTGTTATTCTGCCTAAAATAAATGTTTAGTTTGGAAGCCTATTGGATCGGTGCTCGGAAATTCCTGAGTGAATATATACCCAATCAGCAGTGACAGCAAATGGCAGGTGGCGAGGCGCTGATGAACTGCGGTTTGACGAAGTGCTTATGACCCATCTGATAGCCTCCATTGGTGGACCAACTGCACCGTCTGTAAGTGCGTTTGTTTGTGTCGTCTGATCAGCTGGTTTTAGGACTATGCTTGGCTGATCAAGGTTAACAAGCCCAAAAGATTTCTGTATCAAGTTACCCCCAGATGCTGTCATACCCCACTTCCTGCTATTATGACTTGGCTGGCATCGGCCTGGCAGGCGGTCGCCCATTGAAAGTTTTTTAGTTCGGAAGCCTATTCGATCGGTGTTCGCACATGTCTGAGTGAGTATATACCCAATCAGCAGTGACAGCAAATGGCAGGTGGCGAGGCGCTGATGAACTGCGGTTTGACGAAGTGCTTATGACCCATCTGATAGCCTCCATTGGTGGACCAACTGCAGCGTCTGTGAGTGCGTTTGTTTGTGTTGTCCGACCAGCTGGTGTTCAGGGTTATTCTTGGCCGATGAAGGCTAATAAGCCCGAAACAGTTCTGTATCAAGTTTCCCCCAAACGCTGTCATACCCCCCTTACTGCTATTATGACTTGGCCGACATCGGTCTGGCAGGTGGTCATCCGTTTCGCGACCTCTAGCCACCAAATGAACTTCGTTTATTTCGAGAGCCTATTTGATTGGTGTTCGGACATTCCCCGGTGAGCATATATATGTATATATATATATGTTTTGTCACCTCCTATAACTATTGTGAGGCGCGGTACAACTCTTACCTCTGATGACGGAAGCCTGTACGCTTTTGAAACGTCAGGAAAGTAAGATTATCGTTCTCATGCCCAAGTTTATACCTCTAAAGTCCTACTGCGACCGATAGAACGATAATCGGCACACTCAACTACAAAATTTCTAAGTGGATATTCCAACAGCCCAACTCACATACGAGAGACCAGAAAACGTCCAGTGAAAAGTCAGTTGAGTTCCTAAGGAACTTAAAAGGAAGAAAAAGTTACGTTGATATGATAATGGTTTACTTTGATACCGTCTCTTCTTTCTGAAAAGGTTTAACGAGGAGATGCATAGAAGTTCTGCAATCCTTTACAGAGGATGTGCTCGCAGCTCTTATGCTTGAACTTACAGTGTTTTTGCTGATAAACCTTTTTTCGACCATTAATGCTATAAACAACAAACACGCCTGGGTAAATGATCGATTACTTTAGAGATTCAAGTAAATATGAAGAAGAAATTACTTGTGCCGTAACCTAGGTATGCAGAAATTCTGACGTCGGTAGAAGGCATCAAAAATGAGCATACCAAACATGATTTTACCACTAAGAAACCCAGTCTGATACTCTTGGATAACTATTATTGTGGAGTTAACTTGGTCATCTTTTCATCAGTTTCGTTTTTGGCAAATTTGTAAGTATGAAGACTGTTCCCATGGTAAGCGAATTGCGCATATTTTTCATCACCTAGTTTTTAACTAAAGTTTGCACTCTTAATTCAGTCATATGCATCTGGATGGTGGGTACCCATGGGAATATATTTTGAAGGCAACTAACTTCCGCAGAAAATTCTGCAAACTTTATTTCATAGATTTTCGAGACTGATCCCTCAGGCGGTCGTCATACGAGCAGTAAATTTGCAAAACAGTTGAAATTTGAAGCACGCCTCTGTGTGTGTTTCAAGTGGTAACGCGAGCTTCACTCACTTAGCGCGTTCGGCTTCCAAGAGTTAGCAGTAAATCATTGGTAAACTAACAGGTTGACTTTTATGCATCGCGCACGGTTAGCCTACGAGACAGGCGACTAGACGGAAAAAACTGAGGTTGAACAAATCAGTCGCGCTAGGGCTGAAAAAGAGAAATCTACTGAAACGTTATTACAAGTGCATTTCGAACCAGCGTTCGCTTGGTCTTCTTCTACGGAAGACGACGAATGCAAGAAAGCAGCTGAAACTCAAAAACGGTAGTGGATATAATGCTCATCCTAACCATAAACGTACAGAAGCGCAGTTCTCACATGTACGTGGCAACGTACAGGCAAAGATGAAACATGTTTGCAGGTACTTGGGCGTGGCAGGATTGCATGACGGAATGCTGCTACTATTTTTTTCCTGGGGCTCTGGTCTAGAGCATAGGCTACTTGTCGCATAGCCACAGACAATACAATAAAGGGGAATTTAGTTAAAGAACCCAAGGACGACGGGTTCCCTCCAGTCTGAGGCCTGGCTATAGCTGACTGACGAGGGCAAGCGAACAGAAACAGCCATTCCATGTTCC
The DNA here is from genome assembly GCA_036362985.1 of Ligula intestinalis. Taxonomy (NCBI): domain Eukaryota; kingdom Metazoa; phylum Platyhelminthes; class Cestoda; order Diphyllobothriidea; family Diphyllobothriidae; genus Ligula; species Ligula intestinalis. The sequence goes on from JAYGXS010000001.1 coordinate 95,076,671, forward strand.
CTTGCACTGGACCGCAGTACTCTTCAGAGTGGGAAGTATTTAAACTTTGGGAATCATACGACCAAGCAAGCCTACAGTGTGTGAATAGATTCCGTTTCGAGGATCGATTTCGCAAGGAAAGAAGCAACCTCAGTAAACGCTTGAAATACTCTGTAAAATGCATGTAAGAAAGGACAAGAACGATGACTGCTGTGTGCGTTTGACTTTCGAAATGCTAGTGCAGTGGCCCCTAGCAGCCACTTGGAACCCAAGATCAGCCGCTGACGCAGGGCGCCTTTGGCCTGCGCACCCATGCCGTAACTAGTTCGCATCGAAGCGAACTTTGCCAAAAGCTCCCGACCACAGTTCTCGATTTCGGGGAACAGCCAATCACAGATTCCGCAATGCTGGCCCCTGGCCTGGCAGCGAATCACACGCCTGCATGCGTAGGCAGACCCTGTCACTGACCGCTGGTCGCTAGGATGCATGCTGTTAAGGCATGACTACGGACCACGCCGCTCCAGCGGAAGGACGTGCTCCCGGTAGTCAAACTTCTTTCTGCTCATTCTCCATTCCTCTGCTTGCAGAATAAACTATTCCTAACACTCAGGCCTACCCAAGACTTCTCTCTTCTTTCCTAAGAAACCACGGCCCTGGGAAATGGCAGCCGCTAGTGTTAAACCGTATTAGCCTTAGCACCCTGCGATACTAGTCTGTTAGTGATTGGTTAGTACTCCTTTACTATGTGCTAAAACAATGGATTAAGCCTTTTGCTGGCAAGCTACATCATAAATTTCTTCGAACGTGCGTAAACTTTCATCCGTCCGTCCACTCCCATACATGGGTCAATGGAAAGCATTTAGTCACCAATAAAGTTTGTTAGAACGTCTTTATAAGAATCTATTTACCTCGACGAGAAATAAAACGCAATAGCAGTTTTAGCTCTGAAACGTTTCTCAAATGATCAGCATCCTCAACCCATCCAAAGACGTTGATGGTTTGTTTGCAGGAAGACTTTTATCAAGGCGACTTCTGACTAGACTTTACACGATTCGTATGACTTAAAAGGGTAAATGACTTTTAAAAGCAAATTTTCTTGGTTAAGTGCTCTTGAAGGTTTTGCGGAAAACAAACAGCAAAAAGTAAAAAAAATCAAGCACGGCCAACAGACTTTGTTTTTAAAAGACGAGCGCTCAAGGTTTTAATTGTGGAACAACACAAATATCTCAGCAGAAGATTCTGGTTTTTTATTTACGTAAGCATGAATTGGTAACGTCTTTCTTTTGGGTGATTTTTAGGCATTAATTGCATCTATATGCTGGTGGTGGTGGTGGAAATAACATTTGCTGCAGCATTGTTGATCCTAGCTAAGAACGCACAGGGCGCGTGAACCAGAATCAATCGGTCATCCAGAAAAGTAGTTGAAGAGCGGCTCACCAGCGAAGGTTTGGCCTGGAGCAGATTGATTGAGGGCGTTTCAGCCTTACTCGGGCCCAAGGATTGATGTTTCCATCCACCTCCTCGATCCTCCCATGTAAGATTCAAAGTGGCCCCAGAAAGGGCTGCCTTTTGTCTGACGGACCACACATGCTGCGGCTCTTGTTTGTGCGTGTGCACGCCGCTCTGTTGAGTCGTTCCCACGACAAACGACAGGTCTGGTTACACTAAGTGCACGTCGCATCGATGAGTCCTTCGCACGCCGGACAACCAGTCCACCCACACAGAGTGCACGTGACGACGCGCACAGCGCGGCCGGCGCAGGACTCTAACGCGCCAGCTGCATGAGTCACAACGTCAATTAAGTGGCGTCTTACTTGAGACCACAATTTCATTAGTCCAATCTGAATGCATGAGTATTGCTTTAGTCTAACTTACTAGGTTTTCTCTGAGCCTTCTGCTTTCTGCGCTCTTCTTTTTTTCTACTTCCTTGGGGGCTCAGACAAGGCGTAACGTAGACGGCAAATCGCAGCTTTGGCCACATTTACAACATGTCTAGTCAGGTGACATACCAGCTCGCTAACATCTACACTCGAAGCAGCTGCTGCCCTAGGTTATGGAGCAAGTCGTTCATTAGACCCCAGCATCTGTTTTACAGACAGAAGGCGATACCACTATCCGCCCACGGTTGGACATTGGAAGAGGCAGTCCCTATGTGACAGATGGCTTTCCGCTAAATTCCACGAGTTACCAGTTCCAGTGTCATAAGCCTGTGGCGAACGCACATTCTAAAACTGACCGCCAGCTGAAAGGCCGATGTGTCGGGAGGGTTACTAACGCCGAGTTCACATAATTGTGAGGTAGGGATGACATATAGGGCCTCCTAAACGGGACAGGGCATAGGAACGCTCCACCCTAATTATAAAGGTGGCTCAGCAAATATTCCCGTGGTCTAACCGTGTCATCAGCCCTAACATTAACCTAAAATGTAACATTACCTTATCCTTAAGCTAGCATTACCACTAACCCTAATCGAACTGTAAACTTAAGCGAAACTTTAAAACTGGCCCTATGTTTCCTGGAATTTGATCCAAAGACAGCTTAATTACGGGTGGTTTTCATTCTCTTGTCCCGGTTTGAAGGCCATAAAAGAGAAACCTCCCAATTTTGGAAGAACCCCTATGACCTGTCATGAGCCCCACCCAAAAATTCTGTCTCACAAAGGGTTTTAAAAATCAAAATGAAAATTTCTATGTTTTTATAGGCCTGGCCAAACATGTGCGGTATTTTGGACTACGGGACGATCTTATTTTTGTGAATACTTGAGTACAGCCTTTTCGGCAAGCGTGCGAAGTAAAATGCGAACGAATTTATTTAACGTCGTAAGAATTTAGATAAGTCGTCAGAATGAAAAAATGTTGCAGAAACGGGAAACAATACCACGAAAATGTCACGCCGAAAACGCTGCTACTCGTTATTTTCTTCGTGAATTTCCCTTGTGTGAATTTTGTCCTATTGAAATAAAGTCCCAGTTACCAAAATTCGACCATTCAATTTTGACTGCAAAAATGCCTATGCAGCATCAAAAGGTCGCGGTAGATCAATGTGCAACTGGGGGGAACCTGGAATTTAGAATGATCAATAAGGTAACATCCACGTTGGGTCGTATACAAATTGAATAAATTCAAGCTTATTCTCTTATTTTGGAATGATCACAAGGGCCTTATCTCAGCGAGATCTCACATCGGGTCATCAAGAAGACACGCTACAGACGACATATTTATCTACCCTTTGTTCAGAAACCATTAGTCTTCCGTGCAGTGACATTCCTCTCATGCCGAAGCAGGAGCATACTACTTTATTGCGGAATACTTTCGGGAATGTTGTCCCTGATCAAAAGTACAACAGCTTTTAAGGCTATTTTAATCTGCTCAAAGGTCGCCAAAACATGTGGTTTGCTGAGAAACTTGATTTCCATTTACTTTTCTTCTCATACTTGAAATGAAGCAAAGTGCCAAATATGGGCGACGTGAAATCAACGAATATGCATGCAGAGCTCTTAATGCAACGTATACAGGCCAAATGAAGGCTGTCATATCATCTAAATTTGCATTACTGTAATCTGTAAAATGAAAGTATCCAACATTTAATTGAAGAAAACTGACAATATTCGCTTGTCTATGTTGTTTGAAATAAAAATAGTTACTTTTGGACATACAGTATTACAAGTCCTGTAAGCAACTTGACTAAGTTTTTAAGTATTCGATTAGTTCTCCAATACCAGCTAGAACGCATTTACGAAAACTTAGGAATAATAATCAACATCAGCATATTAAGTACTTAAAGTAGATATGAGAACTACTAAGTGCTTGTTAAGAAAAGTAAAATTTTCTCGATAATTCCCAAGTAGTGGAGACGTCAAAAATAGCTATAAATAAGAAAAATAACTTTAAATATTTTGTTAAGTATAAAACTTACAGAAACCACTTTCTTTATATAGAAAGAACTTGCCTTGAGTCAAAATATTTTGTATAAATGATCATTAGTGGATAACTAGTTATTGAATATCATGGAATAAAGTATCTCTTCATTTCGCTCGTTTACACTGTCTTCATTAATAAGTTGAGTATTAATGTGCTTCTGTTCGACGTTTACATCAAAACCTTTACAATAAGATAAAAGTAAACAGCATTTAGAAGAGTAATTGGCGAGCATACGTAAACTTTCAATAAATTCTCATCAGGCCATTACATTTATATGGGAGGGGGGGTGTAATGCGTAAAAGGTAAATTGTCTGTAAATTACGTTCAATGTTACAAGCAAATTAGTCCAGGGGATAGGAAAAGGGGTTGGGGTAGTAACAAGCGGCTAAGTAAGTGTTAATTAGGGAGAAGGGGGGAGGAAAGAGAGAAAAGAGGTTCAGGGAAAATATTCCGGTAGCAAGGTGGCCGTTGGCCATGCTAAGCTCGGGGCTTGCAGCAGGTTCTTCTGCGCGCACAAAATTGGCTTCCTCAGCCGGATAGCAGTTGCTTCTGCTGTTGCCAGCAGGCGCTGACCCAGTGACTTAGGGTAGTTTGGTGGTACCTTGTATATCACCCAGAAGGCTTCGTTGGGGTCCACCTGATGACCGGAATCTAGCATGTGCACTAGAATAGAGCTGCTGTTGTTTCTGGTGGTATTGAATTCACCCTTAGCCATTGCGGGAAGTGTCCTTTTCCGAATGAATGCAAAAGTTCGCAATCCAGGTACTTGCATGGATGAGGAAGAAGGCAGGTCGAGCACCAGATCATTTGATTTATTGTTCTGAGCTTTCGAACACTTACAGGTGTCCATCATCAGAGATGAGAAAACAACCAAAAACGAGGATAATCATAGTGGCCAAAGGCCAATCAAATGTCAGAAATCGTCAGGTTATCGAGGGATTAGAGACAGCAAATGAAAAAGGGGGGTGGGGGAGGAGGTCAATTAGATGTCACTGGGATCGGAGGGGTCGGAGGGGCAATTATGTTGGTGCAGGCGAATTAGCTGTCCGCGGTGCTGAGGGTCAGGAACAGCAATTAGTATGCCGCCTTGTCACCCGGTAGAGGGCCCTGGTAACGTTGCCTCCTCTTCCAGCCGGTTCGTTGTGGTTTCCTGTTCGCTTGCCATTCTTACGTTTGATTTGGCTTCGTCCCGGCTCTTTCTAACGTAGTGGCGCAATACTTTGTAGGCCGCTGGCAGGTCCAGATACCTGTTGACTGAGTTGGCATCTGAGTACCATGCCTCGAGTGTCAGCCTTTCGGTTTTTGAGGTTCCTCGACCTACGATGGTCGCCCCTTGGAGATCAAAGTTATGGCCAGTTTCTGCGATGTGTGCCGCCAGTTGTGAGTTTGGGTCCAGCTTCTGGGCCGCTCGTTTGTGCTCTTGTAGGCGGGCTTGCAGTTTGCGGCCTGTTTCCCCAACATAATTGCAGTCTCCCTCATTGCAAAGTATCTTGCATCATTTATCCTTTTGGATAGTCGCCGACTCGTGCGACCAATATAACCTGCTCCACATGAGCAAGTTAAGAAGTAGATGCACATGGAGGTGGTCTGCGTCGATAACCGGTCCTTACCTTCCCCATGGAAGACCGGGTTAGTTGAGAATAATACCCGAACTCTCGCTGCTGGGAAAGTTCGTGAAACGGCCTCGCCAAGGCGTCTTTTCAGGAGTTCAACTGTCGCGTCTCCTCGAAAGGGCACTTTGAGGAATAACGTTTTCTTCACCACCGTGAGTGTTGTGGATTTCATTTGTTTCGCAGCCATATTCTTGGCAATAAATCTCTCAGGATATCCGCTCTCACAGAGTAAGTCCTGGATTTTCTTAAGTTTCGCTATTCGAGCGCACATGGTGGATTCCGGACATTAGGTGGACCCCAACGAAGCCTTCAGGGTGATTTACAAGGTCATACCAAGCTACCCTAAGTCACTGGGTCAGCGCCTGCTGGCAACAGCAGAAGCAACTGCTATCCGGTTGAGGAAGCCAATTTTGTGCGCGCAAAAGAACCTGCTGCAAGCCCCAAGCTTAGCGTGGCCAACGGCCACCTAGCTTCAGGCATTTCTTTCTCCGAGCCTCCTTTCTCCCTTTCCTCGCCTCTTCTCCCTAATTACCGCTTAAGTAGCCGCTTGTTACTGCCCTACCCCCTGGGCTAATTTGCTTGTAAAGTTGAACGTAATTTACCGACAATTTTTTCTTTTACGCATTACCCCCCCCTCCCATATAAATGTAATGGCCTGATGATAATTTATTGAAAGTACACGTATGCTCGCCAATTACGCTTTGATTTCTGTGATGTAAATTTTCGCAACCTTATACAGCATTTATCGAAAAAACGAGCTCTTGGATATTATTTCTTATGCAGATGGCCATGTATGTAAAATGTGGAAATGCTTGAAAACAGCAAACCACATTGTCGAGCATGCAACATGTCTGCTATTGTTATTCCTAAGATTAATAAAAAAATTTGCACAATGGGTTATGCCTTTAAAATCTGATTTTATTGGATATTTAGCTGACTCACGTCTGTGTATATTAAATTTTTTCAAGGTAATGTCACAGTGAAATTGGAGACTTTTGACAATTGCTTTAATTTACCTGAAGATAAAAGATTAAGTTTGACTAGAGAAGAAAGAACACACTTTTCTCTTTATAACGGATTATCTTCCCCTTAAGGGGATTAATAACACGATCCGTGATAAGCGTGCGAATGGAAAAAAAACAGGCCACACATATGACTATTTCTGAAATATTTATTATTCTTCTGTCTGTTCCATTTCTAAATAACACTTGAGCGGAACCTATTGTTTAAAAAAGTATATTTTTACCTGACTTACACACAAGAAGGCCTTCTTTAATTCCCCTTTACGGTTACATTCATGGCAAGGTTCGGTTATGTGCAAGGTCAGTGGTGAGGTTCAAACAAAACATGACCAGGTGGTTTTGTTACTGCATTTTGTGCAAAAAATTCACAGAATAGCTAAATTTACTTTTTAAAACTTCTATCGCTGCTTGTTTCAGAAAATAAATGCGATTCCTTAAACTTCGCTTCACTTCCATTAAATCAACTTCACACAACAGTTTCCAGTTCTTATTCCCCTGTTTTACTAATTATGGAATTCATCCACACCACAATGCATAGTAGAAGGAAGTTTGGTTCTATCTTTCCTTATAGCATAGGGAATTTCTTAAACATAAACTTACTCATGATTTAGTCAAAATGAGTGCCTATTTTCCCCAATAATTTTAACTAAGAGGGCAGTTTTTCAAACCAAAGCCCTTCTTATCATTAAATCAACTCAGTTGATTAAAATAATCTATCCAGATATACACTTAACTATTCAGTTAAATTTCGTCAAGAAAGTCGCTTGCAGGACTCGCAGGACTGTATATTAGAGACCTCGGACAGACTTTAAAAGGGAATCTTTTGTTCTCCAGCCCATTTCGTTATTTGCTTTGGCGTATATCTATCTGCTTTTAACTCAAAATCTAAATGTTTTCATCGATAGCTATTATTTTGGTTATTTAACGCATTCCCTTGAATTTCCTTTATGTTTCCCTTGCCATGTCTAAATTCCAATTAAACCTTGTGAGAAAATCACACTAAAATGCATCATTTATTCGTTGAAAGTAATTAAAACAGAATCCAAAGCAATAAGGACGTTCAATAAATCGACCGTGATTATTGTTATTGCCCACTGTTGACTGATAGGCATATGCTGTATTTTAAGGACTTTTCATAAAATGCACATAAAATTAGGATAGTTGTTGGTTTCTTATCGAAAGTAGTCCATTTAAAGTACGATTCTTCAACCCATTAACGCTCTCCTCCTCCCGCGTCACGCCGCACATGATATCACGTGATGGCAGTCTCGGTTACCCGTGGTACAGCCAATTTCAGGTACCGCAAACCACACCAACGCTCAAACCACTGTGGCTGCAAAAAAGTGAGCACTTATCAGCCTGCACAAGCCTTGCCAATCAGTTTCCTGTTGCTGACTCGCACAGGATCACATGTGACGGCTCTCGAGCTCGCGGACATCTGATGTGCACCCCCCTTCCCGGGCTGCTGTTGCGCGCTCTTCTGACGGTCAAATTCTTCCTACCCATCTTCCACTTCTTCTGCACAATGTAAACTATTCCCACCACTTGGCATCTCTTGCCGCAAGGATCTGTGCCTAAAGATCGTACTGGCTAGGGTTTTGCCTATGAACTAAACCCCTGCGAGAGTACAACCACACTTTTTGTTTTACGAAAGTTTGACCACCTATTTAAACGAGCTCTATCATGTGGCCCTAAAACACAGTGGGCGCAACGACCAAGACATCCGCTTGAATCAGTTAAAAGTGAGAGTAGATTTGCACAGAATCTACCTTAGAAATTTCAATGGAGTTTCTGAGGGCTTCGGTCATTTACTCCAAATATAATGACTGATACTGCCTGAATCGCCTGCGTCCAGTGACGCGACAGCGCAAAGACGATTGGAGGCGGGGTCGAGCGCAAGCGGCTAGTGCCGGTTGAACTTGTTCCAAGGTAGGCTACAATACCTTTATTGAGGGCTAGTTGCTCTCTCGACACCAGAAGACTTCCCAAATCACAAGTCTGGGAAGACTGAATGAATTCGGACAACTTAACTGCCCAATAAGCTTCAAAGTTGCTGCTGCAAGCACCGCATATAGAGCCCAGTCGAGTCGGTGTAAAAGTGTCTATGAGCGCGGGTTTAACGAAGCCTTGTCAAGTCATCAGCCAATCAGGAAAGGGTGTATGTTATGGCATCAGAGCTCGCGAGGGATCGATTAGCTGCGGGCGAAGGCACGTCGACAACCGGGGGGGGGAGGTGCATGAGTAAAAGAGCGCGCTGAAGTAAGAGGATGATTCAGCGCTGGGCGCACGTCTAGGCAAAGGTTTGGTGGATGAGAAGGAGGTACGTAAGTACAGCACTACCAAATTCAGGCTGCCACACCGCCTCCCCCATGTATGACATTTTTACGGATGTGTAACTCCACTAGCGCGTGTCATGCCCTAAACTGGCCCATGTCCTGGCCCAGCGCGTCCGCCGCATTGTGAGCTCTGTGTTACGTTACCCATAGGGCATTCGGCTTTTCCCACAAGCCAGCTTTCTCAATAGCAGTTGCTTAAGCCCCGAACACGAAATGTTATCCACTGATGGTATGGACATTCCGTGTCCTCAACCGGAACTGTAGGTACCGCTCTAGTAAAATTACTGCTAGTTTTGCAATTGATAATGGCTTGAGGCCAAACGAGGAAGCACTATTCATCTCCGTTACCTCCCTCCTCCTGTCTCACTGAAAAAAACGTCATTGTCAGTAGAAAACGACGCACTCACTCGAGCATACCCGTAGGCCTGTGTTCATTGTTCTTAAACTGAGTTCAACCACAGACCGTCCAACTAGTTCCGCCGTGTACCTGACAAACTGATGAGCGTAGGCACAATGGTATGCGCGCTTATTAATTTATTGTGACAGTAGCTTTGTGCAGCATGAACCGCATTCCCTCCCCCTCTCACCTAAACTTGGTTTCATGACAGAATTAACAATACGGGAGGCGAGATTAGGCGCTGATGGTTGTCATGGCATGGAACTGTCCATAGACGTGTTACCATACAGCTTCCCCCACCCCGGTTCGCGCACAAAGGACCACGGTGTCACACAACAAGTAAAGGCAAATCATTCGCATTCAAATGAGTAAAACTGCCATAAAAGTTCCACTAGGCAGGAGTCGTTGCAGCCCTACGCACAGTTCACACATACGTGTCGAAAAACAGAGATAGTCGACTACAGGAGTTTCCCCAAGTCAAGAAGTCAGTAAGACCAAGTAGGTAGGAGAGTGTATTGGAGTAAAAGGAACTTACAAAGGGCTCTGTGGACACGAGCTATATACAGTGAACAAGCCAGTTTGCGTGTGTCTGGTCTGGTCCTGTGCGCGCAGATTACAGGACTTGAGGGCGCACGCCAGCGAATCAGTAGAAGGTGCATAGTTCGCAAGATAAAAGGTCAAGACAGCTAGACGACTTTGAGGCATCATGCGACCGGCACGCCAGCGTGGTTAGTGGTCAAATGCATAACGAGTCACGCTGAGCGCTCCAGAGAGTTGGCCGTGAGAGCACGGGCAGCGGATAGTCATGTGGGGGCTTGCAGCCGGGTATGCGATAAAAGAGTAAGCGCAAGGCTGAGCACAGGACCGCTTCAAACCCACTGGGCCGACTGCGAGGTCTGCTTATCCTGTCAGTTGGAAACCCCGCCCCCCAAGCCCCGTCCATTAGCGTATCGGGATAAATTCAAATGCATCAGGTAGTTTATGAGGAGTGCACACTGGCGGTGGCCCTCTCTCGCTCTTTCCTTCACAATGCGCCAGATGATTGTTCGACCCGGTGTATCAACTGAAGCTGAGAGAGAGAGAGAGAGCGCACAGCGGCTAACAGTGTTAGGGAGCCCGTCTGTGTATGCCACACAACCCATCAGGATTTTATGCAAGGTAAATTGGCGACTCAGATCTCGCATGTGTACGGGCACCGTAGAAGCGAAGTCCATCATCGCATACAAATACATTGGGTTTACTGTGAGGTCTAATTTGTTCAATCAGTCGGAAACCTTACAAGCCATCACTTTCTTGCTCACCATGATAACTCAAAGCGCGCCAGATTGTTCATAGTTAGGAGGAGGAGGAACTGAGAGTCATTCTCTCTTCTCCCTCTCGGACACTAGTCAAAACTACAGGTGCAGGTCAGCTACAGATTCAGATTCACGAAAAGCCCGAGGAAGTGGCAGCTGAAGCCTCTGACCCATCAAATTTCAATTAAGGGTGCCCTGTACCGTTGAGATTCAGCTGACGTCCATCTAAGGGCCACCCATTGGGAAAGCATTTTGTGAAACCCCGCTGCTAGTCTGGCTGAAAGTGCCAAGGCATGCCCGCAGTCGTTGATGAGTATTGTACTAGAGAAGATCACAGCTTCACTGCGGGCAATTTTTTTAATAGTTAAAAAGCTGACCTTAATATTGAAAGAAACAACCGAAATGGGTGTCTAGACCTAACAGAGTACAAACAGTTGTATCGGAAACATGGAGAACAATCTCTGCCCTTTCTCATCGAAGAAAGAATAAGAACAGGCCGCTTGGAAATAATTGTCGATGGAACAAATTACCAACTAGTCCAGGTATTCCGTTACTCAATACCAAGCAAAAATTCCGCTCACGCTGCGAAGGACAAACAAGTCTAGGAGAGTAGAGCGCAAAGTTCTTCCTCATTAATGGTCCTTAAAGGCGGTGATTTTAAAGCGCACTTTTCGCTTGTTATAAGTAGAAATTGCTTAACGGTTTCGGATGGTAAATATCTAATTCGTTTTGTTTGCCTGAGCTCGTCGCAAAGGCCGTCTAAACTGTTGATATCTGACACGCAGCTTTTAAAAATGTTGATAATGTAAATATATGTAGAATCGGTAAACCGAATGAACTTGGGTACTCGGTGGGCCAACCGCGATAAAAATCACATGAAGCACGAAAGCACACTGCTCTTTAGTTTTTTACTGCTTACCCTCAGAACTAAGGCTTAATGTGCAACGAAGTGGCCGCCATTGAAGCCTGCAGTGTAGGCTACAGATAGATTAACACAGCAGCCCGGTGATAGTTGAATATTAAGCAACAGTAGATTAAGTAGTGCAGGTCATATACCCCTAGTCCCAGAATTTTTACCTATGGAAACGGTGGTGATTGGGGGTTCTATCGGTGGAGAATTAGGATAGGCCGTGGAATATACCTTAAAAACAGCTATATGCATTTACATTTTATTGCATTGAGAAGTGTTTTTGAGTTATATCTGTAGATTTTCCTATTTTTTTACCGTTTAACGTATTGCGGAAAAGCCCGATTATCAAAACGCACGTTCCTTGAAATTCCTTAAAAATGAAAATGTTGGTTAGGAGGTCGTCTACTTCAACTTACATGAGTTCCAACTTACCGCGCTAGAGTTAGATTAGTGTAGTCCGCGGCGCAAATCGCCGCGCACACCATCAATTTACACGCAGACCAACTTAATCCCAGCGGCCGCGGGAAAAAAATAAACTTCATCTTTCCAGTTTACACTTACGTCTACAAATTTCCTTCACTGCCTATCCTGTTTCTCCGTCTCCGAAAATCCCTATCACCACCATTTCCATAGGTCAAGATGCTGGGACTAGTTGGTATAGGACATGCACTAATTAAACTACCGTTACCGAATATTCTTGAGGAATTTAGATAAGTTGCTCAGTCAACATCAACCTAATTCTGTATTTTCAGCCCTGTCTTGATCTCCGCAGACTATAAGCCACATTGGGGAGGATGATACAAAACACCAGAAAATTCATTTTCCCCAAGGAAATATCATGGACTGATGATATTGGAAAGCCGCCATCCATTTTACCAAGTCAGTGGTAGGTTTCCTATATTGACATCCTGTATATTCAGGAGCTGAACGGCAACTTAGACTGAGCTACTTGGTAAAAGATCGAACGTCGTGTTGATCACATTCTTAAATAAACGAGCGCCGAGTCCTAGCTCCTTTTATTCGGAAATGTAATTCATTCGCTTATTTACTTCCCAATCTACGGAAGACATTAAAGATATTACAAAACTGACCTCTTGGAGCAATTTTGTCGGAAATTTGGCAGTAATGGCTCATGCTGGCTCCTATATTTGTGTGACGAAACAGGAAAGAGAAGGACTCGTTTCTTATGAGTAGAGCTCGGCCATCCCACGAAAAGGGAGGGTGGAGTCCAATGCGATGGAAATGTCATCACGCCACGAAACCGCTGCCCGCTTTGTGATGGCCATCTTAATCTGCCCTCTTTGTTTCTTCCATCACGTGTGATTCCAAAACAATACCGAGGAAAACAGGGACTTCGTCCGTATGTAGAGCTACTCATCTGATATTTACATTTTGGCATGTCCCATTACTCGATAGTTCAAAAACCACAACAAAGCCCTGGATTCTTTTCATCATTTGTCCTTGTGGCGGCTACTGGCTCTAAACTGCACTGCCTTACTTTGCAACCGTTCCATCTGTGACCCCGTAGTCGTCCACTTCAGCCCCATATCACTGTTCTCGTTAGTGTATGCAATGTGTTAAGGCTACGAAGGTTTAACCCTAACAGCTGCGATCTTCCAGGCCCGGTTCCTTAGGAGATGAGACAAATCTTGGAAAGCCAGAGAAGTAGGAAAAATATATTGTTTACAGAGTGATTTGGAGAATAGTGCATCGAAAGGTTGACTCGATCTGGCGTGTCTTCGGCCGTGAGAGCCATGTGCGAGAGCAGCGGCGGCGCGTCCGCCCCGCGAAGGGGCAGAATGCCAAGTGAGTCTAGCGTCAGTCATAAGGGCGGCTGCCAGATCCTCGTTCAGTCTCGCGGCCTTGATTGTGATTTATTGGACCACACGAAGGTAGACACTGGAGTGGGTGGTGAGTGTCTCATGTGGTAGTTGGCGTCTGGTCGGAGACAGGCCGAAAAGTACATTCGAGCAAGGGCCTGTTCTGAGTGACCTTGTCTGTGACGTCGAGAGTTAGGTGGGTCTCGGGCAGAAAGGGTCACTACAAGTTAGCCAAAATTTTTAAAACAGTGTAGAATGCAGCAACCCCGTAGAGAACCAGCTGCGGGTGGTATTCCAAACTTCTCGCCTCTTGCGAATGATTGCACAGGCGCACGAGTGTCTGGCGTCTCCAGTTTGGTCTGACCCATCACCTTCACAGCTAACTTACACAGAACCTCACTGTGACGAGTGCTGTGCTCTCACACTTAAGACGCCGGTCTCCTCGCGGTAGGTCGAGCACTCGTCCGACTGACAACTTCCTCTAGCCTATTCTTTACTGGTTCTATGCAGAATATACGAATCCTTTCACCTGACGTTCCACTTCTTCTCTTCCCAAGCGGAACCGGGCCTGAAGCTCGTAGCGGCAAGTATCTTATCTATTAACTTAAGCTCCATGCGATGACCGTAATTAACAGCGCTGTTGGCGGTCTTCTCCTAAAAGTCTGTCTCGGTTCCCGTGGCAGTAAAAGTGCACACAGATGCCGGCAGCTGTCGGATTTCGCCCGCGTTCACGTCAGGGTCTTAGCCACGTCGGGGCAGACCGACAGAACACATTAGTACAGATGAATGAGACATGCAAATCAGTTGGCTTGCCTATTAGAAAGGCTGAAAAGTACTAGCCAGGACAGTCCCTAATAAGGACATGGCATTTCCTGCAAGAACTAAATAGAGGATGACTTTCGGTTTCATCTGTATATAGGGTGCTACTGTTGTGGGTCGTGCCTGGCCAACTAGCTCGCATTGAAGTGCACTTTCCCAAAGGCTTATCGACGCGGTTTTCGACGTCTCGATCAGCCAATCACGGTTCCCGCATCTACGCAGTTTGAGCCAAGCGATGAATAGCGAGCTTGCACGCGTTCTCGACGCAAGCTGCCTCTTTGCCCAAAATCTCCAGGCCGATCTTGCCAATCAAAGCTCGCTCTCTGTCTGCTGTCCTGACTGCTCTCAACTGTCGCTTGGGATCCGGTAAATCTTCTGAGCGGACGTTCACTCCCAAGTCAGACTTCTTCCATCTATTCTACTCTCCTTTGTGTACACAATACATTCTTCCTACTTCTCTGGCCTTTTCCGACTTCTCCTCTGCACTAAGTAACCATGGTCTGAAGATCGCAGTTGCATGGTTTAACTCACTTAACCCCCTGCGATACTACTGATAGCATATTGTATTAGCAGAAACTTGTCTATTCGTCGTGTCTTGTATTGATCTAGGGACACTTACGAAGGTTGCGTTACAGTTTTGTGGTGAGGAGATTACTGTATCCCAGAACACTCAAAATTCCCGGACCACGTGTCGGTTATTCGAAGAAGTAAGGTTAGGTCATCGGAAACTTCCATTTATGGGTAAGATCATTAACAACTTATTTATCGTGGAAATCTCCTAAATATTATCCACAAGTATAATACTGAGCCAAAACGACAACGGTCCAAAAGATATGTAAAATATTAAATGAATCCACCAATCTTGTAATAAAGCTTTTTTGGGTGTCGTATGCAAGGGGACAAATTTCAGCGTTGTGTCCAGGTTATACCTTAGAGTTGCAATGCCGTTTCCGTGCTTCCTTTGACTGCGGATGTACCCATAAAACTTTTTTAGACATATTGTGGCTTGTGTTGTAAGTTGACGCTCAAAGGCAGTTCTAGAATTTCATATTTCTTTACGGCATATATTTCGTTGCGCTTTATATTCGGCACGTGATGTTGAATCTTGAGGATGCACGAAATTTTTCCACAGCCATTGTTTCTTCTTCATGGTCCTTTTTCTCGGCTGGTTTAAATATGCAGGTCTGGCACATAGTCTTAATACTTTTATTGGGCAATGGCCTTCAATTAAACGCTCTACAGTCCCTTGGAAATGCTGCCATAATTAATTTGTATCGTTCGTATTAGGTAACCAGTTTTCTGCTGAAGCGGTACGTGTCATTTCTTCAAAATCGACTTTCCAAATATTTCAGCGCATCTTTAGTTGCGATTTTGGAGACAGCAGATAACACACGCAGGTAAAAGCAGCGTGGTCGCTAGACTCAAGTGGCAGTTGTGAATTCACTTTCCTTATGATCCGCTCTCCTTCAGTAAAAACGAGATCTAGACAGTTTGATCGCTGACCTTCTCGCAGACGGGTTGTAAAGTCTATGTGTTAAATGAGATATTTGTCCAAGGAAAACTGTAGTACAGTAGTCGCCGGCTATTAAGCCCACCTCGGGCCCAGACCAAATTGGGCTTAATAAGCGGCGGGCGCATTAAGCGGAGAGTCCTATTTCTTGATTAGCAAACGCGGGATAGGCACTTTAGATTACATACGTACTATATTATGTGCAAAGCTTGGTTATATAAAAGAAAATAATGCTATTTGTCTGTATTTTACATAATAACAAAAACAAAAGTGATTTGTGACACGTAACCAGTTGCGCACGCAGAGAGATGAGAAGCTCACTCTATCCTGTTGGGAAACTGTGCTTTGTAGCCGGCGACTGGGCTCATTAGCCGGCGGATTTTACTGTATCAAATTCCGTCCCAAGCTGATTTGGGCTTAATAGGCGGCTGGGCTTATTAACCGTGGGCTTAAAAACCGGCGACTTCTCTAGGTGATAATTGAAAGGTGCTGCTGCGGCCTTTACTCCAGGCCTCATCCAATTGATACCAGAAGCATTGAAATCACCCAGGAGTAATAGGTTTTCCTGTTTACCGATAACTGTCAGTTAAACAGTATTTAACCTACTCAGTGTATGTCTCATGCGCAGGTCTCCGTGGTCTACCCTACCGTCATTACCCCGCTAGCGATCTTATCAGCTAGACCTGACTGCCTAAACAACAACTCTTGGTCGACCCAAAGCGGACTGTCGATTATCTGGACGGATGCCTCTGTTTTCTCAGTTCCGTTGGCGTTGCGACCGTAGCTTTGGACGATGTCCACCGCCAGCTTCAGCAAGCTGAAAGCCATCGTGGTGACTGATAGCTGGCTTTCAGTAGAAGTAGACTCCGGCAGGATCTACCCCATTCTCTCCTCACTAAGGCACCTGTATCCGGTGTCAAGACAAAGTCGAATAGATCGGAGATGCGGGCCCAGGTGGTTGTTGCGGCCGAGATCGCCCTAAGCAGTCCATCTCGTTCAGAGCGGTCAGTATTGTAAGATAAGCATGAGGCAACTGGCCGAGTGGCCCTTGCGACTACACAGAGGGAGAGGGGGCGTGATAGCTACTACCACCACCACCACCACCACCACCACCACCACCACGCCGCCTGCAACTGCGCTAGGTGCATCCAGCCGCTATTCACTCCTTTGGATCAGAAAGAGAAAAAACAATTAACCGAGCAACCATTTTCACGGTCTGTAGACTCTGTGGGAACGTAAGCGCATACATCAAAAGGAAATCAGATCCAATTTCTGCTAGAAGAGATTAGGTCGATGACGATGCAAGTATATTAATAGAGAAAATTTTCAGGCGTATTCTATCTGCTTTCAGTTAGTCCCAGCCCTGACCACAAGCGGGGAGAAGAAACGCATCCGTTTCACGTATACAGAACAGATAGTCCATAGGCTGGCTCTGTCAAAGTGTTCACAGACACTTCGTGGTTAGATCCCAGATTAGTTAACCTTCAACATACTCGCATCCATTTTTCTTGACTGGCCTTTTTGTTTGAACGAATTGGACCCAACGCTGAAATTTGTCCCCTTGCATACGACACCCGAAAAAAATAGCTTGATTACAAGAGTGTAGGATTCAATTAATATTGTACATATCGTTTGAACTGTTGTCATTTTTGCTCATTATTATACTTGTGCATAATATTTATGAGATTTCCACGATAAATAAGTTGTTAATGATCTTACAACCACTTAATCGAACTAAAGATTATTCGTGTTTGATAATCTCACGGTCTAAGGTGACAGGGAGCCTAGGGCACAGCTCAAGGTGCCCAGTTTCGAGCATTCATTCATGTTGTTAGTTAGGAACGGCATATTTCTCTCGGAAAAGGCTGTCATTAGCGCCGATAGTGAGGTCGGAGGTGATGGAAGTTAAAATCATATCGTATGCGCAAAACAATGGATGCCTACTGAACGCTAGAAGTTCTGTAGCTGGACAAATGAGAGAATGACGACAGAGTTGCTGCTTCTTAAAGTGCTTGATGGAACGATATTTAGAGGCTCCAACGACTTCTTGACCTATTGTACATTCTTAAATTATCGTCAGGCAAGGGGGCTGGAATGAGCATCTCTGGCTCTTTAGTCGTCATCCGCCAGTCATATCCAACCCCAGATGTTGCGGCATCCAAGTCTTAAGGCAGTGACTAGAAGTCCAATTTTCTAACCACTATGCAACGGGTCCGTTATCTTCGATTACAAGAATCACCCGTCCCGTCAGGCCTATCGTAAGTTAAACCCTCGCAACTACGATTTTGCGAAGATGGTTCCTTAGGTGATAAAAAGTCGGTGGAGGCCAGCATAGTAGGAATATTTTATTCTATATACAGAGGAATAGAGAATGAACAAGAAGAAGTTTGACTTCGGAGCGCATGTCATTCCGCTCGAGCGGCGTGGTCCGAAGTGATGAGAGCGTTGGGAATCGTCAGCACATGCTTTGTTACGGCAGCCAATCACGTGGCTAATGTCCAAAATAGCGGAATTGGCTCGACCTTGAGATGGGCGAAAGCGGCATAAGGCACACAGGCCTTGCAATCCAAATGCTCCATGCGTCAACGGCTGATCTTAGGTTCTAAGTGGCTGCTAGGGGCCACTACAGGCTCACTCTTGAGCCCCACCAGCAATCGAAGTGTCATTTCAGTCTTCCTGAACTATTTTAGTAATGTCATTCTGCCAATATCAATAGGTGCTATGCAGCTGCTGGCGAGCATCGAGAGTGAGTCCCAAGGAACGACATGACCAGTGAGTCTCGTAATCGATCGGTGAGTGTCAGATGCATCGACGATACAGTATTTGTAAGCAAAAGGATCAACTTGCAGCTTTTTAAAGCACAGTTTCACTCAGTCCCTCCTGGCATCTGGTTTTCTATGAAAGAAAAAGGCAGCAGCATTTTGCGAACTAGAAAATAAGCTTAAAACAGCTGCCTCAAACAGTGGCCCAACATTTTCGACTCAGGTTACTGATATGCTGCAATGACTGGGGCTCGGACTTGAGAAAAGAGAGTATGGTCGACTGATCACGGCATTTTCCTAACTATAAACCATCGGATGCGTTCGAGGCTATCACGATGTGCTTAAAGCCGGAGCTTGGAAAGTTATCAACTGAAGGGATGATAAGAGCCGCGCAGTCTGTCCGGTGTGTTTTTTAAAGTGAAGTGGCTGACTGGCGGATGGAGCGTCAGGCTGGAATGACTTCTTCTTTATGTGACCTGTATGACACTCCCACTGCGTAGAATCCGAGCTTAGGGCGGATATAACCTGGTCAGCCGCTTATGCCCTCTTCTGCCTCCGGGTTACTTAACTTGGTTATGACAGCGAGACCAGGTGCGGGATGGAGCGAGTGCGGTATGTGCAACGCAAGTCTGCCCTCAGTGTAGTCTAATTCACACGCAAGTTAACCTCCCTGCAGCACCTTCTTGTGTGGCATAAGACTGACCTCCTTTGAACTGACAGTCAAACTGTTGTAGGATACGATGCAGTCTATCCAATAATCTGAGATAGCAGTATCGCAACTTTTACGAACCAGTAAATAAGAACAAAGTCGTTCGCAGATAAAAGCATGTGCTTGTTCAAAGTGTTAGTTAAAAGTCGTCAAGTTCCCGCAAGGCATATTTAACTATGAAAAAGAAAGAAGAAGTTCAGTTTCACTGATGTGCTACTGAGTGCCTGTCGGCAGCTTTTGAATCTTGTGTAGCGACCCTCTTTCTTAGTCATGCTCTCCTCGGACGCCGCGCAGACTTGGTCATGTCTGGCGTGACCACCACGCCTCCGCAAGACACCCTAGTCAAGGCCTTCTTTTAAAGGTCACTCCTGTCTGGCTTTCTCATGGCGGTCTAGTCTCACGAGCCAACCACTTCTCAAGGTTAGACCAGTGCCCGAGATGTGGATGATTTGTTTATGCTCATTCATTTCCAGAGCCGACGACTCAATGTTCGGTTGTAGCTGTCCGGACTCCGGTGATCTACTTCCCGGACTGTGCCTCTGGACTCCGGCCCACTCATGGCTGGAATACACTTGTCTGGGGGTCACTTGTATATTTCTCATATTCTACTTCTTCTAGCCTTACTAAATCATTCATAACAATCTGGCCTTCCACGCCTTATACTATCTACTAGCTTATACATGTTAGGATACGTTAGATCGCCTATTATCTGGCCGGACCACATCGTATCCCACATTGTTGACCCCGACGCTTCTATATTCAACACTCGAGTCCAAAGTTTCTCCAACCTACAAAAACGACTCCGACGTTCATCTAACCCCACTTAAATCTACACTTTCGATTCCGACGTTCTCAACACTCTATCGCAATGGTGACCCGATTATCTTCATCGCGCCTTCAACTCCGTTTACCTGCTAACTATTCCAACACTCACTCACTCCTATCAACGTTCCGACTTACTGGAATACGTTGTCAGGATGTCCTTCGCTCATACCTATTTGCCGACTCACTGGTCAGGGTGACGGGATTATTCAAGGACATTCTTTTCCCCAACAAAGCACCGACTTACTGGCTTTCGGTGATGAGCTATACACTCCTCTTATCAACCTGCCGATTCACTGGCATATATTGTCGACATTAAACGGTCGATGAACAACCATTCATTATTTGGTAAACCCTTCTTATTCACTTATATATCCACAACTTACCTATATTGCTATTCATACTCAATTTTTCTGCACTGATCCTATTTGGTGCGAATTTTTGAGACCTTATCCAATTTGTACTCTACCATTAACGTACCCACATTTTCCTCTCATTAATATTTTTGAACTCCGTTCTCCTGGGAGGGGGAGTATTGTAGCAACCCCCTTTCTTAGTCATGCTTTCCTGGGACGCCGCGCAGACTTGGTCATGTCTGGCGTGACCACCACACGTCCGCAAGACTCTATAGTCAAGGCCTCCGTTCAAGATCACTCCTGTCTGGCTTTCTCAAGGTGGTCTAGTCTCAGTAGCCAACCACTTCTCAAGGTGAGACCAGTGCCCGAGATGTGGATGATTTGTTTACGCTCATTCACTTCCAGACTCGACGACTCAATGTTCGGTTGTAGCTGTCCGGACTCCGGTGATCTACTTCCCGGACTGTGCCTCTGGACTCCGGCCCACTCATGGCTGGAATACACTTGTCTGGGAGTCACTTGTATATTACTCATATTCTACTCCTTCTAGCATTACTAAATCATTCATAACAATCTGGCCTTCCACGCCTTATACTATCTACTAGCTTATACATGTTAGGATACGTTAGATCGCCTAGTATCTGGCCGGACCACATCGTATCCCACACCTGTTTGGTTATTCCGCTGAAGGACAGAGATATTTGCACCTACTTCTTGACAGGGTCTAAAGAACGTTTGCAGTGATTTTTTGCATGAATTCCTACAGAAATTTAAAAGTTCAACAACAAAGGACACAAGTTTGTCTTGAGGCAATTAACAAAAGGTGCGGTCACAGTGAAAAATGATCAGTACGTTGGTTACAAACGTAGCTGTGTTGGAATTGTCTCTCCCAGTCGGCCGAAACACAGCAACGCTAAGAACAGTAGCGAGGAGGATTTGAATGACCGTAAACCCCCTATTCGCAGTCACTGGTTGCGCGCGTTCCATCACACTTAAATGTCTAATGAAGCCTCACTTGAGTGGCCAAAGTACTGCTTCGCAGATCCCACGTTTGACGAAAGCTTGAGAGGCGGCAGCAGGATGCGTCAGAGCTTTTGGAATTTATACCACCCATAAAAATATATGTCAAATCAGAAAACAGGTAATCAGATCAAAGCACCCACTGATGGTTCAAGCGCCGTGTGCTCCACAGAAAATCTGGACGCAAGGGAAAGGGGGCAGTGAGATGTGCGTGGAGTAGAGTAGAATGATAAATTTACGCTGAATCTACCACACTCATTTGTCTCACCTATTTCAGCCCGGTGTCCAGACAGGGCCGGGATCAAGTACAATGGCCGACCAATTTAAACAGCCCGCATACGCACGCCCCACACACGCCTGGTTTACCCACGATGGACCGAGTTTTCATAGAACGAAGAAGGGGACGGCGGCTTACATTCCAACTGTGTGTGGGTGCTATAAAGGCCGAATTTAGAAAGGACCAATGTAGCCTGACCCTCCGCTGAGAGAGGAGGCAGAAGTAAAAGTCACAGCTTTTAGTGTACAGTGAAAGATTCAAGTACAGTGGATAAGGAAGAAGGATTGTTGAGTACCGGTCAATTTGGTTATTGTCCTAAGCTTTCGAACCCTTGCTTATCCATGAATATACCTGGAAGGTGGACGTTTTCATTTTTTCGTCAGCAGGGGAAAGTATTTGCTTATTAATATGTTCTATGGGAATTAATGGTGCAGTTAGCACAGTCGAGCCCACTCTTTGTTCTCCCTCACATTCAGCAGTCTATCGTCCGAGTTGGTCAGCCACCTGATAACGAGTATTGGACACCAACGGCTGTCAGAACTGTAGGATTCGTCATCAGAGACATGAGTAGCATGTCTCTGATGACGAATCCGCGACGGATATCGAAACGTCAGGCGAATAAACATATTGTCCCAGCGATCGAGTCTTCTTCTTCTTCTCAATTGCTTCCTGGGACACGGATGTTCGCTTGTATTGGTTCTGGGTTGTATAGTAAGAAATGCGTTGGAGGGCCGTGGGGAGAAGGGGTGGATCCAAACCGGATACTTCTCTCCAAAAAGCATCAATTACACATGTATAACAGGTGTTAGCTGTGGCGACATCCGGACGTAGTTGATTATGTTTGCGTTGTCCTGGTTACTATTGCGCTTGTCAGTCGATTTTTTTCCACAGTTGTGACAGCTGCACCGTCAGTAGTGGTCAGTCATCTCGGGTAAAATATATTTTCTACTATCTTGTTGGGCGTCAGTGTTACATTGGACAAGCCAAACTCGCCAGAGTCACACCCAACGCTTGCTTCACCTTCCCATCGACCCAACAAAGGCCTTTTGCCAACCTTCTCCTTCTGGGCTTTTAATTTTTATTTCCGGCGTCCAGAACCGATCACACGTATAGGTTCTGCATCAGATCCGCCCTCTCCTGCAGCACTGCCCACCTTTCTGCCGAAGTCTGTATATATAACAGAGGCATTCAGTGCTGTATTTCGCGGACTATGCACAAACTCATAGTCAGTTTAAAGCCGCTGCCTAACATATACAATCCCGGATTGGAAAAAAACGCTGAGCGCAACCGACTTTACTTTCGCCTCTCATGATTGCACCACTGAAGAGTGATTTTTGGCGAATTCCGGCGGAAGTAGCAGCGTACTCCCCCCCTCCTCCCGTCGGACCCACGCCCACGCCGAAAAAAGAAGACCACGCCTGCATCCAGTACGCTGTCGGATTTGATCCGGCTTAGGGTTTTCGGGGCAGTGCGCGAAGTCGGTACGGCGGTTCTACGCACACAAAAAAAACTCCAAAACCAAATTCTTACGGAAAACATAATTAACCCACAAAAAACTGGAGCGGTGGTTAAACGTTCAGTAACTGTTAGTTTGAAACGAACCACCCAGCCAGTTGCCTCTACCCATAAACCTCAATAACTCTGATGGTTACCACAGCGAGAAGTTGAAGGGAAAGCAGAGGGGGTACTGAAGTCGTCGGGTGAGGACGATGGCTTCGGAAATGAATCCGGCAGCTCAGGAGAATAAGGCTCTTACTCCAGTGATCGAATCTGCTTCTTTGAGACCCTAAATGGTCATCGCAGTCTCCCCAACTTTGTCGGTCCTTACCTGCTCGTTTCACCTGAACACCAATGGAGGCAAGGGAGACTGGAAATGTCGTTTCTGATTAATTAGCCGTCATCAGCCAGCCAGATCTAATCCCTAATAGTACCCCACCCGAGACTCGAACCCTTGAGTTTGCTGGATAAATGTTCGATGCTCCAACTCACTGTGCCATAGGCACGTTTTCCCGCCAGGTTAGATCGAAAATATCACCAATGATGAAAGGACGCTCCCCAATTGGTTACGGCACTCATTTGTTCGGTTCTGTTTTAGGACCCACTCTCGAGCTTCACAAGCAGCAGCGGCGCAGCCGCTAGCATTATAGACAGATCAAAATTACCGAAGAAGGCAAGGAAGACTGCAATGGCTATTTTATGGTTCATTAGCGGCCATCATCCACTTATACTCAACCGCCAAAGGCGTTCCGCTATACAGCCTCTTCTTAAGTCGGCAAAGATCAAAAGCCGTGGAATGGGGATGCACACACTGGCGTAGTAATGAAACAAAAAGTGCATTTGGCGAAATGAGCAACTACTCCATCGCTAATTAAGGAGGCTCCGCAAAATGCTTGCTTAATAGAGCCATAATGCGCCATTAAGGTGAAAGAATCTGCGAGGCAGAAATAAAATTAGCCTCCAATAGTGGGTGGCCGCTTGATTTTGTATGAAGAGCTAAGTTCACCGTTTGACTGCTCAACCACCCAAAGTTAATTTCCTATTTCATGAACTGTCATCCGAAATTCTGATAGGTGTTTTCGATTCGAACAAACTACCGAAGTAGGGTTCTAATGTTAATTATCCTGCAACATACTCTCAAGATACTTCAGCTACTTCTGGGTGTCGCCTTTTGAACAAAGTTCCTTTTGGTTACCTACAAAATGCATACCCTATACAGAAATGGTTATTTAAATAGTATTCATTTCCTCAATTATTTTCGATGCTCTTTTTAATTCAACTACACTTTACTGGAAACATACGCAAAGGTATTGTTCCTTTTACTCGTTAAATATAAAATTTCGTCTTATTCGAATGTTGATGTTTCAAGAAAGTGTATCCTTCGGTTGTGAAGAAATTTCTAAATTACCGAATAATTTTTGCATCCTACTTAAATTTAAAGTTTCCTAGTTGGACGCCGACTGTGGACAATCCACAATTTCTCTACGCCCTTGAAAGAGGCTAAATAGTTCTTATAGATTCGGCAATGGGTGTTGAGTAGGCTGTAAATATCATAGGCAACATAAAAAAATTTCTGGATTTGGTATAGTATGATTGAAAGTTTCACGCTCTTAAAAAATCTCATAATAAGAACAAATTTTAAGTCCGCAAGACACACTTTCTTCGAATATAAAATTCAAAGAAGATGGAAGTTGCTATCTAACAAGTATAAGAAACGATATTTTTGTGCATTTTTTCTGCAAACTACACTTGAATTAATAGGGGAATCGAAAATCATTGAGAAATGTGTATACTATTTAAGTAGCCATTTTTACAGAGCATGCGTTTTGCATGTGAGGAGAAGACAGCTCGTTCGAAAGCCGGCATTCTGCAAAGACTGGAATATCTTGATAGTATTCTGCAAAATAATCAGCATTACAACCCTACCTTAGTATGATGTCTAAATTGAAAACATATTTCAGATTTTCCGTTGAAATTTCATGAGACAGGGGATCTACCGTGAATCAACTGCCTAGGGAACCCTCCGCTAAAGTGAAAAATGCGGCTAAGACCGTGAAACAGCAGGTGGGGAAAAAACAGCAGATACGGGTGGCGCACAAGCTCTTCCGCTATTTTGCCTGCTTCTAAACTCTACGGACGGGGTTACCTCTTTAGGCTAGAAGGATGTTGTTTACAGACGATAAGGGGGGAAGTGTGCGCAACATTTCTCCCACGCTACCCTCTCTCACCCACCTGTATTCGATTACAAAACTGCGACAAGACATCCGGAGGTGGGCTGCCAACGCTAAACAACCCGTTTGCGCATGCTACGTACCGTCTGGTGTACCGTCTGTACCCAGTTTTCGAGGACCATAAAAGCCATAGTGGTCATTGCAGTCTAGAATATCGGCCGCGGTGAGTACCGGGTTACAGCGTCAGTTGGTAAACCTCCGAGGTCTAGCATGCAGCATGTCGGGATATAATTCAAGGTGTCGGATGTACTACAATGGGGA
>JAYGXS010000001.1:95102236-95125499 GCA_036362985.1 Ligula intestinalis
TGCTCGGCGTGAAGCGTAGGCGTATGCATACCGTAGCACTCCCCATTTACAATATTAGCTAAGGGCTCGGGCGTAAACTATGTGACCGTGTGGCCCCCGTTTTTTTCTAGCCCCGCCCATTGTTGGGACGCAGATTCTTCCAAGTACACACGAAAGTGCACAGTGGACATTGGGCATGGGGCGATTCATTTGCATGATGGCTAGCAAACTGGAAATTGTAATTTCAGTCTCCCATGTTCTTATCGATATTGAGATGGAATGAAGAGGTAAGGACCGCCAAGGATAGGGAGGCTGAATGATCACGTGGAGACTCACCCCACCCAGACGATCATTGCGCGAAGGTTCACCGCTGCCAACGAATGCACATACACCGGCTGCCTACGCCCGTCTGTATAGCCAATCAGCTTTCAAGGCCAACTCAGAGGGACCTCAATGCGGTGAATTCCTCAGGCCGGGACTTCAAGCCAAGCCGCCCTTCCGGATGGACTGGCGCTCCGACAGTCGAATTTGTCCTATCTATCCTCCACTCTCTTGTGCAGTATATACTGTTCCTACCAATCTGGCCTTCCCATGACTTCTTTTCACCTACAAAGCCGGGCCTGAAGATCGCAGTTGGTAGGATTTAACTTGCTTAACCCCCTACGATACCCATTTAGTGTCACGAAGGGGACGCGATAAGTGGAACAAGAGCTTTATTTGCTTGGCATTTCAGATTCTCTCTCGAAACAATCATCATACACAACTGTAAAAAGGGGTTATAGTTAGCAAAAGGGGCGCAATATTTATTGGAACGGGTTGCAAGGCATTATTAGCATTTAGAGTCTATTAACTTAATCGGTGAAGGCATCTGCCTCCATCTTCTGGTCACTATCGTCAGGACAACGGCCCAGGAGTACAATGGTAACGCACTAGACTCAACGCCCAATGTGAAAATAGTCGAGGTTCCAGTCATGGTTATGTTTTAATGACGGCTAAAAATTATGTTATAAATACTCAATTCGGTTAATCTCTCTCGCATTTTTCGGTATCACAACATCTGTCCATACTGGAAAATCATACGGTTACCTAAAGGGGAATAGGAAGGCTCCGCAATGATGGCGTCTATCCTTTGAAGTCCTAGAGGTTAAGGTTTGGGCCAAAAGTAAGGTCAAAATAAGAGTCAGGATTGATGTTAAGCTTAGGGTTGACGTATGGTTTAAGTTAAGGTTGCAATTAAACTAAACGGTAAGGTTAGAATAAAAATTAGGATTACGATTGAGCTCAACGTTGGCGCTCATATTAGGTTTAGGCTGAGGAAAAATATATACTTATTGTAATCTCATTTGCATTAGGAGGGAGCTGTTACTATTTCCTCCTCCTGTTTGGGTTGAGGGGGAAGGCATCTATATGATTTCGATTAGTGCAAGTTACTTGATAAAGTTGTAGCGACCTTATATTCTAACACATTCATTTTCCGCATGTTTGGCTCTCGTGCGCGCCAGACGTGTCAAGGTCACGGATGTGTTTGGCCTCAATGACCAACCACCTCCCAAGGCCAGTCCACAAAGGACCATAATGCGGGTATTGCTGACGGTCAGACACTCCCCGAGCGGCCCGCTCATGGCTGGACTTGGACTCCTCTGGGAGTCGCTTACCTTTTACTTCCATTCTACTTCCGTCACACTTCGTTCAATTATCCCTAACACTCTGGACTTCCACACCTTGTACTATCAACTAGCTTATAACTATTGGAATACTTTCTATTGTCTATTATCCGACCGGACTACTTCGTATCCCACATATCTATATGATTTAGACTAAAGTTAGTTATTTGAGGAAACTAAAAATATTTGTTTCTCAGATCTGCGTCGCTAGTTCCTCTGGTGTGTTTTGTTGGAGGCAGATCGTGCGTGGCACACATCGAAGGCTGCTTATATTTTTTGGTCACTACACTCGATCTCAGGCTTAGGTGGTAGAACTGTTGGATACGATATAGTCTATCCAAGAATCTGAGATAGGAGTATCCAAACGGTTAAAAACTAGTAAATTAGAACAAATTCGTTTGCTGATAGACGCACGTGCTTGTTAATGTGTTATTTAAAAGCTGTGTTAAGTTTACGAAAGGCATATTTAACTAAGTAAAACAAAAGGGCAGTTCGGTTTCACTACAGAACTGCTCGGACATGAGACTTCAGTCGTCAGCTTCGACTGGGTCCATCGTGTGCTCCGCGGGAGGGTAGTGTAGAGCTGGTGACTTGTGTCGGATTATAATAAGAGCGAAAACAGCGCTGCACCGACTTCACTTTCTGTTCAACTCCCGCGCCTGGGCTGGAGCTGCCTCTGAGCGTACTGCTACACCTGGCTTGGGTCCCAGCTGAGTGAGAGTGCCAAAAGGCCAAATTAAGAAGGAGCCATTGCAGCCTGCCTCTCAGTCCGTCAACCACACAAGCCCTAGGCTGACCAGGCTGTCCGAGTTATCCCGTCAGTGGGCAATCTTCCGAGTTACGGCCTTTGGCATATCGCGATAGCTTCAAGCGCGTGAGATGATTTGTAGAGAGGAATACTCGCTGAGCCGTCGACCTCACTCTCGCCCTCGCCTCCAGCCTCAGGCCACCGCCCGAGGCGGTCAGTTTATCGCAAGTTGTTTATGCTACTAAGGTTTAACCCTAAAGGCTGAGATCTTACAGGCCCGCTTCCTTGGGAGACGAGAGAAGTCTTTGGAAAGGCAGATTTTTAGGAATAGTTTATTCTGCAGAAGGCTAGAAGAATAGTTAGAGCGAAGGTTGATTCTGTCTGTCGTTGCGTTCGCCGTGAGGGCCGTGAGAGCGCGGCAGCGCCGACGCGTCCGCCCCGCTCAGGGGCAGAATGCCAAGTGAGTTCTGGCACCAGTAATCGGGGGCGGCCGCCGAATCCTCACTCAGTCTCGCGGCCTTCATTGTGATTGGTTGGACCGTACGAAGGTAGACACTGGTGTGGGTGTCCGTGTGTCGTGCGCCAGTTTGTGTCTGGTCGGGGGCAGGCGGAAAAGTACATTCGCGCAAGATCCTATGCTCTGAGTGACCTTATTGGTGGCGCCAAGAGTTTGGTGAGCGTCGGGCAGAAGCGACCACTACAAGTTGTCTGATGAGGGATGAGCCTCGTGGCTGACAGGGCCGACGAACCTGTTGGTGAGCACTACAGCACGACCTGTCCCCTTTGCTGCACACCCACCAGGATTAACATATACTAGGTAGTAAGAAGGAACTGTCTCCGTCTGACTCCTAGTTCACTAGTTCGCCACTCAACACACAACGCACCGTGGGCTGATGGCGTCGTCTGATCTAAAGCGTCCGTCGGCAGCCTTCAAAGTCATGGTTTTTTGTAATAAACCGTGAGAGTCTCAAGTTCAAAGGAAAGGTTTGTGTGAGTTTTACCACATCCTGTAAATTGAAACTCACACATATAGTTTGAGGACAGTGTGATTTGTCATTAAATTAACACAGCCGCTATTTTGTGTTGGTTTAACCTGCCAAGCTCTGCATACACGCGTATGACAACTTACGCTCCCACGCGTGACTCGATCTCCGGCTTGTATTGTCCTGACGCTGATAGATATTTATTTCTTGCTTGGTCGATCGCAGCCGCCGACCCTTCCCCCCCTATCCCCACTCCGCACCTAGACTACCAAAAAAAGGTTGACAATGTTGGCGGCGGGACATACCTGAAGAAACAGCTTGCGACAACCGCTTGCAAAAATCTCTTGTACGCTCAGTAATCGTAATATAAGCTAATATGTTTTTATTGCTTGATTGATTGATTGCTTGCTTGTCACCCTGTACATTCCCCTTCCATATAAATGTAATGGCCTGAGGAGAATTTATCGAAAGTATACGTATGCTCGCAAACTGTCCTTCTGAATGATCGAATGGGGATTTTCGCAACGCTAATATGTTTTTCCCTGACTGCGGCTTTGGGGACCTTTGCGTGATCAACCGACATTCTCTGAAAAATAAACATATGTACAGTAAACTAATTGAGGGTATGTTAAGGATTTCTAGTTAATGTTGCCATTTAGGTTTCTTTTGAAACCTAGTACCCATATTGACTCCAAACATATTAAGAAAAAAGGAGTGAGGTTTGGTGTTAAAGTCGGAAAACTGAAATAGGTAGCCCTCCATCACGGAATTTAACGCAATGCCACCTGTATTACGTACGATACCTACCGCGGTATACCCGTGTCCAAACGAAGCGACCGAGAAGCATCATCGGCAAGCACAAAGGATGCTGCCGTTTTATTTGTTTTCGTAAGCCAGTCTTTCCAGGTAGCTGCAATTTGATAAAACAAGTGCCAACCATGGGACAACAGCGTGGACGGATTAAACAGTACACTCCAAATAGTACTGTCAACTCTCGACAGTCAGCGACCAACATCAAAAAGGTCTACCAACTTCTTAAGGTGAGAAACAGAGGACAGAAAACAAGAAGACAATGCCTTGATCTTACATCCTAGCCCTAAATTTGAGGACCATACTTTTCCACAAATAACCGCATTTTTCTCCCTACTGATACAGTAAAGGAAAGGAACTGGATGGCGTCTTATGTGCGATATGCAAAACAGCATCCTGATAAGAAGGAGACTCATTTACCGAAGGCTACCCAAATACGCGTGTTTTAACCACCGAATTCCAAAATGTTCTTTTTATCACGCTTTGGGGCGCTACTCTATGTCTGCAGTTGGAACTAGCACTCACAAACTTGACGTTGAAGGTGTGTCAATCAATTCTGATTATCGTCATGAAAAAAAACTGTTGTTTCCTAATGGAACACTGCCTCTCCGCCCCACGCACTACGCCCCTCCCTCCCCATGTTTTAAAGGAGAGTCACATGCATTAACAGGATGAGCAGCAAACGCGGATTTGTATTCACCCAACAGTCCGAACGTCGTTTTCGACGATGTCCACCATGTGCTCCCCAGCAGGTTGGTGCAGGGACGATTAGTTGCGCGTGAATTAGTTTTAAGTGCTAGTAGACTTGTGCAGTCCATGTAAGTTTGCAGTACAGCTAACGGGTCGACTGTTTCCCAGTCTAGCCTTCCGGCAACACAGTCAGTTCTGAGGCTGGTTAACTTGCAATGGTGATTTTGTTGTGGCAGTCCATCCCATGGTCACCAACGTGACAGTTTACCTACTTCCCCTTGTCCATCTCACGCTCCTGCTTGATTCGCTGCTGGAGCTGCTCCCGTCTCGGCACTAGCCAATCAAGTTGCCTCAGTAACTGCCTGAGTGCAGGCGGCAGTGCAGAGGCCCACGGGCTGGGGTCTAGGAATCTCAACGGCGGAGACGTACA
The DNA here is from genome assembly GCA_036362985.1 of Ligula intestinalis. Taxonomy (NCBI): domain Eukaryota; kingdom Metazoa; phylum Platyhelminthes; class Cestoda; order Diphyllobothriidea; family Diphyllobothriidae; genus Ligula; species Ligula intestinalis. The sequence continues at coordinate 95,107,541 of JAYGXS010000001.1, forward strand.
CACTTGTCTTAGGTCACAGTTTGTGGTAACTGCCTGCAGAGTTCCTTATATGCCATTTCTTTCAGCAAGAAGCTTTTCTAACCTAAGTAGTCCTCCTGGTCTTCTGATTTGGGAAACCTCCATGGTTTGGAGCATACTACTTCGACAAACCCAGCCCTACATCAATTCAGCACATTGCACACTGACGCGCGTTTGAAGCTATCATGGTGAACTAAAAATCATGGCTTGAATAGTTGCCGACTGACGGTTCAGCTTAGGCCTCGCAGTCAGCCCCGTGGATTTATCGCGTGGTGTTAATTTTAATAGGGTTAGCCTAACGACTGCGTTTATCCAAGCCCGGTTCCCTAGGAGATGAGAGAAGTCTTGGGAATGCCAGAGTAGAAGGAGCAATAAATCCTGTACGGAAGACTAAGTAGGAAAGTTCCACCCGGTCTGGCATAGCGTTCGGCCGTGAGGGCCACGTGAGAGCGTGCTGTCGTCACAGCGGCCAACGACGCTGTTTGCGTCTGCTCCCTGAGAAACGCGATCGGAAGTGATGTCTGGGGGCAGGCACCCTAGCGACCACTGTTATTTCTCTGTGTCTAAGTCAGCCTTGATGGAAATTGTTCAGACCGCGACATTGCATGTCAGTAGGTCACGCCAGACATTGAGCGAGAGATGGCCAGGGTGCGGGCAATCAGCTTGATTGCAGCCTTGGCGTGATAAGTCAGCGATCACGGGTCAACACAGTCGCCCTAACGCCCACTACAGGTTTTTGTTAACTGGCCGACTAGTGGGCTATGATTCCGCAGCAATAGCTCAATCTCTAACTGTATATCACTCCTATGTATGCGAGCTGCGAGTCACTGACCAATCGCAGTGGCTTAAATTACTAGGTAAAGCACTTCTCACTGCGATTTTCAGTTACGGTTCCGTGTAGGAAGAAAAGAGTTGGGACGCCTGGTGGGAGGAATAGTGTATTCTGTGCAGAGGCAGTTAACACTTGGATAAGTGCATGACCACCCGCGCGGGACTGACGTCCGAAGTATGGAAGTGTTGCGGTCATTCCAGTCAGGTCATCTGTGAGCTAGCTTCGGGAAAATGATTGGCTGTACCGGAGTGGGGTAAGCAGGCACTGGTGTGTGCGCAGTTGCTAGCAGCCGCGAGAGGCGATCGTTGTACGCAAAGTCGAGAAGCTGCAGACCCGATGTGGTGTGAAAACCTACGTTGTTGTGTTTGCGAGCCATGTCCTGTGTGGCACGCATGGCCGATGTGCTGGATGAACACGAAAGATGAGACATGCGTTATTTGGGTTGCACTTCCATGACAAATGCTGATCATGAGGTGGGGGGGGATGGTGATAGCACGCCTAGGGACGGCTCCAGTTGTGCCATCCACCTAAGCCCAATCTCGCCTCCGGCCTTCCTGGCTCTGCCTTGAAGCCGGGCAGAGGTGAGCGAGGGAAACGATAGTGCAGTAGATGCAGCGCAAGTCTACTATTACTTAATCACAACTCACTCGGAGGTCACCGTCCCTGGACTACCCTCTTTGAAGCGTACGGTAAGCATAGGCCAAACTGCGTGTGACACGCGTAGACGGACTGCTTATCGCTGCCAACCAACGCACCCCATCCGGCCACCCCTTTTCTTGACTCTGTTTATGCAGCAGACCCAGAAGTTCGTGGAACGAGATCACACAGCAGATACTGCGGAAGTCTACCACCGTTATAAATTAATTCACGTACAAGTCCACATTCCTGCGTCCACTCTGCTGTGGGGCAATCGGCGAAAATTGCGGAACTCGACAATCGTACTGTCAGACCTGAAGGCAACTTTTTTATTCTCAAGAATAAATCTTCCTGGACGAAGAGGACTGCTGAAGGGTTTTCGATAGAGGGACATCTTCCTAGCTACGCTAAACATTTAAAATTATCGGTATAGTAGAGAGCGTCGAGTACATTTAACTGAAATTTTTACTCAAACGAGTAAGGTTTCTTAGCCGCCGCTCCGGAGCCTCCTTCGCCCACGTCCTAAAAAGCTTGCTAACCAGTAGGCGTTCCTCCAAAACAGGGCAGTCCACCCCCAAGTTTGAGCTGAGCTTAGTCACGGTCGCGCGTACTTTTGCGCCCAAGTGCCTCAGCCCTCCGCTCAACCAGTCAGGCGCCTAACAAGTAGACACTCAGGCTCCTGTTCTCACACAAGTGCGTAAACCACACAATGCCGCTCACAGGCCACCAAATGGACCGAATGTTCATTCACACAAGCAAACAGCCATCTCGCAGCAGCCTGCCCTGCGTGAAGAATAAATTGCTCTTCCGCGAGTTTTTTTCACAATTGGGTCGACTAAAGTAACCAAATCTGCCAAACTTCCTTAATAATTAAGTCAGCCTAGTATTAACTCTGGTGGATTCTAGATGATTGCTTAGGAAATCCTGCTTGGGCAGTCAACTTGCTGTTATGTATTGGTGGATTCCATACGCGCCGCAAAGTTGTGCGGGTAATATCGATCCAAGTGTGAATAAACCCACGGTGTGAAGCGTGGCATTCGGAGCTCAAGTGGCTAGAGCGTTGGCTTGCGTAGACGGCCTCCCATCTTATGCGGATTTGAATCCCGCCGAATATCGCGAGTTTCTTCACAATTTGGTCAGCTAAATTGCTCTACATAGATAATTGATTCCTCCCGTTAGACGGAACTGACATTTGCTCCCTAAAAGGGCCATGTGGTAGGTGTGCTGCACGAACACGGTGCTCAGCTTAGGATACGGTGGGTAGTCATTGGGTTGCGCTCCCATAAAAATGTTGGACGTAGGGGGGGTGGGGCGTAGTGGCACGTATAAGAGCGGCTTCGGCCGCACCTGTGTCAGATCCCGTCTTTGTCTTGACAGCGGGCACTTAAAACTAACCCTCGTGCAAATCACCGTAACTTTGTTGTGCAGCATACGGCGGACATCTCAGAAATCAATGGTCAAACTTTCGATCTCATATCCTGGACCCTGACGGGACCAGTTGAAGTCAACCATCATGCGAGTAGACGTTCGTGGTTCTCATCTGACTTTGTCTAAGTCTCTGGAATCTTTGGTATATCAGCCAAGAAACCAAGTCGCAATTAAAAGCAGCCTCAGGTAGGAAGATTTTTCTTTATCTAGACTCCCAGCGCCTTACTGTATACAATCGATGGTGCTTGCGTCCAATTCTCATAACGTATTTCCAATGGCCGTTTTGAAGACTGTACAGTCGGTTGGAGGATTAATTTATCAACTGCACTCCTATCGCCACATAAGTAAGGGTTACGTAAGTTAAGCCCTAGCAACTACGATCTTCAGACCATGGTTACTTAATAGAGAAGAAGTCGGTAGAGCCAGGATAGTAGGAACAGTATATTGTGTACACAGAGGAACGAAGACTAAATGGAAGACATTTGACTTGGCAGCACATGACTAGCCAGGAGAGCCAGCTGGGTACAAATGCCAGTTTGACAGTAGTCCGGCCAGTAGGCAGAGAGAGAGAGAGAGCAATTCACGTGTGCATGCTTGCTATTCGTTGCCATGCTAAGGACCTGCCATACGGCATCTGTGATTGGCTGTTCGCAGAATTCGAGAACCGCAGTCGTGAGCTTCTAGCGGAATTCACTTCGACGCGAGCTAGTCACTACAACTCCTTAGTCTCCAATCAAGGTGATTGGTCAGACGCTGGTCCACCCTATGAGAAAAAGCGTTCAGGGCGTTTAGGAGAACCGCTGAAGACGTGAATTGGTGTGGTAGAAGCTCATCTTGAAAACATCCCTGGCCCTGTGAATTATTATATGGGACTGATATGCCACCTGACTTAACATTATGCGAAAGTCTGTTTTGGATCAACTGTCATATAAAGTGGTCATTTTTTTGATATGCTGAGGCAAAAGGAAGCCGGCTGAATCAGTTTTCACCAATTCAATGAATTACAACGTTTCGAGTATATTTTGTCCGTAATAAGTAGTCAGTACTTATAAACGGGCATCATTAGTTTATTTAGCAATACAGGCTGTAGGTTAATATTGGACATTTTTGAAGCGAGAATAAACCTAGCTCAGGTAAAACACACCGTTTCCAAATGCCGTTCGTTCAATCACCATCTTTTTGCTTTAACTGCCGACGGAAATATATTTGCTGTTAGCGCATGATGATTTTTAAGACAGTTTGACTGTTTCTCATACCCAGAAACCCTTGTGATTAGTTATGAACGACATTCAATTATTTGCAAACTTTCTTCGTGTTCCGATAAGTTTTTGTTTTTATGCACTGCGTTCAGGCGAATTCCCAAAGTTCACGCGGACAGATGGGAAAAAGTCATGTCTTGCTGTAATTGCAAGATATTGAAAATTTCGATAGAGGAAATTTAATACGAAGATTTCTGAAGCAAGATTTCTGCAATAAATTTGCTCTGCGGAGAATTTCTTCGTGAATGCACAACCATCGATGCAAAAAATAGAAGAAATTTTAAAAATATGCATGTTTTCTTTTATTTATAACTTCGCACGATAGGGAGTATTAAGAGAAAGGAAGAACGTGGTGTGGTCACTGCAAAGACCTGTTAAGGACTAAGAGCTTTAAATCCGGTTGTAGGAGACGAAAAATGCAGCGAAACAAACTCTAGTTTTAGGACAGCATAAGGCAAAAAGGCGATGTAATGCGTTGCCAAGGTTTCCACACCGGAGAACATGAGGAGAAAGCTCATCGATGGCGTGGTATGCTTTGTTTCGTTTTCGTCCTAGTTCCTGTTTCCCTTCCCTTTTTCTTTCTGTCTTCTTTCTCTACCCTCCCTCCCTCCCTCCCTCCCTCACCTTCCTCTCCTTCCTTTCCTCTTACCTCGCACAATATGCTCTACAATGCTCATCTTCGACCTGTTTTCCTTTTCAGTACGGCGCCCATCCCACCTCAGACGACCGATCAGCTAGGTGGTGGACTGTCGCTGGCGGTGAGGGAGAGAATAATGTCGACCCTCGGCGCATTTCTTTCCTCAATAAAATCAATCTGACCCGCTTAAAACTATCCCGGTGCGCTAAAAGCTGTAGTTTGGAGGGTTTTTAACTGACGGGATAATTTGGACATCGCATTTAGCCTAGTTTTGTTGTGTGAAGTGACTGACTGTAGACTGAGAGACAGGTTCATTGGCTCCTCCTTAATGTGGTCTTTATGGCGCTGCCAGTCGGGAGTCTACCTAACTAGGCATGCCATTGGTAGGCGTGTTGAGTGTTGATCACGCTAGCCACCTGCACCATCTGGTCTTCTTGAATTTTGTCTTGACAGCGGATCCCGCTGTGGGAGTGGTGAGAGAGTGGGGTGGATTCTCCGCAAGTCTACTTTCAGTGTAGTCTCGCGGGAGTCACCGCGTTGCTTCAGCCTGTTGAGGCGCGTGGTGGACATCGTCGAAATCAACGCTCGAAACGTTCGAATTGCACTTCATCTCATTTATTTTCAGTTCGGTCTTGCGAATTAAAAAAGCGGTCAAATCTCCGTCAGCAACTTGGCGTAGTACTGTCAACCACTGGTATTCGCAGTATTTATGGGGCACAGGTAGTCGCGAGGAGATGATGCACCATTTGCATAGTCTTTAACTACCTATTTTAATTTTCAAACACCAGATATACCTTGAACTATAATCCAAAAGTCCTTTAATATTATTTCAAAATCATCTTACGGCATGGCCTGCAGCTACGCGTGAGAACACCTAGAACTGTTACTCCTACCAAGGCCCAAAGTAATCACATTACCTCTAAATTCAGGCACCGTAAATATCACTGTAAATGTTAACGTTTAAAAATTAGTTAGCATTTTTTTTATTCAAAACTTATGTAGCCCCAAAAATAAGTGGCGATCATCAGCTTATAGTCCATATGTGTTCTACGAAAAAATGCGGTTAAGCGAATCCGCTAATAATGAAGCGCGTAGAGGCCTACTTCAATGGCACATTCTATTCCGTTCTCAAAATTGCCCTATTATTATGCAAGGCGAATTATACGGAAGTTCGGATCGTGCTTAGGCTAACACAAGCTGACTGTATGACGGGATAACAAGATATACCAGCTTTCCGTTACCTGTTGTAAAACTGCGCCTCTTACGCCTTCCTGTACGCGCAGTTTGGTTCTCGGGCAGTCTAACTGATTAATCAACTTCAAGGCCGACTCAAACACGCGCTCGAGCCGTTGTGATGTATGCCTCTCGCTCGTGACGAGGCTCTTGTGGCGCCAGACTAATTTTTTAAAAGAACTTTGAAAGTAGCCCTGGCTTTGCTGCTACCTGCTACCTGTATTTATTCGTACAGGAGCCTATCAAAGGGGACAAATCATGCTGGCATCTGGGGAATTTTCTCCTCCTTTACTTACACCCACACTTCAGGCCTGAATATTCGCAGCTTTTCTGGGAGGTTATAAATACAGTTTTTATCTCTTGTGTACCACAATTTCTCACGAAAATTCCTTACTAAGAGAAAGAAGATTCTATCGCTGAGACAACACTGCTTTCTGTTTATGTCTCTGATGAAGTATCCGCAACGGATGTCGAAACGTCAGGCAAATAAAAGTGTTGTCCCAGCGCTCGAATCTTCTTCTCAAAGTCATTAATCCTTTGTTGTAACAAATTTCTCAGGAGGTAAGAAATCTCGCGTTTTCAGTTAGTCCGCCAGGCGTACCGGTCTGCCATCAACCTGATGATCTGGGGGACGTTCTTGTAGCGTGACAACGTTCAGGCCTAGTCCCGGTTATCAAGAGATGTCGATAGCCATTAGAGTGAGGACTATTTTCCTGTACAGAAACCCTAACAGTAGTGAACCCCAACTAAAGCCAAGGTGTGTACTGACCACAGTCCAGTAATGTCTATGAAAGGATCTAACGTGTTGCCGATTACTTGGGTTTGTGGGAGTGAGTCAGGAACTGTCCGGTCCAACAGATATTTTACACAGCATGAACTGAGAATGGCGGTTTGTCCTTGTATTAATCGGCCAGACAGAGAAAGTCGCGGATGGAAACATTTTAGCGAGTTAAACGGATGAAGCAGGTGGCATGCTGACGACGACACTGCATTCTGCTATTGACTTGCAGTGGCATATCTCTCAGCTGCGTGAATTTTTTAAGTCCCTCTACCTCTGAACCGGATGCCCAGGTTAATGCACTAACTACGCAGATGAAGTACGCAGTGATTCTTTTTTTACTTCAGACTATACGTGCAAGCCCCGGAAGTCAGCAGTTGAATGTGGACGATGACACAAGTTGTTTGATTGCATGGGCTTTTTCTTCTACATGTAGTCTGCTTTGAGAAGATAATTGCAATGCATTTCAGTTGGGAACTGTCCCACCCTTGCATTGACGACATAGGCACTTTCCGGTTTTCACTTTTTCCAACCTTTTAGAGGTTGAGTTCACGAGCAAAGTTTCACCAGGGACTACGGTCCATTATTTGACTCCCCTAGACTATCACTAACCTCAGGTAATAGTGGTTTTAGGGACGGGGCCTCATTGTGCACAGGCGGCGGAATATGTGTGAAAAACTTAGAAATAGGTAAAGTGTAATTACATGTATCCTCCTAGGCATATATATAGTAAGGGAATTGATAGTGATATTTTTAATAATAAGCAAAAACCAATTCTCAATAAATAAAGGGAATTTGAATATCTTGCTAATACAAGCGAACATGCGAGCCCCAGGAAGTTATGGAGAGGTAGAAGATGACTCGATCGCTGGGACAATATGTTTATTCGCCTGACGTTTCGAAATCCGTCGCGGATTCATCTCTAGAGACATACTCACAAAACAGAAGCAGAAACAGTTGTTTCGAGGCTGAACTTGCGCTCCGGCAGAAGTCCCACTAACTGTTCTCCAATCCATCTGTACAGAATACACTCTTCATACCATTCTGACCTTTCCATGACTTCTCTTCAAAAGAACTGGGCTTGAAGATCCCATCCGTTAGAGTTTAACCTTATTAGCCTTAACGCTCCTCGATAGTTTCTTCCCATAGCACTGAAATGAATAACCAAACCAGGCCAGGTTATGTATTAAAAACCCAGCGGGCTTACATAACCTATCCTTACCCTGTTTAAAAAAATAAATTTCAGTTTCTAAACAAGTTTAGCAGAGCTGCTTACAAGGTTGCATGTTTCGGCGCTCGTGACTGCAGACCCGTTCTCAATCTACATGGTTTGCACACCGTATGGCTGGTAAAACGCGCCAGTCCCATAAATCTGCCCTGACGTTGCATGTGCTTCTTAAGTGGTTCGCAGGCAGTTTAGGCTAAATTTACTTCACTGACAGACCGCCCGGCGCAAGAGATCAAAATTGTTATCATCGCGAGGATGCAGTACTGTGGAATGGTTTATAGAAATGTGTTTTTGCACAGAAGCTACTACTCTTCTTCCCATACTCGTATTTTTTCTATGTCAGAGCCAAGGTATAACAGTGGTAAAAAATGACTGTGTAAGCGTGGTAGTTCACTAGGCCGAATCGAAGTCAGTATATGCTGCGTACACGATGACACCCACAGAATAAAGCGTAAATCATAAAGGCAAAATTAATCAGGAGCCATTGCAGCCTGACCTACCGCAGTGGGTTAAGTTAATAGGGATCTTCAAGCCCGTTTCCGCGTGAGAAGAGAGTAAGTGGGACGCCAGGTGGAAGGAATAGTATATTCTGTACAGAAATAGTGGAGAATAGGTTGGCGAAAGGTGACGCTCGTATTGCTGGAGGTTAAGTAAGTTGAACCCTAGCAACTGCGACCCTCAGGCCTGGTTCCTTGGCAGAGAAGAGAAGTCATGAGAAAGCCAGAGTGATAGAGAGTTTATTCTGTGCAGAAGGGATGGGAAAATAGAGAGGAGAAAATTGACTGTCAGACGACCGCAAGCCAGCGGACGGCATCTGAAGTGATATCTGCTCCACATTAAGTCCTCTGTGAGTCAGCCTGCGATTGGCTGTTCCAGAAGCCGCAAGCAGCAAGCATTCACAGGTGCACGTCGTGTGGAGCTAGTCACCAGAATCGGGCAATTGCACGACCACACACGAGGGGGCAGCTTTCAAAGTGAATGAGCGTGGCAATCGCCACAGTGTCTACAGCGTGGGCTTTGTGTGAGTCAGCGGGGGAGAAATGATTTAACAGATCAGATTAGGGTCAGCAAACAATGCTACGCACGTGCTACCAGGCGCAAGAGGTGAAATGTTGAGCATGCGTTCGGATTTGGGTTACTACAGACCCTTAACTCTGAACGGCAAGAAATTGCCTTGTAAGTAAGCTCTTTCCTTCCAACCTTTTCATTGCGAGCGGTAACAACAACGTTAGCCGCGAGCTGTTCGAGTCATGGTTCTCAAACCCATTGTCTAGTCCCAAACGCAATGAATCTCCGTTCCCCTACTATGTGCTGAGACTTTGCCCGCGTTCGGGAATGCGTTTGCGTTCGAAGGGCCCAGACGACCAACGCATCTAATGACAGTGAGCCAGATTGTAGCGTTATTGATACGCCAACATTCAAACACGGGCGATTGAATCGCGGTCATTAACGACTTAGGGGCGAAATGCCAAGCCACCATTGCATCAATTACGATCCCCAGCGGTGATCACGCGAGCTGCTAAGTGAAGTACGCATGCTGTCGCGTGGTAGCTACAGACTTTAAATACTGCGCACCTTGTGTATCTATTATTCTTATCTGCGGCTGTCTCAGATGATGGATTTGAGCGAGAATCCGAAACGTCAGGCCAAAAAACTTCTTCTTCCAGCAATCGTTTCTTCCCCTTCTGGTCTAGTGAAGACACTATTGACATCTTTTGCCCAAATTCTTCTGCATAATTCCATTCACAGGCATCTACCAGGCTACACTGGTTTATTAAATTTATGTGTGTTAAGGTAAAATGGACAGGAAATCTGGACGATAATGGTTGCCAGTTCAACTAGTATTTTTCCAAATAGCAGTGCCTCATGCACTTGGCCGAGCCTAGTCCACAGTGGATTGCCTATCTGATTAAATTTAAGGATTTTTACAAGTAAATCCATGTCACGTAAAAGTAACTCACGTTTCGCCCACTAAAGTCTTACAGCAATAAATAAGTGCTCGCTTGTCAAAATTGGGCATATTGCGATTTATCAAGAAATACTATGGTGTTTTGAAATACCAGCTAAAAATTTCGAAAAAATGAAAAAATTAAACGTATGTTTTAACTGTATGGAAGCCTGCTCATGTAAAAAGAACCGGGTATATAAAGCAGCACAAGTGAAATTCCGTTGAAAATAATCGTTTTGATATATTTTCGGACATACATACTTCCATTTTATGCGTCATGTAACCTATGGTTCTTATCAAATAGACCAAACTTCGATTACTTACTTCAACACGGTTTCACGGGAATTTCTAGTTGTGTCTTCCGTTCATACATTGTTTGAGTTGCGTTGAACTACGGCAATCAAATGTTCGCTTGATTACGCTGAGTAGGAGGTCACAGGAGTAAGATATTTCATCAGCTCACGTGCGGACTTGCTGGCCAGTGACTAATAGATTTAAATGGAGTTTTCAGGTGCAATCGTTAACGTACTATTTTGTTCACAATCAGCGAAATTTCCCTTTTTCACGTTTCTTTGTAATTATTGCGGGATTTCGATTACGACAAGGTTCAGATCGTTTTTGAAATGGTGATTAACACTTTATGATTTCACTGGCTTCAGCCGATTTGCCCTAAATAGTAATTATATTCTAAATGCTTACCAAAACGATCAAGATAAGATATTTATTAGGCGCATTCACCTAAATGGTGTGTTTTTGGGCATTAATTTTACTGCACATGTTTGCCTGAATCATAGTTTTAGAATCATCCAAACATGTCGATTCATTGAGGAGAAATCTGCACGCCTTCATCATTAGTTGTAATCGAATACCTATGCCTAGGATCAATTAACGACCCTGCCAGCCAACTCCCCAGATCCCCCAGTCAAAATTCCGGGGAGACAGGGGTTGATCCGGAATTGACGACGGGGATTTTACATGGGTGAGTGCGGGGTTTTCAACCAGAATATCCCCGTCCTCACCCCCGGATCTCCCCGTCGAAATTCCGGGAAAGTATTCATATTATCCAATTATCCGTAAAATAATATTAACTGTCACCTTAAAAAAGCATTATAAGTTCAAAAATAGTCCAAAAATGAGTTAGATTGCCTTTAAGGTCCGTCTACAGCATTCTGGAAAGTTCGGATTGTGGAATAATACATATTCCTTAAAAACCGACCCCGGATACACCCGCATATCCCTGTCGTCCCCCCGCCCACTTGTGGGCGTATGCTGGCAGGAGAGCTATCTATACCAACTTGTCTCTTGAGATATTTCGACGTCAACCGTCTGCGTACTTTACCTTTTTCACAGATTAAGACCGGATAAAAATGGCAAAGATTTACCGTTTTTACTTCCCTGGCTATTACGATTAAATATTTTGCTGAAAGTGAAAGGTCTTACTTTTGTGTACAATGGAACAGTTTTCAGGTTGTATTTTTTACTTTTCGGCCTCGTTCTAAGATGGCTAAGCGCGTCAGAGGCGTAGAAAATGCACTACTATTTTGCGAAAACTGAGAATTTTCTACCCTTTCCGTTTCAAGTTCCCTTATTCGTTCATACTAAATTGCAGACTAAAAGGTTTGGACATCCTTTGCATACGGCTTGAGAGCGAAAATTGATGGCATGTCCCGGGTGCTCATATATATATATAGCAGTAAGTGGGGTGTGACAGCATCTGGGGGTAACTTGATACAGAACTGTTTCGGGCTTATTAGCCTTCATCAGCCAAGCATAACCCTGAACACCAGCTGGTCGGACAACACAAACAAACGCACTCACAGATGGCGCAGTTGGTCCACCACTGGTGTCTATCAGATGGGTCATAAGCACTTCATCGAACCGCAGTTCATCAGCGCCTCGCCACCTGCCATTTGCTGTCACTGCTGATCGGGTATATATTCACTCAGGAATGTGCGAACACCGATCGAATAGGCTTCCGAACTAAAAAAAATTCGTGTGGTGGTCAGAGGTCCCCAACGGGTGACCGCCTGCCAGGCCGATTCCGGCCAAGTCATGATAGCACACGAACTTTGTTTTGTTCGGAAGCCTATTCGATCGGTTTTCGCACATTCCTGAGTGAATATATACCCGATCAGCAGTGACAGCAAATGGCAGGTGGCGAGGCGCTGATGAACTGCGGTTCGATGAAGTGCTTATGACCTAATTTATAGACTCCAGTGGTAGACCAACTGTGCCGTCTCTGTGTGCGTTTGTTTGTATTTTCCGACAAATTGGTGCTTGGCTGATGAAGGCAAATAAGCCCGAAACAGTTTTGTATCAAGTTACCCCCAGATGCTATCATACCTCCCTTACTGCTATTATGACTTGGCCGGCATCGGCCTGGCAGGCGGTCACCCGTTGGGGACCTCTGAACACCACATAAACTTTGTTTAGTTCGGAAGCCTATTCGATCAGTGTTTGCTCATTTCTTTGTGAATATATATATATGTATATGAGAAGGCAAGGCGATCACAGGAACCAAGGATTTAATGTCCTGACGTTTCGGAATCAGACAAGCTTCCATTGTCAAATGTGGTAAATGCACGAACGTTCACAGTATTTATAGGTAAAATTTAGCTAGGCATGGGGATGCCTGTTGTCATGCGGCTGCGGGCTCGTCTTATCCGGGGGTGGTGGCGTTGGCGGGATAATTGCCATTGATCGGGTGCGCATCGTTCGTAGGTTGGGCCCGGCCGATGTTATGTCGCGTTCACACCTTCCCCTTGAGGTGCAAATTGCGGTTGCCATGTTCGCGTTGACTTCTCGGTTGCTAGCGGCCCGGCAGTCAAAGTCACCGTCGTCTCTTAGCGGCGTGGGCTCGTGTTCACCCGCGTTCCCATCCTGTTGGCCATCTCGCAGGATTGTGGTCGAAACAGCTTGTCCCCCATTCCTGTTTGCGTCGGGCGGTCCTACGCCCTCGTTTATGCTGTCGGCTGGTGCGTCTGGTCGGCATTCCATGGGAGACGCTGGAAGCCTGGCATACCACAAGTAGCTCCATTAATCGGTGTGTGACGCTACCAGTTGCCTACCAAAGTCTACGGGAAAAGCACAGGAAGCAGAACCACAGGCAGGAATGCAGGTATTTCACAGATCCAGTCAAGAAACAAGGTCGCTGGTTCAAATCTCGCAGTTGCCAACTCTCGAGATTGGGTACGACTGGCTGAGGACGGCTATCAAACCATAAATGGCCAGTCCGGTCTACCTTTGCTTTGTCGGATCCACATCTTCATCATATTACCTTTGTCACCAAATGAGGGTCATGAGGGTTTGCATTGAGGTGGTGAGAGGTCCAAAACGAATGACCGCCTGCCAGGCCGATGCCGGCCATGTCATAATAGCAGAAAGTTTGGTATGACAGCATCTGGGGGTAAACTGATACAGAACTATCTCAGGTTTATTAACCTTCATCAGCCAAGCAGAACCCTGAATACCAGCTGGTCGGACAACACAAACAAACGCAGTTAATGACAGCGCAGTTCGTCCACCACTGGAGTCTATCAGATGGGTCTTAAGCACATCGTGGAACCGCAGTTCATTAGAAACTGTTGGGTACCTCTGAAAATCACATTAATTTTGTTTCGTTCGGAAGCCTATTCGATCGGTGTTCGCACATTTCTGAGTGAATATATACCAGATCAGCAGTGACAGCAAATGAAAGATAGCGAGGTGCTGATGAGCTGCGTTTCGATGAAGTGCTTAAGACCCATCTGATAGACTCAAAAGGTGGATCAACTGCGCTCTCTGTAAGCGCGTTTGTTTGTGTTGCTTGATCAGCAGGTTTTAAGGGTTATACTTGGCAGATGAAGGTTAATAAGCCCGAAAAAGTTCTGTATCAAGTAACCCCCAGATGCTGTCATACCCCACTTCCTGCTATGATGATTTGGTAAGCATCGGCCTGGCTGGCGGTCACCCGTTTGGGACCTATGACAATGACATGAACTTTGGTTAATTCGAGAGCCTATTTGATCTGTGTTCGCACATATCTGAGTGAATAAATTGCCGATCGGCAGTGACAGCAAATGGCAGATGGCGAGGCGCTGATGAACTACAGTTCGACGAAGTGCCTTTGACCCATCTGGTAGACTCCAGTGGTGAACCAACTGCGCCGTCTGTAAGTGCGTTTGTTTGTGCTGCTTGATCAGCTGGTTTTCAGGGTTGCTTGGCTAATGAAGGTTATTAGGCCTGAAACAATTCTGAATCACGTTTCCAACAGATGCTGTCATACCCTTGTTGCTGCTAAAATGACTTGGCCGGCTTCGGCCTGGCAGGCGGTCACGCGTTGGGGACCTTTGACCAGCACATGAACTTTGTTTAGTTCGGAAGCTTATTCTATCGCTGTTTGCATATTTCTGAGTGAATACATACCCGAACAGCAGTCACAGCACATGGCAGGTGGTGAGGCGATGATGAACTGCGGCTAAATGAAGTGGTGGACCATGTTCACCGACTGTAAAAGCGTTGGTTTGTGTTGTTTTAATAGCTGGTTTTCAGGGTTATGCTTGGCTGGTGAAGGTTAATAAGCACGAAACAATTCTGTGTCAATGTACCCACAGATGCTTTCAAGCCTCAATTTCTGCTTTTGTGACTTGGCCCAAATCGGCTCTGCAGGCAGTTCGCCGTTAATGACATCCGACCACCACATGAACTTTGTTTAGTTCGGAAGCCTATTCGATCGATGTTCGCTCATTTCTGAGTTAATATATAACCGATCAGCTGTGTCATTAAATGGCAGGTGGCAAGGCGGTGATGAACTGCGTTTCGATGAAGTGCTTAAGACCCATCTGATAGACTCAAAAGGTGGATCAACTGCGCTCTCTGTAAGCGCGTTTGTTTGTGTTGCTTGATCAGCAGGTTTTAAGGGTTATACTTGGCAGATGAAGGTTAATAAGCCCGAAACAGTTCTGTATCAAGTAACCCCCAGATGCTGTCATACCCCACTTCCTTATACTACGACTTGGCGGGCATCGGCCTGGCTGGCGGTCACCCCTTTGGGACCTCTGATCACCACATGAACTTTGTTTATTTCGGAAGCCTATTCGATCGGTTTTCGCACATTTCTGCCTGAATATATTCCCGGACAGCAGTGACAGCAAACGGCAGGTGATGAGACGCTGCTGAACTGCGGTTCAATGAAGTGCTTATAACCCATCTGATAGACTCCAGTGGTGGACCAACTGCGCTTTCTGGAAGTGCGTTTTTTTGTGTTCCTTGTTCAGCAGGTTTTAAGGGTTATGCTTGGCAGATGAAGGTTAATAAGCACGAAAAATTTCTGTATCAAGTTAGCCTCAGATGCTTTCAAGCCTGAATTTCTGCTTTTGTGACTTGGCCGAAATCGGCTCTGCAGGCGGTCCACCGTTAATGACCGCTGATCACCACATGTAATTTGTTTAGATCCGAAGCCTTTTCGATTGGTGTTCGCTCATTTCTGAGTGAATATATAACCGATCATCTGTGACATCACATGGCAGGTGGCGAGGTGGTGTAGAATTGCGTTTCGATAAAGTTCTTATGACCCATCTGATAGAATCCAAAGGTGGATCAACTGCACCGTCTATAAGTGCTTTTCTTTGTGTTGCTTGATCAGCAGATTTTAAGGGTTATACTTGGCAGATGAAGGTTAATAAGGCCGAAACAGTTCTGTATCCAGTGACTCCAGATGCTGTCATACCTTTACGTCCTGCTATGATGAATTGGCCGGCATCAGCCTGGCAGGAGGTCACCCGTTTGGGACCTCTGACCACCACATAAACCTTTTTTAGTTTGGAAGCCTATTCCATCGGCGTTCGCACATTTCTGAGTGAATACGTACACGATCAGCAGTGACAGCACATGGCACGTCCCGCGGCGCTGTTGAACTGCGGCTAAATGAAGTGCTTATGAACCATCTCGGAGACTAGAGTGGTGGATCAACTGCGCTCCATGTAAGTGCGTTTGTTTGTGATGCTTAATCAGCAGGTTTTTAGGGTTATGATTGGCAGATGAATGTTAATAAGCCGTAAACAGTTCTGTATCAATTGACCGCCAGATACTGTCATACCCCACTTCCTGCTATTATGAATTGGGCAGCATCGGCCTGGCAGGCGGTCACCCGATGGGGACCTCTGACCGCATGAACTTTGTTTAGTTCGAAGCCTATTCGATCGGTGTTCACACATTTATGAGTGGATATACACCCGATCAGTTGTGACAGCAAATGGCAGGTGCCGAGGCGCTGATGAACTGCGGTTCGATGAACTGCTTATAACCAATGTGATAGACTCCAGTGGTGTTCCAACTGCGATGTCTGCAAGTGCGTTTGTTTGTGTTGTCCGATCGTATGTTTTTCAGGGTTTTGCTTGTCTGATGAAGGTTAGTAAGCCCGAAACAATTCTGTATCAAGTAACCCCCAGATGCTGTCATACCCCACTTCCTTATACTACGACTTGGCGGGCATCGGCCTGGCTGGCGGTCACCCCTTTGGGACCTCTGATCACCACATGAACTTTGTTTATTTCGGAAGCCTATTCGATCGGTTTTCGCACATTTATGAGTGGATATACCCGATCAGTTGTGACAGCAAATGGCAGGTGCCGAGGCGCTGATGAACTGCGGTTCGATGAACTGCTTATAACCAATGTGATAGACTCCAGTGGTGTTCTTACTCCGATGTCTGCAAGTGCGTTTGTTTGTGTTGTCCGAACGTATGTTTTTCAGGGTTTTGCTTGGCTGATGAAGGTTAATAAGCATGAAAGAGTTCTGTGTCAAGTTACCACCAGATTCTGTCATACCCCACTTCCTACTATAATGACTTGGCTGGCATCGGCCTAGCAGGCGTTCTCCAGTTGGGGACCTCTGACCACCGCATGAACTTTGTTTATTTCGGAAGCCTATTCGATCGATAGTCGCACATTTCTGAGTGAACGTATTCCCGATCAGCAGTAGCAGCAATTGGCAGGTGCCGAGGCAATGATGAACTGCCGGTCCATGAAGTGTTTATGACCCATCTGATAGACACCAGTGGTGGACCAAATGCGCCAGCTGCAAGTGCGTTTGTTTGTGATTTCCGATCACCTGGTTTTCAGGGTTTTGCTTGGCTGATGAATGTTTATCAACACGAAAGATGTGTGTCAAGTTACCCTCAGATGCTTTCACGCCTCAATTTCTGCTTTTACGACTTGGCCGGTATCGGCCTAGCAGGCTGTCCCCGGATAGTGACCTCTGACCACCACATGAACTTTGCTTGGTTCAAAAGCCTATTCGATCGATGTTCGCAGATTTCTGAGTGAACGTATTCCCGATCAGCATTGATAGCAAATGGCAGGTACCGACGCACTGATGAAATTCATTTCCATGAAGTGCTTATGACACATCTGGTAGGCTTCAGTGGTGTTCCAACTGCGCCGTCTGTAAGTGCATTTGTTTGCGTTGTCCGATCACCTGGTTTTCAAGGTTTTGCTTGGCTGATGAAGAAAAGTAAGCCCGAAACAATTCTGTATCACGTTACCACCAGATGCTGTTATACCCTTGTTCCTGGTTTTATGACTTTGCCGGCGTCGGCCTAGCAGGCGGTCAACCGTTTGGAACCTCTGACAATTACACGAACTTTGTTAAGTTCGGGAGCCTATTCGATCGGAGTTCGCACATTTCTGAGTGGATATATTCCTGATCAGCAGTGACAGCACATGGCAGGTGGCGAGGCGCTGATGAAGTGCGGTTCGATAAAGTGGTTATGACCCATCTGGTAAGCTCCAGTGGTAGACGATGCGCGCCGTCTGGAGGAGCGTTTGTTTGTGTTGTCGATCAACTGGTTTTCAGGGTTATGCTTGGCTGATGAAGGTTAATAAGCCCAAAATAATTCTGTAATACGTTGCCCCCAATTGCTGTCATAACCTACTTCCTGCTATTATGACTTGGCTAGAATCGGTTTAGCAGGCGTTCACACAT
>JAYGXS010000001.1:95126917-95156081 GCA_036362985.1 Ligula intestinalis
TTTTTTTTAAACTACTTAGGGTTGACAGTCGAGTCGCGCTTTCGATAGTGTAACCGCGACAGGGGAGTATTCTTGGTAAATAATGGAGTGCAGTCAACTGAAAGCCTCGCCACTAAGAGGGCTGACCCGGATGTCCTAAGAGGCGGGAGGAAACTTGGCAGCAGTAACAGACTTGGAGGACTATAAACTAATTGCCAGGACTGCCTCACTGCAGATTAGCATTGGCTGTAAATGAATTAATGATGAGCGGCCGAGGTCGAAGTGGTCCTCAGAGACCAACTTTGTGTGCATAAAGCACCAGTGGCTGAAGGGTAGCCCCCGTGTGCTGTTGCGGACGGATTTTGCGTCCGTTCCAATGATTGACGAGCGCCACTCAGGCCATCTTCGTGGCATCGACTGCTCGTCCTTCAGCCTGGCCGAGGGCAGGCCGCACCACAACTCAACAGCGGTCTACCTCCTAATGGACAAACAACCGCCCTTTCGTTCACTGATTCTGAAGCCTCCCAGTTACCTTCATATTAATAACTGCGAGAAAGAATATATGAGCAGCAGGCTTAAGCTCAAGACCGCCTTCTGTTTCCGACAAAATGCATAGGCTGTATTGAGGCGCGACACCAGGAAATTAAGAAGGGTACAGTAACCGACTCAAGAGGCTGCGAAGTAAAGGCATACTGCAACATTACTTCGCATTGTTAGGGGGTTTGGCAGAGCTTCTTTATTCAGTTAACCAAATTTGGAAAAATTCGTGACCTCGGCGAGAGTCTAGTCCACCCAGCATGGAAGGCTAGTTCGCAACCGACGCTCTACCATTGAGCCATTCCCTGCTGTGTGGATTGGATTCCCATCAAGGTGCTGCCTTTTTGCACAATTGGATCGACTGAACTAATCCGCATTCTCAATAGAGGAGAATTTTACACACTTGCTTTGGGAAAGCCTTCAATTGCAAGACTCCTATTGTGCTGGGAGTTTAGGAAGCTTGGTGGATGGCAAAACTCTCTCTCTCAAGTTGAGAAGATTAGCACTGGCTTCAAGTCAAAACATTGCACTGGCTAGGCCCAATTCTAACGAAGCTCCCATTGCTTTGCAAATAACCCAACTATCACCATGTTACCTCCCAGTATGGCTGTCACGTTGACTGCTGTCTTCAGAGAGCTATATAGTAGATCGCATATCTGATGAAGTGTGAAGATCAAAATTTGAATAAGGGATGTAACACACATTTGAGTTTGCCTGTTCTGTTCATTGAGTTAAATTGAGGCGCAAAATGTTGTTTCTAGAAAAGACTTCAGTTCAGATCAGTAAACTGGGGAGTGGGGGCAAATAGGGACGAGATGGGGCCGAATCCAACGTTAGTTGATATCCGAGGAATTTCCTACGCTATTAAACGCTGCAGAAAAATTTTCTTTCTCGTACATGTTGTACGACAAAACAACATTAAAAAGAACCAGATACTTTTTAAATTATATCTGTTAATGAACAGAAAATTTTGTTTTGCTTTGATGAAATTGAGGTAAGTCCAATTATGAGATAATGTATTATTGTCGGGAAAAGCAGAGCAAATTATGCTTTAAAAAAGCTTTTTTGAAAATCTGCTAATTTTTGTGCCATTAAATTAAGTAATAAACTTATACGGCCGTAATTTGTTTCAACCGAACGAAAATAACGACCGAAAACAGACATATGTACAAACACCCGAGACAGGCCGTCAATCGCTCCTGTCAAGCCACATGCAAAAGCTGTTCAAACATTTTCTATTTATAAAGCAGAATCAATAAATAGAAAAACCTGAAACGGAACGGGCAGAAGATTATTAGTTTTTGCAAAATCTTCGTTGATATTTTACCACTCTGTCCTGCATTTGCTATCTTAGACCTAAGCCTAGAAGTGAACAAATATAATGAAAACTGCTCCGGTATATATAAAAAATTGAGTTTTGTTCATTTTCAGCAGAAGATGTTACCCTTAATTTTAGGGATTAAAAAACTGGCCAAAATTTCCCATTTTGATCTTGACTTAATCTTCTAAAAATGGAATGTAAACAGATATTTGAGGCCAAATTATATAATTAAAGCACTTATTCGGAAGGATACTTGTTATAAAAAGCATTTGATAAGCTTAGGCGTATTCACTCGCGAAGTTTGTTGTGGACGTCCATTTTCCTCAGCAATGAGTTGATGTGTTTGGGTGATTCTAAAACCTTGATCCACCGACTAATAAAGAATGTTAAAAAACTCATCAGTTACGTTAAGGCTTTTAAGAAATATCTTATTTTGAAGGTTTTTATAAGCACGTATAACATAGTCCTTATTTATGGACCATCGATTGAAACCACTGAAAATTGGAGTGTTAACCAAAGTTTCAAGAATACTCTCAACGTCGTCATAATTGAAACCCCGAAATAATAACAAACAAATGTGTCGGAGATAAATTTATCTTATTGTGCATAAAATGGTACGTTTACGATTGCAAATGACAATTAAATTTCAATTTATTGGTCACTGGACGGCATGTCCACACGAGAGCTCACGAAATATCTTAAACCTGGGACCTTCCAATCGGCGTAATCAAGCAAAAATATAGTTGCTTTGGTCCACCATAACTCCCAAAAATTTAGAAATGGGAGAAATAACAAGCAATTCTACTGAAACCATGATGGAGTATATATCCGAACTTTGGGCTGTTCAGTAACTGCCCTACGTTACATTGCGCGCAATGTGGATGCTGCTTTATTCACTTTCTGCATAAACAGACTTCCTCGAAATTTGAAACTTAAGGTTACCTAGTACGTTTTATTTCCACTTTTTTCGGAATGTTCGCTTTTCTAAAAAAGTTGGTATTTTTAAGCGTAATATTATTGAGAAAGTTCGGCTGATTTTCTTAATCTAGCTGACCCAATTGTGAAAAAAATCGCAACATTTAGTAGGATTTGAATCCGCATAGTAGGGAAGGCCTTAACACGTAGCCAATGCCCTACCAGTTGAGATACAAGTGCCACGCCTAGCACCATGAGTTTAATCAAACTTGGATTGATTTTACCCGCCCGAATTTACCGCTCAAATTGAATCCACCAATGCAGAACTGCAAGCTGAATGCCCAAGGAGGATTTAACAAGCAATCATCTAGAATCCACCAGTATGACTACTAAACTGACTTCATTGTTTAGGTTTGACAGATTTGCTTAATTTTGTTGATCCAATTGTGAAAAATTTGCGGCGTTCGGCGCAGCATTTGTAGCTTAACTAGTAGAGCGTTGGCTTCGCGTAAAGTACTTCCCTATTATGCGTGTTTTAATTCCGCCAAATGCCGTGATTTTTCACGATTGGGTCAAGTAAACATAATATTACTTGACAAACCGCAGAATGCCTTCTTTTTGAAAAACATCGTTTCTTTACTACTGCTAGGCTTTGGAGGACGCAATACGAGCTGCGTTTGGGTAACAGGGAGTTTCTTGGAAAAATCCTTTGATTTTATGATTACGAATACCTACTGTACTTTGGCTGAAAAAATCGATACGAAACCCTGAACGTCATTTATAACAGAACTCTTCAATTCAGTCCTCTACAGGTAGTTGCGTCAGTTATAGTAGAAAAGAAACAAGACTATTTGAAATCATTAGTAAAATTACAATGAGGGTAATCACAGAAATAGAGTTTTCACACACACTGTTACTCTAAGCGTTACTATTCATTGAAAAAAATGCTGGCACGCACTCTTCAGCAGCACTTAAGACGTTGCGTACTGGAGGGGTCTATCGTTTGACACAGATCCTATTGGGTCAGTCGATTTATGAGACCCGACGGCAGCAGATACACGCATCCCTGCAGATGAAAGAGAAGGGATCATGGGATACAAGCTAGCTATCATTAACTAAGAATATTGTAACAAACTGCTCCACGGTAGTAAGAGGTATTCGGGTGTCTTTAGGAGATTCTATCCTGACGGCCGCTCATGCAGTGTTCAAGCATGACAGCAGAGGAAACAAGATCAATGTTGTAAACAGGGGTACATCTAAGGGAGTGGATGACATAGGATGCAAATTCAGGGCCTACAATGACCGTACGAAAGAAGTGGGAGAATGCAGCTTGACGCTTCCGCAGACGCCAACAACGGAGGGCCAGATGGGAAAGGTCGCGCTCAGAGCCAGGACGCTCTGGATGGAGAGACCACAAAAAACAGACAGCGCAATATGATAAGGAAGTATGTAGTGACCCTCCCGCGTCACTCCACATATGAGGTCACGCAATTGCAGTTCTCAGCCTGCCTCCGGGACAGCTTCGATCCGCGAGGATACTTGCTTCACACGGCTGCTAGCAGGTGCCCTTGCACTAGTGGCTGTTTCCTCAAAGTCTGGCCAATCACCTTCAAGGCTGACTCAAACAAAGTCCGCTCTCTAGACACTTGTAACGGCTATCGCGCTCACGGCTTTCGGAAATCGCCCTGTTCGGTTGCACATCTACGCCCTTCCGACAGCCAACGTTATCTGGGACCAGAATAAACTATACAGTTCTTTGGGGAGGATAAACCTTCATTGCATGAAGTTTCGAGTCTAGTTTCCCAGCTCGTCGTCAGACAATTGAGTTGTGCGAAAAACAGTTCACGCAAAACTATGATTGACAAGATTCTCCGGCGGGTCCGAGTGAAGGAAGAGCCCGAAAGCTCAGAAGAATAAAATAACGATTCCGGTGATCGAAACGCTTTCGGCTTCCACACAAGTACCTGGGATACGAGCCTTTACCTCGTGATAAACTATTCCTTCTACCCGGCGTCTCCTTTCTTCCTTTCCCCTGCGAGACCAGGGCCTGAAGAGCGCAGTGGCAAGGGTTTTACCTATCAACTTAACCCACGTGCATCGGACATAGATACAAAACCAGGCTCGCGGTTAGGCCGACGGAGGAGTAAGCACCACGCTCGGATGATGAGAACGAGCATGTTTTAGAAACGTCAGCATAAATACAATTTGGTCCCAGCCCTTGCCCTTTCTTCTTCTCCCTCTTCCGGGGAGGATTAACTCGATACGATATCTGGACCCAGCATATTTGCGCATATTAACTGCTATAAGTACACAGGACACATTTCCGAGCCGGGTAAGGTAATAGCAACAGCAGAAAGCAACGCAATACACGGTACTTATACCTACCTCCTGGTAATCTATACGGTTCAGGCTGTCTTATACTGTGTGAAGGGCCTACCGAATCATGCTTAGGTCCAACCAGAAAAAAAGAAAAAGTCCAAGAGTAAGTCAATCAAAATTACCACTCGTTAAAAAAATACTTAAGAATGATAATATAAAGGGATATTAGAGACAACCAGCATGATGAGCTAGTAAAACAACTGTGCATACGCGTCGTAATAACGATTGCAGATTATATCAGAAAGAAGTCATCGCAGGGTAAGAAGGCCAAATCAATTCATTCGGTCACGGCTGATGGGGGTTTAAATAACTCCAGAGGAGGCGGGGGAAGGGGAGGTGAAAAGAGGCATATCAGATGTTGAGATGCAACAGCTTTGCAGCAATCGGTGTTCTTCGGACATTCTTCGACTCATGTTCGCCCTCACCACCACCACCCAGGGAAGACACGTTCTCTGTACTGCGCGTCAACTGCTCGTTAAACATCAGACCCTCCACCTGTCTAGGCTGCAAGCGACGGTGATGGTGGTGGTGTTTGCTATCCTCGTCGTCACCATTTTTGGTAATAGGGATGTCCTCGGGTACACTCTCAGGCTTAAAGGAGGCATTTGTGATGGCCGAAGTCTTCCGGGAGACATTCGACGCCGCGTGAGGCGCCACAGGGGACTCACCAATCACAGGCAGGTCTGTCAGCACATCCGCATCCAGAAGTTGCGCCGATTCGGCGGATTCAGGCGGCAGGAAAAGGTCGCTGGCGCCCTCAGCCAGCTCGATGCTTGACATGGGTTTAAAGCATGGATCGCGACGTTCTGTGGCGGTGAGATGCACCGGCATCTGTCGGTAGCGGGTTAACCAGGCATGACGAACCGCTGAACAGAGCAGGAGGACAGAAGAAAAGCAGTGATAGTTTGCAAATCGGTCAATACTGCCGAGGAGTTTGAACAGAGTGGAACGCAACTGGGCAGTCTGTGTGGACGCCAGCAACTGGCCCCCGTCGGCACTGCTATCACCACTACCACCACTCAATTTGAAGTCCCGCTCAAAGTTGAGCAGGAAAAGAAAGCTGTCTATACAGTTGAGCAGCGTGATGAGGAAACTGGGGGTACAACGAAAGCGTGGACGCTCCGTCAGCGAGGTTACGCGCTGCACCAGGGAACAGAAGGATCGAGCAGAAAAGAAGACCGCGGCACTATGACGGTCCCCCGCGTGCCCCCGCGATCCATGGCGGGGCGGCGGCATGAGCTTCTGCTGAATGAGTGTATCGGTGCAGACTTGTAGCAGACAGGCTGCGATGTGAAGGCTCTGTTGACTGACATTTTCACTGGTGGCAATGGAGGCGACAGGAGTTTTGGAGCCAAAGGTTATCTTCTGGCTAGTGAGGAAGACCGCAGGTGGGTTGGGGTTGCTGTTGCTGTTAACACCACCACCGCCACCGGCACTACCGTTTGGCGTAGAGACGGTCTCCGGAGCGTCGTGAAAGACTGAGCTGACTTGGGGGTCAGGAAGGGGCAGTTGATCCACGCAGATAATGTCTGGTGCGCGCAGACAGTTGGGTGCCAGTGAGCAGAGATCTATCAGGAGGAAGGAGAGGGCGTCGAAGCCGGTGAGGGCTGCCGTGTCCGCGCCGAGGGTGAAAGAGGGCGGCGAATGGGCCGGCGAATGGGCCGGCGAGGTACGCTTTTCCTGACTCAGACCCTGGTGCGCTCCGATGAGGTAGGAGCGCAGCATAGAAGGCAGCAGTAGGGTTACCAGCAGTTGGACATTCTTATCCCCAGAGATGTAGGACTCGTAGAAGAGTTTGCAGAGGTTGCGAACCCCCTCCGTGGCGGCAAGGTCGGTGAAGGTGGCTGCTAGGGTTTCAAGAAGGTCCACATCCGTGAGAAACCGGGGGCCCTCTACCATGTTCTTTGGAGAGGTTTGGACGGTTTGAAGCCATTGAAGGAGTTGGTCGAGCTTGGCCACGTGACTCTGTGAAAGATAAAAAAGTCTATATAGTGCATTTGAAGCGATCAGGGGGCTCATTGTTAGTGAAACGAAACGAACAGAAAAAAACAGTAGCCATACATATGTCAATCGATCTAACATCAACTCGGAACTAGGTGATGAGTCTAGCTGAGGTGACCTGTTTGGCGAACGACAGGAAAAGGGCGGTCCTTAATAGATTAGTGAACCGACTACTTTTGAGTAACTCCAGGTGGAGTGCTACAAATACGCCCAATAAATTGAATATGCAAGCATCTTCACTAACGGGGTGTGATGTTCGGAGTGCTTGTAGAAAATTTGCACGCACATAATATCGCTTGTTAGGTCAAAAAGGGTACTGAGTCAACGGGCTAAGATTTACAATGCCCGCATGAGTGTTCTCTAAGAGTGTAGGCCACGTGAACCGATTTTTTCTTCTTATGGCACTCCCACTCCGTAGGATCCGAGCCAGGTCTGGCGGTACACTTAAGGACGACTCCGGTCGCGCCAGCCGCCTGCGCCCTCTCCCGCATCTTCACTTGCTTATGACGCATGACAAGCGTGGGGGAGTGTGGTAAATGAAGCGCAAGTCTGCTACCACTACGATCTGATTCACGCGTAAGTTATTGCTCCTGTGCCAACACAGGGTGGACCTCGTCAAATTTGACGGTTTAACTCTGTCACAAGGACACATAGTTAAGGATTGCAAGTAGGCGTTTAGTTAATTGAGAGGGTAGTCCAGCAGACTTAAACAACCCTTTTGTGACCCAAACGACCACCAAGATTGATGCATTCGGGGAAGAGGAACCCGTTCACTTTATGTGTGCCGTCGGCTGTTCAGACCGTAAATCAAGACAACCCCAGAAAGAGCCCAATTTCCATCAACCATCGCGGGAAAAGTCACTAGGACGGGTCGGGGAAAAACACAGAAAGCAGCGGTCAGGGATTGATCAAAGCTACTAAGAAAATATCTTTTACCACCGAGAGATTCTCAGGCACTGCGACATAACGAGGCAAAATGCGCTTCCACATAGTCGTGTTCAGAGAGTTTAGAAGGAGTTACTAAAACATGCCCGTTTCACATTAGGCACAGTTCGATTCCAGAATATCTTGGCACGCTCGTACTCTGGCAGTTGATTACTAATGGGATAACGTTATAGTACACTAACTAATAAAAGGGATAACGGATTATTCTAAAGAGAACATGAGTGCAATTCTTCCGGCTTAGTTTATAAATTAATTCTTCCCGGACTCGAAATAATAATAATATAATAATATGTTTATTATGGTGTTCTTCAAGATGTCACCTTATTCTCTCGCATTTGATCCCTTTATACGAGCCATCTACGGTCACCAAACGATTTGCTTTGCGTCATATCTGTCGATGATAGCTTTATCGGCCATTCTGACAAAATGATGATGAACTCGAAATCATTTATGGTGCGTTCGGGCCACACCTCCGTACTTGCTTCAAACAACAGCCTTTTGTTAAATGGGCAGAAATTCTTTCCCTGCTTCGGTTTTGGGCTGCAAATACCTGCCAACTGTTCGCTTCTCGATACTCTTCCTAATAAGGCCTCATATTCCGTGCATTTTCGTGCAACGCGAGCCTATTATCGCTCCTGATTCGCTCAAATAGAGCCACTTTTTAACGTACCTTTGCTAATTAACGCAGTATATTTCAACGTTTGCACATTTGCCTAGCCCGTCAATTTGCCGATTTGGTGATACTTAATTTCTTCTCCTTTGGCGCTTAACAATGGAATTTCTATAACCCAAGGCGTAACTTTCGCATGCATTTTTTCCCTTTGTCTGTACTTCCCATCGATTTCTAACCGACACTACACTTTGGCGAAAATCCGTAAGGGTGGGGAGCTGCGCGGTGATCACACTTTCTAAAACCTGGTTTGCTTCTTTCGTGGCGATCTGATAGCGGTTAAGTCACTTGATTGAGGGCGTTAAGATGTTGCACGCTTCCGTCAGAAGACCCTGTCATTCCAGTGCTGGCAGATTTATGACGGCTGAAACGGAAAGCCAAAGTCCGGCTTGTCACCCTGAAAGTCAACCGCACCACGTTTCGCTCGTGGTTTGATCTGCTCGCTTTTTTGCCCTTGTATTGTGAGTAGTTTTCACCGAAAACTTTGATTGACATAAAACAAAATTACATACACACAGCTTTCCCCTATTTTAAAGGGGATACTGCCTATTTCGCTGAAATTCACTTCATGCCTGGAACAAATAGTTTGGCTAAAAAATACAAAGTGTTTCCGAGTTCGTACTTATTATTGTTACTTCGTTCACCTGACCCTACAACAGGCCACGCGGTAGATTTGCTGATCCAACACGGGGACCATATCGGGGCATTGCGGACATTATATCGGATACACACCCATAACGAATACCATACAGTCAGGAAGAGGAGTGATGGCACGCGTGGGTGCAGGCTCACGTCGCACAAGCCACGTACGTCTAATCCTGTCTCCAGTCTTCTTGACTTTGTCTTGACATCGAACACAGATGGAAGTTTGGGGGGTTGTCAACTGACGAGATAACTCGGACAATGTGTGTTGTGCTGTACAGAGCAGCTGACTGGCGGAGTAAGAGTTAAGCTAAAACGACTCCTTAAAGTGGCCCACTCAGCTAGGATCTAAGCCTCCCAACTTTTCTGTGGTTTTTTAGTCGGTGCCTATAGTACATCGGCCTTGACCCTTTTCCAGCTCCAGTGTTAGTGTCTCGGCACCGAGCCCAGGTGGGGGAGAGTTGGGAGAATGAGGTAGATGCGTGCAAGTATAATGTCACTATAATCCAGCGCAATGTGTCGTCCCTGCACAACTCTCTTATGGAGCACACGGTGGACATCGCCGAAACCAGCGGCCGAACTGTCTTAGGAGTGAAACGCGTCCTGCTTTGTAGGCAACATTGTGGCAAGCAAATACCAACGAAATGTACTGGTAGCCGCTTTAATTTGACAGTTTTGTTTATTTTAAGCCGACCTTTACTGCTGATACTTGAAGCAGGCCTTCGATCAAAGCGATCGGAGGAACCCTATGCAATTTACCTACAGGCGGAGATTAATCATGCGAGATCATATTCACATTTCAATTTTTTGAATTATTCGAAGCCACAGATATGCGCAGGAACTAGAAAGATGGTTAGGAACAGGGTATCCGTATCTTTCCTGGGGGGTATGACTTGATAAATCTTCTTGGGCAAGGCCAATGTGTTGTCTCTGTTACATTTCACTCCTAATTACTGCAACCTAGCTCGACTGAACCAGCCCAAGCCAAGATGGCAACATTTTGAACTAGGACTGAGCTCCAGAAGGGGATGGATTATTTGTCCAATCGAGGTCATTAAAAACTCCATCTCAGAGCCAAGTGAGTAGTGGGTGTTTGGCTTTCACGAGAAGCATCGATGCGCGGTTTATGATCGTATTGCTATACATGCACTTAAAAGGGGTCAGGCCGCATTGACACAGGGTTCGACACCCATATGAGGGGTGGTTGATGGCACGCCTTCGCACGGGCTTGCGTCGCGCAAGCCACCTGCACTTTATGCCACCTTCGGTCTCTGTGACGGTCTCTTGACACCGGGCTCAGGTGGATGGAGCAAGAAAAAGTGCAGGTTTTCCATCACTAGGAAACAATTCACGCCCATGTCAGTGGCCCTGGGCCTACCACGCTGCTGTGAACATTTTTGGAACTGTCGTATGTCAGGAGGCATCGAACTGATTTCCGAATGCGGGCTACGTGATTGATCTAAAACCGTGCTCTTAATATGCCTTTGTTCATATTCACAGTTGGAATGAGGTGAGATCACACCTAGAAGGTGCTTTGCGGAAGACTGAGAAGCAGATAAAGTGGTAGCATAGCAAGTCATCTGTAAAGTTTAGCATGCCTTGCCTAAGTCAATCTTACTGCGGGTGCACCCAAGAAGTCGGCTTACAGGCGAAAGTAATGAGCCCCTTTACAAAGTGAGTCGGAGGAGCAGTAAACGCACACCTTTTGCTAACAGTGTACAATCAATTCTGTATTCAGGTCACATATCCTTACACAATCGAAATCTCGTGCATATATAATCTGCACGAGACTGCATGGACTGGTGTGCGCATTAGGTAGGGCCCCAGAAGTCCTCAAGAGTGACTGCCTGAGTTTGTGCGTTTCTGTTAGAAGATCTTCTACAGTACGGCTCAGTATTTGTGCAACATGCCGAAATTTGCGAAAGATTGATATTTACTCGCTAATCGGCATTGAGTAAGGTCGAAATACTGATTATCGTGCAAATCTGCGAAAACCCCGTAGCAACTAATTCAGCCTGATAGTAATTCTGGTGGATTCTAGATGATTGCTTAGGAAATCCTGCTTGGGCAGTCAGCTTTCTGTGCCGTGATGGTGGATTGCATACGAGCGGTGAGTTGGGCGGGTAAAATCGATCCAAGTATGATTAAATTCACGGCGCACGGCGTGGCATCGTAGCTCCAATCGGTAGAGCATCGGCCGCGTAAAGGCTTTCCCTGCTGTGCGGGTTCGACTCCCGCTGACGCCGCGAGTTTTTTTTCACAATTGGGTCAACTAAGATTACCGTGCAGCCTATTCTCAAGTCATTTCAGTTACGACAGTATGCTAGCTTTTTAACGAGCTTCTTTCTGATCGCTAACAAAAAGTATGCACGGTAAAAATGGCTACTTAATTAGTAGGTATTTTCATCACTGATTTTGACTGCCTTTAGAGATTCAAATATATTTTATGGTAGCGAATTACGCCTAGTTTAAAATTTTATCCTTAAAGAAAGGGTATTTTTTGGTTTTAAAAAAGTCTCTAAATTTCCGAATTACTTTGAAACGTACTGACTGCTGCACCTGAATTCAAGTTTTACAAACTGTGTACATCCTGTTTGAGGAAGAAGTCATAGAGTTGTCATAAAATGTTGCCATAGATATGGATCATGCTGCATACATTATAGGTAGCATTAATAAATTGACGCATAAGATGCATTAGGAATTAACACCTCACAATCGTTAAAAGCTCATGATTAGAATTTTTGTAAAACCAAAGGATGCCCTTTCGTTAAGTATAAAATTTAAAGAAGGCATAATTTGCTACCAAACGAGTACAAGAAGGAATTTTTCGTGTACGTTTTCCATAAAATCGATTCGAATTTATAGAGGCAGTCAACATCAATGAAAAAAGTGCAAACTAATTAAGTAGCCCCTTTTTACAGTTCATACGTTTTGTTAGCGGTCAGAAAGAAGCTCGTTAAGAAGCCAACATCCTATCGTGAATGAAATGACTTGAGAATAGACTACAAGATCATCAGTATTTCAACCTTACGCAATGACAATTAGCAAATGAGTATCAATCTTTCGACTATTTCGTCATGTTACACGAATTATGAGCCATACTGTACTGCTGCTGTTGCCACAGGAGTCCGCAGTGATTGTGACGGCGATAATGGAGGTAATTAAGACGACAAGGATGACAATGATGAGAAGGACAAGGGAAGAAGAAGCAAAAGACAAGGGCGGTTCAGACACTTATTGTCGCCTATACAGTCCTTATTTAACTCCGAATGCACAATAAATTCCTTATCTCATGAAATGTCAGCCAAAATTATGGAGTGTGCTTTCCATGCGAACCTGTTAATTAAGTTAGGTTGTAATAGGTTATCGTGCAACTTACTCCTAATCTATATCAATCACACCAAGATGCCGGCTTTTTAACATTTTTTGCTCACCGACAAAGGTATAATCCGCGAAAACTGGCTACTTACATACTACGCTTCGTCTTTTTCATTGATTTTCGCAGCTCTCATTAATTCAAATATATTTTTTGTAGAAAAAAGTGCGCAAACATATTCTTTCTTGTACTTCTTTGGTAGCAAGTTACGCCTTCTTCATATTGCATACTTCAATAACGGACATTTTTCTGCTTCAAAAAAGTTTCTTATTATAATATCTTTTACGAACATAAAAAATGCGCAATCATAAAGCAGTGTATATGTCCATTTGTTATTATCGTTTATAAATTGTACAACTTCGTCTATATCCACAGCCAAATGTTATGAGAACTATATGACTTCTTCTGAATAACGTTGGGAAATGTTTACTTATCCTAAGACAGAATGCATACGGCGTATATTTCGGCGACCTTGAATTCAAGTATAACGACCGGTAGGGTCCAAAATGGTTCGGCTACTTCGACACAATTTTTTGATCGAAAGCTACCCTTTCTTCAAGTATAAAATTCGAAGAAGGCGTAATTTCTATCAAACGAGCGCAAGAGATGATACTTTTGTGAATTCTTTCTGTAACATATGTGTGAATTTATTAGGGCAGAGAAAATCAATGAGAAAAGGGCATGCTACTTAAGTAGCCATTGTGTACAGAGTGCACTTTTTGCAGGCGGTCAGGAAAGTGTCCGTTAAGAAGCCCACAACCTGATATGATTAAAATATTTTGAGATCAGACTGTACGATACTCAATATCACAATGCCATTTAAGTAATTTGTTCGAATCTAAAACACATTCAGAATTTCGGTTGACGTCTCATGAAATAGGGAATTTACTGCAGTTTTTAAGGAAAATAAGAAAACGCACGCTACTTAAGTAGTCATTTTTACAGAGTGTAATTTTTACAGGCTGTCAAAAAGATCTTTCAAAAGTCGGCATCCTGGTGTGACGGAAATACCTTGCGATTAGGCTGTACGACAATCAAACTTAAAACCTTGTTTTAGTAATTTTTTGCGAATCTAAAACACAGTTCAGAATTTCTGCTGACGTTTCCTGATATACGGAATCTACTGCAAGTACACCTAAATTGCCGAGGTGAGTTACCCTTTAGCCTAACTACTGGCTACCCGGCGGATAGTGGAACGACCTTCAGTGGAGGTTAGCTACGAAATAAGCAGACTCTCGGGTTTGACGAATAGGCAGTCGCGGACCAGCAGCGACAACGCTAACAGGGTGCAGAGAGCTGAGGTCTGCCACGCCGGCAGACTTTTAAAATGCCGCTAAGACCAATTACGGTACTGCGGCATGGCGACTGTGATCAGCTGTTAAATAAGACTGCCATTGCCATCGCGACACTTACGGTTAATTTTTGTTTTTTCCAAAGGGCTAAAAGAGGCAAAATCGAACAAAAACTCCGAGCGATTGCTGGGGGCCCGCATGTACTCACAATATCCAAGAGAGCAGCCAAATCATAACACTACAACCAGCGCTCAGATGCTGTGGACAAAAACAGGCGGTTACTAGTGCATAACAAGAAACAGTACTCAAGACAACGAAGACAACATTGCGGTTTGAAAAGGCAGGTGTAGGTAGAAGTTTTTACAGTCATCGCACACTGTGAGCGCAGACTGTGTCGTCGAAATCCAAAACGACGTCAAGGGTGCGTGACTCTTAAAACGTGAGAAGAATCAACACGCACCAGTAGGTGACTAAAGACTGGCGATTTGGCAGGCAGTATTGTGTTCAATAATACAAACGCGTGCGATCAAAGCAAAATCAAGCAAGCTTTAAAATTCTCACGGAAACACTGGGCCTTCGGCTAACACTCATAGTTTTAAGTGGAGGAGCATAACATACAACTGTACTGATGATAGCTCTAGGACAGGGACAGGGACTCCGACTTGGTCTGGTGACTGCTCTATGCACTAATCTATGGACCTCAGCCAAGTTCAATTCTCGCACACTTGATCGATACAAACCACCAAGTTGACGCGAGAGAGGCCTTTAAAGTCACATACCGGGCTCCGACGCACTATTCTAAAGGCCTGCGCAAACGGGTGCTCGACACAGCCAAAGCAGTGGCAATCCGTTTAACAAAGCCCCCTCTCTGCTGTCAAAAGAGGCTAGTGGCTGCAGTCTGCTTACCGTAGCCAACTACCGCAGTAAATACCGTGTCGCCAGGACATACGCTCTCACCAAATACGCACGCCGACACTGAGAGCACCCCCTCCTCCCCCTCTTCCCTGCTTGCCGGACCCAACGCCCAGACAGGCCAGAACCCGCATGCGTGAGACGAGGGAACACCAAGATGACCAATTAAATCCCCACCCCTCCCCCACTCCCCCTAGCCCGCGAACCATTTACGAACTAAACTAACGCTGACTGACCATTTCTATCCTTGCATTGTACTGGCCCGCTGATGAATTGCCGAAAACATATGTTTACCAACATGAATTCTCAATTGTAAAATGGGAATATTTGCGGAAAAACGAAACACCTAAATCAATTCGTATGAAGAGTATAATTGTATTTTAAAGGTAGCCCTAAAATAATATTATCATTATCGGCTGTGGGTCCGACAGAGATCTGAGATTGCTAAAGCGGCCACGCAACCTGATTGAGGCAGACAAGTATGGAATTATCCGAAGTAAGCGTTTCCTACAAAATGTTCTGAAGACGGTTGATAGAGGATTACGGCTGACATAGAGCAGTGTTCAACTCCGTGCAAGTATTACGGGCTGATTAATCACATCAGATGCACGCTGCGAATGTTAATGAACTTGCCATGTCAACAACCAGTCCTATCGTAATCAGACGCAGAATCCGTCTGAACTGTTTATTTAGATCTTCATATGATTTTTTTAAATCATATTGGCTAAATGCTTTACCGATGGTTAGCTTTGAAGAGCATCCGATGTGGCTTCATACATAAGAACCTTCGGGCTTTCGGGTGAAAGACATGCTGGTCACCAATGCAAATCGCAGGTATGAAAAGCGCAACCTGACCAACGTGTGCATTCTCCTATCTATTTCTCATTACATTTTCCAGAAAATGCGCTTGAATAATTGATTTCTGGCACCCAGGTTTTGGGAAAGTAACTTATAATTACGACCCCTGCCCTGCCGAACAAGGCTTTGAGCTGACGCCATCGTCCGCCCTTGAAAGGCTGAGTTGGAATTAAATTGACAGCAACAACAAAAAGTTATCAAATCACACCAGCTAGCTTTCATTGGTGACGTGAGACATCCACACAATGTTGCTGCAGCGGCGAGCGAAGACTGTATGATTTAGAAGGGAGTTCATTTATCCCATACGAACGAAGTTTCTGAGGCAACAGTGACCCCACAGACCACGCCTCTGCTCAAATCCCACGCGTACAGCATTTGGTACTGTGTATTAGGATGCATGTCTGGTAAGCGCAGACCTTAATAACGATAGACATATCGCGAAGAACACACAGACAGACAGAGCAGCCTATCCTTGGGGGGGGGGGGGGGGGTAACACCATCCCCCTTCGATGTTTGAAACTGTCCACTGTCTCAAGCTGGCAGGCAGGCATAAATACCGCATGCTGCCGTATTTTCTTCAGTAATACTATTTTAAACACTTTGTTTTGCCTAGTGTTGATGAATGAACCGACTGACTTAGCGGCCTTATTTACCTAAGACTTGATTCTAGCACAACAAGATCGTTGGAGTTGTTATGATAAGTCAGTCGGCGCCCAAGTGCAAGTTTGGCATTATCAAAAGCCAACAGTTCTTTGAAAAGGTGAAAGGCGACCGTAGTAAAAAAGGGACGGGTAAGACAGTGGAACTTTAGTCGAGTATGAGAGAGTTCAGAAGTTATTAGGGAGAAGTAAACGCACAATAATGCACTGACAGAAGGGCTTCAAAGCCGCTGTAATTTCTTCTGGCACCGACAAGCATCATCAGCAGTTTTTAGAGGAACTCAATGAACTGGATCGAATGCTACCGCAAACTCCACAAAGCAGGCATCTGTCGGCACCTGTGGTCGTAGACCGCAACACATCCAGCCAGGGAAGGATGGCCAAAGGGTATTGTATAGGTAAAGAAGTTAAACACACCTCTGCAGAAGAGCGATTGTGTGCTTATCATCTAGTAATCAAAGTTGAGGTTTTCTAAGGGCTAAGGCATGATCCAACTGTTGGCCGAATTTTCAGCAACAAGGGAGTCATTTAGATTGCGAACCGAGTTTGAAGCCTATTCTATTTTAGCCCGATAGCTTTTTGTTTATATTTTACCGGCTTTGCTAATACTTTGATGAAATCGCGAAAGGAGTGCTATTTGGTATCAGTAGTTTTAGCTGACTAAGCAGACAAATAGAGGATTCATGATTTTGCGAAGAATATGCGATCGCTGGGACGAGACGTTTCGACATCCGTCGCACATTCTTCATCAGAGACATCAGCAGAAAATAGTAGCAGGAACGGGTTCTGATTGATGAAATTTTGCGGCCTATGTAGCAGCGCTGCTCAAATCCCAGATTTCATGCAACTGTCTAGTGAGTTGATGAATTCAACTGCAAATATATGTCACTACTTTATTCTATCTGCGTTAAACGTGTGTAATTGTTTCCATGCACAAAGACTTAACTGTTTTGGGTTCTTGAGAGTTCACTACATTGAGGCGTCTTGTATTAGAAAATATGGACATGGCGAACTGTGCGAACGAGAGCTCACTTCAACTAGCAAATGTAACTAGTTTTGGTACTATGCTATCCTGAACCTAGCTATGGAGCCTTGAACTGACTAGGATACAGCTAATGTCACTGTCCGTAGAGCCACTTTTAAGACACCATGCAAGTAAATGTTTTGGTGATACTGAAAGCGCGTGTGAATGACCACTAGTCAGTTCTGGTCTAGTACACAGACGACCAAGACCACAATAGTCTGATGAAGAGTTGCTGAAAAAAAAATTGTTTGCAAAAAAAACTGACTTCTAATATTAACCATGGGAATATTTGCGGAAAAAAGGCGACTGTTTGAAAAGTCTCTGTGTTTAGCCTGACCATTCCACTTCGCGGATGAATAGGCAGAGCAAGGCGAATAATTCATTCAAGCAGTTACAAGACAGGCTCTTTGTCCTGCCGGCCGGCAAGTGGCACTTGCGCACAGACGCAAAGAATAGGGGTGTAAGTAAGAGGCCACTTCAGTCGTACGTAAGTTAGCCAATCATTGACTGGTTTCCACACAAGCAGTGTATGACTAGCTGTGTTCATCTGAAGATTCAAGTGGGCTGCTGGAATAGAGACTGACTCGCCGAGAGGCAGCACACATTCACGTCCTGTTTATGAAGCCTGTGCGGTATCAGATTTTGAGTAAGGAAGCTTTGCACATGCTAGCGGCCCACACCACGGGTACACTCTTGCTTGAATAACCTAGCTCGTATGCTATTCGCCTGCATTACTAAACTAAAGTTGCGAAAAAAATCAGTCTCCGTGAGCAGCACAGAGTAGGTCATAATACTCTAATCGGCCATGTTCAAAGGATTTCTTGGGAAGTTCGAGTACAGGCGTGTCTACACCAACAACTCGAAATACTTGTTCGAGGGTGCCTTTACCATTTTTGTTCAGGAAGCGGTGAAATGGCAGTTTGCAGTTGACTTGTTACAGTCGGTAAGCTTGTTATATCTTACAAGGCTAAACGGGTTATACTTCAGTCCCACTCACCCTAGAAGCACTATTGCTACTGGTCCACGACGGGTTATACGTTGAACGCGAGACTTCTTCTTTCTCAGCTATTTCCAGTAAGTTCAGTAGCGGATGCAACGGGCAGACAAAGTCTTTGCGGTGCTCCGTTTCGTGCCAGGCTTCAACGGCTGAGTATTTTTGCGATCATCGATAGAATTCCTGTCACCAAACTTCGTGCGCAAGACAATGTGATCAACATCACGAAATTCCCAGACAGTTTTAACCGTGGAAGGATACTACGTTCGCAGTGAGAGGTTGTAGCCAGAATTGCATGACTTATAATAGGGTCAGTGAAATAGTTGCTCCCCAATTTTTGCGGGATTTAAGATGATTTGCTACGGGTAAGACGTTCAGTTTTTTCAAGTATTCCGGTAGTGGTCCCAGTGTATATGACGATTATTAGGCATGTGCTAAAAAATACTACTGATGAGAATAGGCCATATTAGTCGCTAGTAGTCTCAAAAGCTCTATAGTTAAAGCGGGTGTGCCATATATGTACATGTACACATTTCCGGTAATAAAATGACCAGAGTTTAGCAGCGGCTACAAGGAGTTTCTTTGCCCTAGTGGCTACTCTACCCGCTACTGGGGATGAAGATGGACTAGAGACTCAAAAATATAATAAAACTCGCCTACCAGCTTTAGAAGGCTACTAAAAAACCAATAGGGCTTGCGCTATTCTGAGTGAATTCGAAAATTTCTTAGCTTTCAACGATATGATACGAACCTCAAAGTGCTTATCCACGATAGCACACATATCATAGCGGATGAATTGGCTGATGCACTTATTAATTACAGACTGGCCAACTACTTACACGATTTAGTTTAACATCAGCATATAAAGTTCTTTGTCTCACCGAACAAATGCGAACAATGCAGTTTAACCGAGAATATGAGATATGACAGCCTTGACGTGATGGGGGTTAAAGACGCAGAATATTGTCATCATGGAAGCGGAAGTGCAAGTTCGGAGTTAAAATTACGTGGCATTGAGGTCTTCTGGCTCAAAACACATATCTCTCGGAAGGGCATGATTGAGTATGAGCATAAACCAGAATTTTCAAAAGTTTACGCACTAAGCTTTAGGTCGCGAGTTCTCAGTCCCCAGACGCTAAGGAGTTCTTGGGGAAAATTACACACATGAAATGCGCACTCGTGAACGCAATACCTTCCGATTCCCTGCATTGAAGGTCTGAGTGAATGATAGCTATAGTTTTGCGGTAGATCATAAAGTTGAACGCCGAAAAAAAACAGCTGTAAACGATTGATGAAAGGTATG
Organism: Ligula intestinalis; assembly: GCA_036362985.1. Lineage (NCBI taxonomy): Eukaryota > Metazoa > Platyhelminthes > Cestoda > Diphyllobothriidea > Diphyllobothriidae > Ligula > Ligula intestinalis. The sequence continues at coordinate 95,146,725 of JAYGXS010000001.1, forward strand.
TCAGTTGTCCATAAACGCACGTCTGATTGACGATAGAGGTCCTATTTCCCCCATGTAGAAGCATTTAACGGCAATTTATTCTGATTGGCTGACGCAGTAAAGTCACAATATCCTTTAGCCCGGACAGCCTGGTATAGTCCGGTAACATTTAAGAGTCTAGGATCTTACTGCATCAGACTGTCAACCGGAAATTACGACTAACTGAAAGCCCCTACACAGCCCTGATTTTTATTGTACAAGACAAATGCTCATCTTAGTTTGCAAGACTTGCTGATGCAACCAGAACAGCTTTTACTAAAGGTCGATGAGGTAAAACGTTCAGTCTTTTGTTTCAAAGTACTACTATTCATCCGGGCCTTCATGTAGGTCACTGACTTCTCTAAATCACATTACCAAGCCAGAAAAAGATATAGATATGGTTTAAGGCAGTTTTCATTCTATTAATTTAAATAAATTATAAAACTTCACACTTCCATAGCACTCGCGTTAGACATACTATAACGATATTGCCTTGGTAATATTTTCGTCGCACATGCTCAGCTAAAACGCTTCAGTCACGGAAAAGTTTCAATAATCTTTTGTGGCTGCTATCGCGACCGCCGGGACTGCGAACTGCAGAAATTTTCCTGATGGGGTACAGTATGACTGGCCGTGTAGAGCATAAGCACATTGGCATCGTTAGTCGCACATGCATAGTTGCAATTTACTCAAGCAAGGATCTGTCGGCTCAGAGTACCCAATACTACTCAGCTGTATATCAGTGCTATATTGGTGCATTGGATATGCTACTTAGGAGTGTAGGTTATGCGACGTAACTAAATTTATTTTGCAATGATGAAAGCATTCAAAATCTAAGGGCATTTGGGGTCCCGGTAAGGGAGGAGTGCTAGAGTCGCAAATCGAAGTATCATACTATAGCTTAGGCATTTTTGCGCCGACGCAATAGCGACACGCTGTCGAGTCAGTGGGTACTGACGGTGTTTCTATATCCCCGCTGCCGTTACCGAATCGTTTTGTACGTCTCCTATCGTCAGCAGCTCCATGGCCCCTCACTCGCAGTTTCCGACAGCACGACACTCCCTACGGATATCTAATCGATGACCACCCCTTACTCAAAGTGGATGGTTTACACAGTACCTTGATAATGTTTTGTATCGTTATCCTTCACCGTTTTACTATTTACCTATTTATTTACACAAACACATCCTATACGTAACTAACTCATTATCTTTCTACGTCTCCATACGCGTATGCTGAGGTGATTAACAACTCTATTCGGGGTTAAATAACAGAATAATTAGAAATAGTCCTTCGTGCATATGCCAACCTCGACATATTCAGCCGCTACGCTACGCCTACACGGTTGAACGTTAAATTTATTTTTACGCTGTAAAAAACCAGTCAGACTTTACCCATAAGGAACATGCCTGCAAATCACAAACCCAGGCATTTTGCAGCCTAATCGAGCCAACAGGTCTGCGATTCTGACCGCGATAGGCTACTCAGACGTGTTCACGTCTGACAGGTTTTAGGTAAGTGTGTGCACCAACGTTTCATTCGGAAAATTTTATAAGGGGGTTGTCTGTGAAAGGATAAAGGACGGGTTGTGTCCGCATAGATAAGGGAAAAGTCTTCTTATCCCAAAACTAACCCTAATGGCCGGTGTGAGTCTATCGCGGAAGATAGTTCACTTTAGGTATGGAATACATTCCGAAAGGCTTCAATAATGCAGTACTAAATAAGCATTTCGTTCGAAATTTGACTCAAATAGTTATTAAGAATTCTCAATAAATCAAGATTGATAGAAACTAAGAGAAGAGAACATACTTGACTCAAAGCCGTCATGAGCACAACCGTGGTTATATAGGGTACCGCCGGTATTCAAGGTCCCTTTCAATGTCAAAGACTTGTTTTGTAATACGATAAAAGGTTCTCAAAATATCAGAAAGAGCTCCTTTCACCAGGCTGATTCCTTTGCGTTTTGACATGTATACTTAAGGAAAATTTCAGATTCTCATTTATTAGGTTTAACTGTAAGTCATTAGAGCTTGAAATTAGCGTTAATATAAAAAGAAACGCAACAAAATTAGATCAAGTCAAGACAAATTTAGTATGGGAAAGAGCGGCAAACGCCTTTCACTCTCCCATTTTTACATAGAAGGCTAGAAATTCATCCATAAAACTTAGTATTTCAAGAGAGGCCGCTTACATAATGATAGGCGACTACGCACTTTCTCCAAGTAATACAATCCCATGTGGTGACGTAAGTTAACATGAGTCAGTAGGAGCAAGTGAGCACAAATAGCAAACTATGGCAAAAGCTGATAATGCATAGCTCAGAATTCGAAATATTAAACTTAATTTGCGGGACACTTAGAAGAAAAAGTGTCTCTCGTGTGGGAAAGTATGCACAAGGAAGGAACGGCATACTCCTGAGAATGTTTGCGACAAGCCAGGGACGCTCAATATCTTTATCCGAAGGCTCACACGTGACGAAAACCATAAAGTTATGAGAAAATCCGGTGGAGCCGCAGGTGTGACCATGATACGTCATTGCGTTTTGCCGCGTCTGCCGATAAAGTGACGAACACAACGGAATCCTCCGCGGTCGTTAGCCGGCGGTTTCTGGTCAATTTGAGGATGAACGTTACAATGCCGTGTATCATTGGGCCATAGTTGTGGTATAAGTGACCGCCGACGTGATCTTTGCTGCTCGTATCTTGAGATGGAGGCAGCGACAATTTATTTGGATGCGTATGATGACAAATACTTTGAGTTAAAAATACTACGGAAAGAAGTGGAAAACTGCTAGGATATTTTTCGGAAATCTCTTTAGGCTTAATGAGACTTGGTAGTTTTTAAGTATAAATAACAAACTTTCCGTTATGAGATGATAATGGACTCTGATAAAAGAGAACATGCGAGTCTCAGGAAGTAGATGAGAAGTGGAGACGACTCGATCGCTGGGGAAATCTGTTTATTCGCATAAGGTTTCGAAATCTGCTGGAAGAACAGACATGCCAGACGATCATTGATGACGCGAAGAATCAGCGCGCATTCACCATTTATTGATTTTTCTGTACGCCTAAATTTTACGGCAAAACCCTGTTGGCACACAAAGTGCTTCTGCTACTGTTATGGGAGTATGTCCCTGATAATGAATCCGCGATGGATTTCGAAACTTCAGACGATTCAACATATTGTCCCAGTGATCGAGTCGTCTTCTTATTCTCGATAATGGACACGTCGAGCTGATGCAATTATGTGACATTTCGAAAGCTCTATCTCCTGGAAGAAACATTTAAAATCACGGGATATAATTTGCCACTGTATAACAAAACTGCTGTCTATACGAGCAACCATCATGGGACAAGACAGTGGGAGTTCATCACATGCATCATCAGTATGCCTAACTTCGAAAAGTGGGTGTATAATAAAGGTCACGAGATCATCAGCGCACTGTAGGTGATACGACCGTGATCTGCCATTCCTGATGGTAAAGTTCACCGACAACGAAGAGAGGACGGAACTCCCAGCCACGATCTTCAACAGCCAGTTGCGTGTCGATAAAGCAGAAGGGGTAGAAGCTGACTAAATAGTTGCAGCTCGCTTGTGACAAAAAGTTTTATCCTAGTCAGAGGAATACAAAGCAGACGTATCCAGCAATTTCGGCAATAAAAAGCAATGTTAGTCGAAAAGAGGAGAGGGCGAAAATGGCTGCAGTGGTTTACTCTGAAGAGGAAAATACTAGTGGGTTTAGAAACCAATTACTATCTAGAGAATCATGCCAACTTGCAGGGGAGCTGTCTATAACGCCCGAAAATGTCACACGGACAATAACGGCTTTACATCACTTACACAGTTACGTAAGTTGGATTCGAATGTCGCTAGTGTTGACAATAAACTAATTTGCAGTGGAGGACTATTCATTGGGAAGCATATTGCGTGGTTAAAATTAAAGTTAAATAATCATTAAGGAATTCAGAAGTTCATAAGGCCGATTTACCTAAAGGAGAGCGTTAATTCATGTGACTTTTGGATAGAATTCACACTAAGCTTGAAGCAGAGACTGCTTTTGAGTCTCCTACCCACAGAAATGTAATGTGGGCTTATTGACCTCTCTCAGTATAAGAGCATATAAGTGGTTTGTTTTATATCCATATTTATATTAATTTAAGAACCAAAACAACTTAGGGAAGAAGACGACACCATCGCTTGTACAACACTTATTCGCCTCAGGTTTCGAGATCCACCGCGGATTAGTCATCAGCGACAAAATCAGTAGCATTATAAGCAAAAGCAAAATTGATACTGAATATCAGCAATTCAAAAGAACGAAAACGTTTACCTTTTACGTTTGGCTGCCTAATAAAAGTACCTTATATTTAGTGACCCTGAGCATTTAATTTACTACAAGCGTCGGTTTTTGGGTTACGCTTTATGAACTAGTGCGTAGGCGGCTGTTCATTTATTCGGAATGAATCCTAAGGACTACACGATAAATTTGGTAACATATGATTTTCTCTTATTCTTTTAGGCAATTGAAGAGCCGGAGGTCGAAGAAGTTCTCTTGAGTACGCCGATTTATACTGATTATTTTTAGGCATTTTCCATACGATAATCCTGCACCGCACTTTTCCCACGGTAATATATTATGCCGCTTTTCATTAGTTTAGTTGAGTTTTAGAGGCGGCGTTGTAAGTTATACCTCCTGCATCGGAACTGAAGATGTGGATTGCAAAACGTTTGACGTAACTTACGTAAGGACTTGACTCTTTCATGATCATAACTAAGTGATATTTATGGCTATAAATGTGTTGACCGGCCTTTAAAGAAATGCTTGCAGTGCTGAAACTTCTGCGTAACATAACGAATGATTGATTTTTCGTATTGGTTTTGTTTGGCGTGTATCAACCGTGCTTCCCCTACTAGCAAGGCGCTATCGTGGCGTTTGCTTGTAATGCATTACAGATTGCTTTATTTGTCCTCTCCTGGCAGTTTAAACCCATTAATTTTACCCGTTTGTTAACGGCGCAACTGTGTGTCTAGCGTCGTACGTGCAAGCATGTAGGAAGAAGATGTGTTGAAGTGCAAAAAATGTTTTTAGAAATAATTAAGAAATTAATATATACATGGGTGCAATGCAGTTTCATATTTCGGATCAGCGGGAAAAGTCATTATTGACGTATCTTGATCAGCAGTCGACGATGGAATTGGACCTTCATATGAAAAATGATTATTAAGTTCTGTTAGATGTAAACTTATCTGTCGTCTGTGTCTTCCTGAGTTTGTTTGTAAGCACGTTTTGTCAGGGTATCAAGCGACCTTTTAAGTCGTTTGGTTATAGCTAATTTGAGGTACGTGAACGTTGCCTTCGCCTCCTTATTCGAGACTGCGATCACTTTCTTTTTTTTCGTTAAAATTGCTTGGCTTTGTTCGATAAGACTCGGTAGTTTCGAATGCAAGGTCTTATTTGGGTGCAATATTGCTTGATAAAACGGTCCCTATCAGGTCTTTGACTTATTGCAGAACTGCTTAGTTAGGTACTAGTCAGGCTTGTATAGCTGCCCTTTATCTCCTTATATCTATATTGTCAGTCTTCGGTCTTTCAAACTCTGAATGCATGAACTATCGTCATGGTTACGAATAAAAGAACGATATTTCATCAAACAACAACAATCGCAAAATAAATTACCTCTATCGATAGTTACCGATAGGCTTCTACAGTCAAGTTTCCTACCTACTGAGCACATTTCAGCACCATTGCACAACTGGAATTTCCTTTGTTATAGAGTGTTTGGTGGACAATGGGCTGGGTTAGAACCACCGTAACATCCAAAGCACTAAGCTGGCGCTGTATATTACTTTGGTTCTTTTCCTGCTTATCTGCGACTCGACTTTCTGTCCTCCCCGTTTCGGCTTAAGATTTATTCAAAGGACACGGAGGCATTTAATATTAACGAGCGTGTAGTGGATTCCCTATATGTATAGACCGTTCTCAAGCAAAAAACAGCGAGCTGGTCAGATGCGTAGCCTATAATCTTACTACCATTCTTAAGACGATTCTCCTGTCCATTTCAAATCCGCCTTCGTTGGATTTGGTTCAGATTTCCATATTCGTATGCTAGCAATAAGGTAGAAACGACCCCGTCGGAGTTTTGTGATCCACATAGTAGTTGAATGTTCACTGAGATTTGTGAGGACCAGCGTTTAACCACTTCGGGTTATTTTTGATGGTATTTTGGCGCACAATTCCAGATCACGATGGCTACTGCGCCCCCGTTTCCTTTTCAGATGTAAGAGAGAAAGAGTGAAGTCGATCCATCGCGGATTAAGCAATTAACATTTCAGTCTAATCAAATTAAAGTGATTTAGGAGCATTTTGGCACGCTTAGAGACGTAGTATTGAAGATTGTCAATTGATAGAATAACTGTGTCCCACGTAGAACAGAGGGTCAGAGTGGCATGTCCCCTTATGACACGTAGTTGCTTCAGATTCGGACCCCCATTCCCGCAAATTAAAGCTGGCTGTACGTTTTAGGGACCAGTTCATTGGTGGGGTAGGCACGGTACGTTTAAATCCCTAAGATGCGTTGATTTAGAAATTTGCTAACTGGCGGGATATCTCGGTCCGTATGAATATTTTTTAGTTACTAGAAGATTAGAGTCAGCCTTTGTCGCTACTACGTACTAATTAATTAGGTATTCCTTAAATACCGTGCTCTTTTGCAGGCTGACTAAAAGAAGTGCACTTAAAATCTACCATCCTGATAGGTCTGAAATTTCATGTGATTACGCCGCACGATGGTCGATCTTTCCAAGTCACTTACTCTTTCAAAAATTCGTTTAGCACTCCATGCGATCGATCACTGACTACATATTTTGCGGAAATCAGTCCGCGTAGACGGGCTGCTTGGCTTTCTCAGCCGCTTCCTCCACGCCTACCTCCAATCATCTTGAGGTAGATGCGGCATTATTTGACTTCACTATAGACAAATTTGCACGGAGTCCACTGTTGGGTCCATTTAATCAGTCGGTTGGGTCTCAGCATTCCTGACTGTTAAACTGTGTTACTGTCACGAGATGTAGCCTACTAGAAGAGATAGGATTGCCAGTTGGTGGAAATTGTGGAGGGTGCTTGTGAAATCACATTGATCGTTTCTTGGTTTTTGTTTTCTATACGTCTCCATCTCTTAAAACTGCCTTTTTAAACGTAGTATAGGAATTAACATTAGAATTCACAACCTTACACAAGTTTTCAGTTAAGGATTTGCTGATGGGACCTATAATGATATTTATTACGAATTGAAGCAAATGTTCGCACTCCAGGTATGTGTATGGATTGAGAAGAAGAAGAAGAAGCAAAAGCCGTGTCGATCACTGGAATCATTGTTTTATTAGACTACTAAAACAATGATTCCGCTGATCGACACAGCTTCTGCTTCTTCTTCTTCTTCTTCTTCTTCTTCTCAATCTATGATAGTCATTATACCACATCAAACTCATCAACGTTTTTTACGGGCAGAATTATAAGCTGTTTATCCCTGGGTTTATCTTTTAGCTGCTGAAATCAATATTCATAGTCCCTCATTTTTATAAATGCCCAATGATCACGCATCTTAAGAGCGTTTACTAAATATTACTCGTCTCTTCGTTCGCTGTCACTAAACAGAAATTCACCATTCACCTTCCCTTTCATCCATTTTTTGTGTAGGTTCGTGTCACATCAAGGGCTTTACATGAAAAGGTGTCTGAACCAGTTTCATCGTTCTCAAAGCTTCTTGGTGAAGAACTTCAGGCATCTCCTTCGGGTTCCGCAAAAGGTTCAATCTCACTAGCTTTTGTTACAAACCGCAAGGGCAGCTGGGTCCTCGGAGCCGATTCCTTTCCGTGGGAACGTTGGACAGTAAATATTGAGCTTCAACCCCCTCGTAAAGCGGGTAAGTCTCTTTAAATCCTGTAGATTATGTATGTGACTGGCAAAGCATGCAAACTCTCGCTGGTGCAGAATTCACAATCATAAAACTAACCCATACAGTTCGGTCCGTCTTGTGGATTTGACGTGTCTGATTTACACATCCGAAGTCCTCATTGTTAAAATTTTCACTTAAGTCCATTTCACAATGGGTATTTCGCTTGCCTTCGTGGCAGCCAAGGTATGGTCTCAACACGCGTGAATGTGTGCATTGGTTTGACGATTTGTAGTGATGACTGAAGTATCAGCTTATGCCGTAGCCTCTAAAACTTGCGAAAATGCAGGCGTACCTTCGATAAAAGATGCACCAAACGTTAATAATTTTATTGAATAGGGAATTTTAGTATTATTATTTCATAGATGTTTTGATACGCAAATTATATGTTTAGTTTGTCCTTAGGTTCCCAACCGACACTTTATTTTTCGTTTTAAATAATTTCCTATATCCCTGTAGAAGGTTTCTGGGACCCATGAAACACCTTCTTTGACACGGATAGCTTTGTATACTTTACCAGTGGCACTGCTCACTTCCAGATGTTGTTGTTGTTGTTGTACTAGCTTACTCCCTTAACCTAGTTTGCCAGCAATACATGTTATAAAATTTTTAAGGAAGATGAAGGAATAGAGATGAAGGGATAAAGAATAAAGAGAAAGGTATAAAATGTTTAAGAAAGATGAAGGAATTCGGCGACTTTGTCTGGGCGAAGCCATAGGTCCTCAGGCGTGAGGTCCGTAGGGTTGGCTGGGCAGTCGAAGAGGTGGCATGTTGTGTGGAAAGGCAAGAGGCAGTCAGGACAGTTGTCTGTGACGTTGTCAAAGCATGAGGTGAGACGGCTTTTGAATGAATTCAGCAGCGTGGAGAAGCCGGAACGCAGCTGGGATAGCCTGGTTCTAGCGTTTCTGGACAGATGTTGTACCACACGACTCCGAATATTTCATCATCACAAACTTAATGAAAATCGAATTGCGCATGTCCTCAGGGAAAAGGTTTTAAGAGAACGTAATTCTTACAGTCTAAATAAAACAAGTGGAAATTCATTTTTCTATGAATTACGATTGACTTGGAGTCAGCATATTAATGGCTGTTTCTGACTTGTTAGCGTCTTCAACTGGTACTTCAGCCGGACGTTCTATAAATGGGACCTTTCGAGCTCGCTGAGTCCGAAATAGGCAAAGTCTTACGAGGGTAACGTACGCCGACATACCTTGACTCACTAAATGTCGAAGTATATCTTCTGCCGGTACCCACAGTTCTATGAATATTCCATTTTTAAAAGTCAACGCGGCAAACATATGTTTCCATTAATTCATCATCAGGCCTATACAATAGCTTAAACAGTAAAAAATATGAGAGTTTTGCAGGGTTTATAATTCTCCTTAGG
>JAYGXS010000001.1:95161862-95194086 GCA_036362985.1 Ligula intestinalis
CCCCCCCCCCCCCCCCCACCCTCCGTATTACCTTCTTTTGCTAACTGATTATCAAAATACAGCTCTGACAGCGCCCTCCGGGTCTGTTGCACGGCTGAAATTTGGGAGTTTCCAACTTACTTTCAGCAACACTGACATTTATATCGTCCTTGTTCTCTTATTTAGGATTTTTTCTGTAACACGACAGTTTTTTAATATTTCTTTCACTTCCGATATTCCATTTGTATCGCTATCACTTTTAGCTGAAGCACGTCACTGGCAGCAACTGTTGTTGGGTCTACGAGGCGACGGACATATTCTTTTGGCATCTACCGTTTACGCCAACTCCACATACGATTCAGCTCCTCTGTGTTTTGTGTACACCTACACGTCCGAATATCTTGAAGTGTGCGGCCGGATCGGCCATTTATTCTCTAATCTTTTTTGTGCTACCGACAAGTACACAAACCAACGCTTCACACCGGGTGAAAACACCACCACCTTCATCTGACCTTCCATAACTTTCGGTCTTAGCTTGTGAAACCTTGTACGAAGACTGTCTCAGTGAAAGGGGGAGAGGCTGGAAATGTTAATTTTCTTCATGTCTGTCTGTTAGATTGGAACTAGGAAAGCCGGGGGTTGCTGTGCAGAGCAAACTAACAACGCCCGTTTCTGTGGCACACCAACAGACTTCAGCACGTGGGGATTAGACCCGGTCAACCAAACCTGGCTGAGGTGTAATCCCCAGCCGCCCCGAAGGAGGACGGCTGCGATTTGCTTCTGAAGTTTATCGTCCTCCTGAGTAAACAAGAAAGCTGATCGAGCACCGGAGAAGTCCGTTTATTGTCCTTAGCTTTCGGAGTCAAACATGAGTTCACCGTCATAGATGACGACAGCAACAAAAAACGGGGGTGATTATAGGGGGTATAAACTAATAAACTATCAGTGACGCAAGTGACTGCGCAGGACTTTATACGCCGGCGTTAAATCGATTGATTGAGTTCCCATCCGTGGACCAGGCTTCAATGAATTCTTGGCTCGTCCTGTTGCTGGTGTGGGCGATTATCTTGACGACTCCAAAGTTGAACCCAAGTCCCGTTTCATAAGTTTGATAGCTCATCGCCTTGCCGTACAGCTAGCTTATGTTTATGTATGCGCGATCTGAGCATGCGTTCAGCTTGACCTGTGTAATTACAAGGGCAGCGTATGCAGGGGATGTGATACGCTAACCCCCGATTGCTCTTTGGGATTAAGTCGGTCTTTTATTTTTAGCACCCTGCTGCGCATGCTAGCTTTGGGACGGCGTGCAATTCCGACTCGTAGTACCGCAGCAATGCGCTCAGTCGCTTCTGAGACGTCCTTACTGTATGGTAGAGCGTGCCATATACTCAGTGGTGCTTCTGTTTCGATCTTCCGATTCCGAACGCGTAGAAATCGGCTACTAAAGGTCTCCGGATATCTATTTCGCATAGACTGGTCTTGAAGATATCGGAGCTCATGGAATTTTTCCTCTGGCCTACTGCAGTGAGTTTGAATCCGTTTGAAGAGCGGTACCACATATCTTCGTTTGCGAGCAATCGGATGAAAATTGTGCTGTGTTCGTGTACATTCTGCAAACCGTCGAGCGTTCTCTTGACTAGGATATCAAGGAAAGGCAGCTGCTGATATTTTTCTTCTTCCTCGTGAATTTTATATCAGGGGAGATTACATTCAGCAACTTATGGAAGTTTTGCAGTATGGTCTTCCTGACGATAACAAATGTGCTGTCAACGTAGCGACACCAAGGGACACACTCGCGTTGGTGAAGGCAGTGTTTTTTTAATTCCTGTAGGACCAGTTCTGCTACTAAACCGGACATCGGGCAGCCCATTGGAGTTCCTTTGATCTGTTCAGAGGATCCTCCAGCACCAGTAAAGTACGTTCTTTGGCAAAAGTCGAAATTCGGTGTTCAATTTTGGGTGAATTCTGAACCTCATCATATGCCTGTTTAAGTCTCTTGCGCAGGATTTCGTGCGCCAGATTCGGTGGGATGGATGTGAATAACGGAGTCACATCGAAAAAGGCAACGATTTCGTCCGATCGAATCGCCCGACCTCGAGAATCTTCGAGGGATTGAAAAGCTGGTGAAACTGAGGTAGTCTAGTTGCCTTGAAGGAATTTCAGGTTTGGGTGCATCCACTTTTCCTAATTATAGTTAAGGCTGTCTTTAAGGGCAACAATTGGCCGTAGTGGAACATTTGGCATGCTAATTTTTCGCAGACCATAGAATTGTGATGCGCTCATCCGAATGGGTGAGCTTGGGAAAACAAGAAAGCTGTCGGCATGGTCAAAAATGTATGTATCTGAGTGGACTTCAGGTTAAAAAACAGGAAGGTCTGGGAAGGGGGGTTTTGTACAGCAGGGACTTCTATACAGAGCTTGAAATCAAGTATCTATACAGTAGGGAGTCTCCAGAGGATCACAAAATAACTTCACGTTAATGAACCATGCGTCGACACCGGACACAGATACTTTTATACGTGAGGTTACATTGTACTTAGTTGAGTGCAATCCGGTGACACGATCCCGTATGTGTGTGATCTGAAAGTAAACAAACAGGCTTTCAGGGGGTTTTATTGGCCAAATCTACCACTCGACTGACCGCGACTATTTCATGAAACGTTAATCTCATAACTTCGGAATGGCAGCGTTTCGTGTTTATCGGACGTACATTTCAACCTGCTAACATATTTTACCACTGACTTATACTAAAAGGAGTACCTTGATATATCTTACCAACATAGGATGAGGAGTATAAACTCCCTACGTTTGAGCAGGTTTTATTTAAAGCTTTTGGGTAAAGATATTCTCTACGAATACTAGGAAGCATTTGAAAGAATCATCCGATCAGTGAAGCAGGAATGCCACTCGTCTGATATTTCGGATGTGTTTCTGAGCTGATAATTAGAGACGCCCTCTGTGCGAGGTAGCAAAAGTACCTACCACCGTATCTAAAATTGAAAACTGTGCGTTTGGAGCGATAATGTCCTGGTCACCAGCATTCAACCCCGTTATTTTCAACAATTTCATTGCAAGTGCTGGCAGGTAACATGAAAATTACTCGGCGGTCTGGATCATCATTGTTTTCGCCGGAAGCAGCGTTCTCTATATTACTCAATACTCTCTTCGGGCAAAGCCTGAACGCTGGATACGGGCAGACAGATTTTAGAGGTCGGGGTAACCAATTTTCTGAGGTCTAAGCCGTGTTTTTGCTCAGATCACCACAATCATCAGGTCAAATCCCAGACTGCAGGTAAAGACAGAAGTTACCAGAACGAGGGAACTTTTGTGCACAGAACCCTGAGTTGCCATTTCGGGCAGTAGTAGCCACTGGCGAATCCAGGGTAAGCGCCGACTGCATCCAGTCATGCCTGAGAGAGTATGAGACAGTGGTGACAGCTGTTCATGTACAATTTTGGAGCAAGTTCTAATAGGGTTCAATTGGTGTGTTGCATTATCCGAGAGTATGTCGAGTATAGAGGCCCAGGCAGTGTCGGTCGGGGGTGGCATGCTCAAGTGGGCCTTTAAGCAGCCGCGACTGATTTGGATGCGTGAGTGGAAGTCTGTCAAGGGTCAGCGAGTCGGAAACAGTTACCTGCGAAGTTGAATGGCGTTAAGGCATTGGACGAGGCAGTTGGACAGCATTGCCGGCTTTCCGCCACAAGATCACTGTATTTGCTGATGGATCGCAGTCAAAAGAGCCCTAACCTAGGTGACTCCCGACTCACGCAGTTGTCACGTCTCGAGAAGACTTTGGCTCTGTAGAACTTAAAGGTGTAACCGGATTCCCTAGAGTGAGGTGCGACTTCAGAATTAGCCTAATTCATACTGCTCATCCGGTAAAGGCCGCCTTTGAACCTGGTTTGTCTGTCCATTTGTCGCCTCCAGCCTATGTGTGCAACCCCAACTGCAAGTAACGGCATGGGAAGATTGCTGGCGGTTTCCGATATATCTACGTTCCCCAGAGCTCACCAAAATCGTACCTTGCACACGCACTGACTGACGAATTTGCGCCCGTAACCACTTGTGAAGATCATCTGTCGACGTTACTGTGATGAATCACTACGCAAATACGACTTCGTGCGAAGACTCACCGCTGCCAACGAATGCGGATGCGCTGGCCACCTACGCTCGTCCGTCTGGCCAATCACCTGTTAAGGCCGACTCACAGAAAGGCCGATTCCCGTGGTCACCTCACTTCAGATGCAGAACTGCCGTCGGCGGCTTTTTCGCTTATCTGACAGTCAAATTCCTCTTACCTATTTTCCATTCCTTCTGTACTAAATAAACTGTTTCTACCACTCGGGCCTGAAGACCGCAGTTGCTAGAATTAAACTTACTTAACCCCCATTCATAGGGGGTACTCTATCGAGCGAATTACGTGCCTTCAGGCTGGGCAGGTTTAAATGTCTGCAGAAAAACATGCAATGAACTTTTAGCGGTTTCTGTAGGGTCATAGCTTATCCGGTCTAACGGCGGAGGGACATTATCTTGACAGGAATGGTAAAATTAATCAGAAACATTAACTAGTATGCAAAGTAAACAAGGATGTAGTGCTACCTATAAGCTACTGTTACCGAATATATGCCGTTAGAAATAAATATGCAAACACAGAGGCAAACGCTGATAGTTTCATACTTACTGGGTTGAAAAAGGGCACAGCCTCCCTTTTATTCATCCTTGAGTGGGTGTGCTTAAACTTGGCTTGTGCCGGCACTGACTTCTTCTCTGTTAAAACCTGAAAAAGGGATTTGTTAAGGAGTCAGCAAAACAGAGTGGAATAGCTAGTAAAAAAAGAAAACAGAGCAGACCTTTCAAAGGTACCTTTATTTGCCAGTCCTTAAGACGGTGTCCGAACTCGTCATCCTCTCGTCCCCAACCCCAGAAGCGGTTGGAAAATCCGTCCACCCGGGTGAATGTTTCGCGAGATATCAGCATAATTCCTCCAATGTATTTGGCGTAGTAGTGATAAATCGGATGCAACCAGGAGGGGATCACGTGATAGGGCAGACTGCCGAAATACTCATACTTTAGCGAAAGATCCAAGGGGAGCAAATCGACATCATGCAGGGCGAGCATACTGCACTCAGGCAGCTGAACCGGTTGTACGAGTGGGGAAACAAGGGTACCGCGAGTCTCCATGACCTCGGACTCCCGAACGCCCACATTGAGAAGCATGCCGCGATTGAATCTGTCAGTCAGTTTATTTGATTAATTAAGAACTCATTTAAGAGGAAAAAACGTGCTCACGCTGGGTCTCAAGGGGTCCCTACCTGTACTCATCCACTTGATTGATGATATAAAAGGTATGAGGTACACCCTTGCTCGTTAAGAAGTTCGCCATGTGTGGGAGAAAGAGCATCAACTCAGAGAAGCGCTCCCTGAAGGGCACTATTATAGCCAGCTTGTGGTTGACAGTCGTTATGGAGAGGGAGCGTTGCGTGGAAATGACTGGACCTCGCCAGAAGATTATGAAGGTCAGGGCGGTGATAAGCGCCATTATCAGGAACAATAATACCTAGAAAAAAGAAGAATACTGGCTTTAGACACTGCACTAGGCGACTTTAGGACGAGTAAACCAAGGTAGGAAAAATGAAAGGGCGGTTTCCTGAAGCGCCCACGATAAATGTGGAAGGAGCGGGCTAAACCGTCCGAGCTAGTTAGCCGCTTTGGCTTGCATTCAGAGAGCGACAGGGGGAACGTGAACAAACCTTTTTAGACCGCATCCTTGCGAAGCCCTGACGATTAAACCTAAAACGGAGAGGAGAGGTATGTGAAGGGAGAAAAACAAGTCAGCAACAAAAAAATCAATATCTGCTTCTAACGGATAGTCGGCTCAATGAAACACCAGCTGAGTGGTGGTACGCTTTAAAGCGGTAAAATACGTTTTTCATCAACCATAATTAGGTGACTCTTTGAAAATTGCAAGCTCAGCAGCCCAAATCAAGTCACGTCTCTATAAAATGAACTAAACTGAAAACAGCGGCGTAGTCTAGACCACCAAGCGGATTCGAGGTGGCGGACAAACCTAATTAACGACTATGCTATCAACAAAAAACGGAATAAATGTGAATCCTGTGGACAACCATGTATTCTGTCTTTCTGGCCGATGGTCAGCCTGCCTGCTTACTTTTCTAAGACCATCGCAGAATGTTTGTGGAGCCAGTGGTAGAGAGGCATTCACTGATAGCGTTACAGGACATAGTTGTTCCGTCCTGCCTTGAGGCACAAACACCACACAGTAGGGCCACTGTTTGAATGAGAGCAGTTTTAACGCCCAAATCGGAGTTTGGTTCAGCGTTGGAGGAATCGGAATCTGTGAAATCTTCGTGATACATTTCATCGTCAACTAATAAACTCGGAGCTGCCACCTGCATTCTTTTTTCTTACAATGAAGTTGGGTAATTTTCCAATTAGACCGCTATCTCGCGTGTTCATCGAAAACGTAGTTAATCTGACCTCTCGACAGATGACGATGAGTAAATATAAGTGAAGTTACCAACCGCTAACAAGAATAGTCCACTGAGGCCGGACCATTTCTGTTTTACACCTGAAATAGTCTGACGCTGATGCAAATCCATGATATCCGAGTCAATAAAATATGGTCTGTCTCGCACCAACTTGCATTCAAATTTAATCAGGACGGATGTTGACAACGGTGATTTGTTAGAGGCCTAACTTCATCGGAATTAAGTTTTTATGGATAATGGATGATGCCGTAGTAATAGTAAAACGTGCTATTCTCATGTGCTAATTCAGAAGAAGCTCACGGCTCTCATGATATGCTGCTCTTTTTCGAATGCCTAGCCTGACAATACCAGTTGAGCCACTGCATATGCCTCATTAATCATCATCATGTACACGGATACGACCGAATAGATCAATACTCGGCCTGTAAATGCGGAAAATACATAGAAAACAGGGAGGCCCGGTGATCTTTAGTCCGCGCTCACGACTTTTTTTTCTTCTAATGTCCGACAAGAATGTGTTGTCTCCAGTAGGGCTGGGGCTGAGTTGTAACTGCTAGTGGTTGCGCTGTCTTTTATGCGTGCCCGTGGTTAACAAGAGGTCCGACGCGGGTGAGCTAAAACCGGCGATTGTGACCATACGAGGGAATAGGTGGAAGCGTTTTCGTCAATAATGCTACCGTTTTATGGTCGGAGCGGGGAGTTGACAACGCTGAATGTAATGTAGGCGTCCTACAAGGCCGATTTAGACTTCGGATGCCTACTGATAGCGTGGGAGTATTTTAGGGCAAGGGCGAAGTTGAGCCAGTCTTCCGTGGCTGCTGCATCGCACTGGTCTCCTATGTTCAGTTTAGTTCAAAGGTTTGCCCCAGATATCTCGACAAACCGCCACGTATGACGACCTTCTACGAGGACCTCCTGAACTTCTTTCGTAGGAAAATAGTTTTTATAGACTATAATCCACTATTCTCTAGATATCACGATGGAAGAAAAATCCACTTTGGCATTGCAGCTGTAATTCGCATACCAGTTAATCCCAGGAAGTGTCTGGGGCCTGTTCTCGGTGATTGCCCTTCAGTTTTCTCCAAATACCGATTAGATAAGTGTTTCGGCCTCCCCGTCCGGTCATAATACATCGTTCAATACCTTTCGCTGCACTATCAAGATCATAAGACTGTACACTGATACTGAGGAGTATGCTACGAGGAGTCCATACCGAGAATTGAGGCCTAAAGAAGACTGGTTATAAATACCGCGGCTGCAATATCCAAGTCAACTCCTGCCCGCTGAGATGCTGTATGCAGATACGAAGATAAATCCATACCGGTTGCGTCTATTCCGCAGTTGCAGGTTAAAATACGTATGCTCCCTGGAATAAAACATTTAAGTTGCCCTGGATACTACCTGTAAGACAACTCCAAACGGTTCAAGCACACGCAGATGAAAAAGGAGAAATGCCAACAAACTAGCTAGACACCTAAGCATGAGAGTTCAGTCTATTATAACCTATGGGTCCACTACATAAAATTCGTTCCGATGCGGTCATGGTTACAATTCCTCTGTTGAAAGCGCCTTTACCCCTATAACGCTAAAAAAATAGACGGTAAATTGGGCTGCTGTACTGGACACCAGCCCAACACTTTGTTTGATCAACTTGCACTCATCTTATTGCAGCGCCAATACTAGATAATGATGGCCGGTTGTGGTACTGGGCGTCGTAAAAGCCCTGGCTTTGTCGAAGCGTCTACTACCACAATCAAACCAAACTTCACACACGATCATTGGCAAAGAGGGACACGCCATGAGACCTACATACAGATAACTATCGACAACATCCACGGATGGGCTCAATTTTCTAGCTTAGTGGTGGTATGTACCGTTTTACCACAGACTTATTTTATAAAAAGCACATATGGTGTCAATGCACATTAAGAGCGCACCATCCATGAAAGTGATTTAAAGTGCCAAACGATCCTAGTGGCATTCATTAAATGGCATGCATTGTAGAAGTCAATTTCTCCTAAAAACATTTGTTTATTTTCACCGTTTTTACATCAAAATGTCGTCATAGTAGACAGGGGCTGGGAATACAGAACAGAATGTCGCCTGAGATAAGGTAAGGCCATGGACACATCAATTGATCATCTCACGGGCTTCATCTGCCAAAGACCATCGTTCAGGTAATGTAGGGTTTCCACGGCGACGTCCTTGTTTATATCAAGGCTAAAAGTGGAAACAATAGGTCATAGAGGAAACGGTTAATCAAGCATTACTGAGTAGGGGCCAGAGAGATGGAAATAGGTAAAGTCAGCTAATAGTCTGATTCCAATGAGGTCGAATTGCAAACGATGTTATAAAAAAATTATAACTTAGTCATAACAATTCAAATAATTGACTTGGTAGAAAATTATGTCTTCTTTGAAGTCCACACGCAAAGAAAGAGTGACCTTCATTTTTTAAATTACCGAATCGTTTGTAACTCCAGCTGCCGGTGCATATGCATTTATGGGCTCTAGACTACAAGCTGTATGCTTGTGACGCAAGAAAATTCAGCTATTAAAAAATATATTGCCTAGCGTTTATAAAGTGTTGCCATGGACATGGACAACGTTGTAAGTTTTAAAAGGAAAATTAATAAAAAGGTAGATGCGATGCTGGTTCTATGGGCATCTTATGGTCTGCAGAATTTTATCATTAAAAACATTTTGAAACCAAAAACTGCCTCCTCGTCGTGCTTAAAATTTTAACACGTGATTTTCTACCACATAAATTTAAGAACTGAGATTTTTGCGCGCATTTTCTACAAAATATATTGGAATTCATAGAAATGTCGATAGTCCATGGAAAAATTTTATATTACTTAAGTACCCACTTTTTACAGAGTGTGATTGAGTATGATAGTCTCACTCAAGTAATCTTTCCTAATATAAACCGCGTTTCAGCATTTAAATTAATTTTGCATGACAGATTTCGCCTACTTTATGTAACGAAAATTCGTATTATACGGACAAGGATCTACCGCAGATTTTTGTTAGGCCCTTAAAAGATGCCGAAAACCCAGTGCTTGTGAGAATAGGGGATCCTGAAGGATTCCGGTGGAAGCAATAAAACGGTTACCCTCCCCACTATCACAATGACATTTTTTCCTCGTCCTGTACTAAAGAGCGAGGTGAGTTCAGTGACACGGCTTCATATTGCATGATTGGTAATAAGAAATCCCGACCGACAGACTCAACTTTACTAGCCATCAGGAAATGCACACTCTTGTCTAGAGAGCCCATTCTTATCCCCTGACCAACATCCAAAAATGAACAGGAAAGTGGCACCAGTTTAGCTTATGTTAATTTGCATAACCTGGAGACTCAGACCAGCCAACAAAGCGTTTATGCATACTGTTTTCGCAAGAGATGCCTAGAAAATGTTACATTCAAACCTCCGTAAGAGGTTAGCCAGATTTGTTGGTAGGGAGCAGATTCTCTGCTAAGTGATTAAAGTGGTCATCTAAAGCTCCTTAAACGCCATTGTATTTCGCGTTTAACTTCCAATATGCTAATTTTAATGCATCTATTTTTCCTGTTTTTTTCTATGCAGCTTTGTTCTTCCTTGTAGCCGTCTGATTAAGGTAGGAAATTAAACATAACCCCATCGAAAGTGGCCACGTACATTTGGTGAGGTCTCGTGTGTTATCTAGTCGATTGACGAGGATATTTCAATTCGCAGCAACCTATTTTCCTCAAACCGTGCGTGTATTCCGGTATATGAATACGTTCTGGTAGTCGGAGGTCAAGAAAACTGACTGCCGTCTGTTCAGATGATGTTACAAATAAGGTAGACCGGAGTAAAAACAAATTTAAAGTACTTTTGAGCTTACATTTCTGCTGAAGAGAGGGTGGTGATCCCAACAGCAAGAGCATGCTGTTTACCCTCGGCCATAATGCTCACAACAGTGCCCTTTGGAACGTCACACAGCTTAGCTCCCGGGGAGGTAAGTCCGGGGCACATTATGTTGGAACCGTTAAGGACATGCCGGATGGCGCCTCGATCAACTTGCAGTTGAGGCAGCAAGAATGGATCTTAAGTAAAAGGGAGTAAAGACAAAATGACAATCCAAAGTCGTAAAACCTTAAAGGAGTTAATTATCCCAAACTACAAAATTATCAGTTCAACGGGATAGTAGTCACTAAGCTTTTGTTAAGATATTAGTCGATGAATCCAGGAGAATAAACAGGCGATAAAGAAATCAACGTCAAAGGTATGTGAACTTACATTTATGGAGAAGCTTCAATGTTGGAACAAATGGCCCATCACGCTGTCGGAAAAAGATCACTTCGCCTGCGGGATCAGCATACAATTCGATGTGGTCGTGGCTAGATACGGTAATAATTTTCGTCTATGCTTACCATTTTAACAACTTAAGTACATCCTTTTTTGGAAGAATCTGTTCAATATAGTCCTTGCCCAGTTCGAAGTTATCGAAAACCTTGTTCCTTATCATTTTAGACACCGAATTCTTCGCATTATTGACAGAGGAAACACTCTCTTTCTCGTCGAATCTAAGAGACAAAGTCAGCTGTAAAATGGTAAATTTACTTTTTAAACATGCTGCTGTATGTGATAGACGAGATATCTGTTGCACCATAAAAAGATAAGATTAATCCAAAACTAAAACAAGTGGGTGTACAACAGAAAAACGTTCCAAACATACGTTTTATTTTATGAAGGACCGATAAGGCAAGCAGATAGGCAATTTTCAAAACTTTCGGCATATGCTACTTGAAAAATAAAAATGTTTAGAGATTTGCAGGTTAGTTGTCTTGAATTTTTACTACAATGACTGACAGCTAAACAGCCCGTCCACGTGTGCCACACATGACATGACCCCAAACACAACTAATCGCAATAACTACATGTGACCGATTTATGGTATTCAAGGTGTTACATGAGGGAATTGGCATGAGTAAACGAAAAGAGTTCAAAAAACGCAAACAACCTCTAAGCACAAATGTTTCGCGAGGTTCACAAAAGCTACTGTGTTCGAATAGAAAACAAATAAGGTCTAATTATTTCCTCGGAACTGAACACGTTTTCGAAGAGAATATGTGCAGCCTCGTACTTACATTAGTCCCTTATAGTAGACGTTTATGTTAACTACTGAAAAGAAAGCAGACCGTATGATTGGCGCGTACAAGCAAGTACCCATACAAAATGCTCGCTTACCAAACATGGTGTTTTATAGCAGCGGATAGTAATATGGACTTTTAAATGAACAACGGCGAAAGAATGTTGACATCAACTACTCGTTAGTGAAAACGGGAGTCGGCAAACAATTTCAATCACTACCGACGGATGGGACTCAAATTAAGAGTATATAGCATGGTTTTAGTTACATATATTTTCCACTTTCAAGCTAAAGCTCATTTTTTGCCGTGAGCGTTTGTCGTTGACTAATCGATATCTCTACTCGCTCGATAGCTTACACACCCGAGCGTACTGAACGCCGACAAAGGAAGCGGAGGAATGGCGAGGGATAGGGTGATTGACATGACGAATCTAATCGATATGCCTGCCCGCTCGTCCTGGTGGACGCAGCTCAGCTAAAGGCCCTTATAGGTATCCCTATTTCCGGCGCACGTGCTACGCGTACTGTGATAATGATTATGTAGAGAACATTGCTTTCAAGGATAAGAATGCAGACCACAGAAATGTAGCTAGTTGGACCACAGCAGACGCGTCTTCGACCGCGTTCACACCCGCCCTCACGGCGGTCAAGGTCTGCTACATCAAACCTCATAACGGTGGATCTATGTCCCCTCCTCTACATGTCTGCTTTTGACGACGGAACAGCCCCTCCTGACCACGCTGCTTTGACTTCCCCTCCTCTACGCCGCCGGGACTGAGGCCCACCCGGCGAAGCTCCTGATCCAACAAGGGCTACTAGCTAACCAGCTAGTTGGACGACATACGTTGATTGATTTTTTCAAACAACAGACAACGAGAACCCACCGACGTTTTTTTAAAACGTAGCCAGACAATTACTGTCGACTTGGCTCAAGAAAGGTCGTATATATGGCGTCTAGACACCATACGTACTTACGCGCATTTTTATAGCTATAGACGTACTGGTGGGGTCTGAAGCCCCTTGTGTCGGAATTTAAAATACCAAATAACGAGGGCTATAACAAATGTTACAACAAAAGAAGAAACTGGTTGATAAAAATACGCCTGAATTAAGTAGCAAATCCTGAAGGATAACAAAACACTAGAACCGCAGCAAGCGCCTACTTCAATTCCACCGCCTGAACTCTGGGGTTATTCAAAGTCAAGTGTTATTTCGAATATGTAGTAAGTTTTGTGACTTTTTGCGCTTGTCAGACTTCCAAAGTTTTGTAATAGTTCTGCATAAATCTAAGTCTTGAAGTGCTTGTCTATCGGCGTCAGGTCTGTTAGTCCTCCAGAGCCTGACGTCGTCAGCAAACGTGATGGCACTGCAAACAAGGTCGTCGATACAGTAGTTGATATAGACTAGGAATAGCAACGACCCTAGGACGTAGCCTTGGTGGACACTTCTTATAACAGAGGAAGAGGCTGACCTCAAGGCACCGATGCACTGCTCGCTAGAGAGCAAATGACCGTAAATTCACGAGTGGTTCTGTTTGAATCCCTGTTGGAGAGTAAGTTGTTCGCCTCCAGGAACTTCATGGACTCCTTCTAATTCTGGTTTCCAACGCTTTATGACAAGTGAAATTTTGGCTCCCGGGTCAATAATTGTTGATATTCTTTAGGGCTCCACCTTTGTATATCGGATATACATTTGACGTCATGCAT
Source organism: Ligula intestinalis (assembly GCA_036362985.1). Lineage (NCBI taxonomy): Eukaryota > Metazoa > Platyhelminthes > Cestoda > Diphyllobothriidea > Diphyllobothriidae > Ligula > Ligula intestinalis. Next base: position 95,175,173 of record JAYGXS010000001.1, read on the forward strand.
CCGGATGGAAGTCTCCCTAATTCAAGTGACGAACGGAAGATATGCGCTATCGGTTTTCAGAGTTCGTCTGCCAATTCAGTGAAAGACTTGGGCCGTTTATTGCTTGGACTGGGCGACTTTGCTTCAGTGAGGTTGTGCAGCTCTCTCTTTACTATCGATGCTGGATAAAATAGAGATTTAGAGGCTGGACCAGCTTTAAAAACAGCACAGCTTATATTGTGAAACTGAAGCTCAGCGTTCCTAGGGAATACCGAGGGAAAAAACCGGCTAAACTACTCGGACTTCTCGTAATTTTCAAAGACTTCTACGCTGGATCCTTGTTTATTAATCATTAAAGTGGCATAAAATATGGGGCTGTTCTTAAGCATGTCGGATAGTTCTTCCTTGTCTGATAGATAATTTTTAACCGGACTTCGCTGGCGACGGAATTGGTCGGAGTGTATTGGTGAGTCATTTTCCCTGGACAATTATCATTTTTTATTTTTCCCTTAGGATATCTTATCAACCGGGCAGGGTGACTGATGTCTTTTGTACATTCACCGGATGGGAGTGTTAAACTAGGCGTACTGAAATCGCCATAAGCGACCATCTGGATCCTCAATTGGGCTCGCATATTTCCTCGTCCACAAACGATACAGCCAGTCATTTTTGGTTTCATGTCAGCCATCTCCAATGCCATCATGCAATTTCGGCCGACCGCAGTTTGTAAGCCCTAAGCATCTGATTATACGGGCCCTCCTATTATGATGCATGGAATAAAGAAACCAAGAAGGTTATTGCAATATCGACCCACTTGTTCATCACCCGTTCATCTACGGCTCTCGGACATACTAAAATAAGCCGCCATGATTATTCTTGTGCATGAAAAGAAGATGAAGTTAAATGCATTTAGTGACCCAAACCCAACAAAGTCTGCCACTTAACTGTTCCGCCATCAGTCCTCCTACAAACGATGTCAATAACCCCCTCCATTACTGAAAACTTCGGTCTCGAAGACACTGACGCGGCTGAATCGCTTAGTGCATCCTTTTAAAAACACATCGCATCGCAATCTGTACTGGCTCGATCGCTAAAACACGCTTTACCATTGTTGCCAAACCGTTGATTTTGCTCTAGAATAAATTCCTGAAAAAAAATGTTTAAAAGCTCGCAGTCTCTGGAGAATGACGGTATTCTAAACTCAGTTATATCAGAGTCCAAGCCCTGAGTATGCTTAGAAGACTACAATTATCACGCCCAGTTTCATACAGGAAGAAGAGGGGGCACGACCAGTAGGAGTTGTTTATTGTGTACAAGAACTCAATTGTGGTCTGAAGACCAGACGTGCGGAAGTCAGCGGGTATTTTGCCCGTGCGCGTCCGTATGTTAGTGTGCTGTTGGCGTAAGTAAATAAGCTTCATGCGGGAGTGAATCGCTGGACGATCGATCAACTACTTGGCCAATAGACGTCTAGGACACCTGTGATTGGCTGGCCCAGACGAAGGTAGAGAAGCGTGTAACGAACCGAGACGACTGATGGGCGATTTTGTACGACTATAACCCGAAACAGAACAACGAATGCGAGTACTAGATGAAAACGACCGAACCGAACCAAAAGAAGAACAAGACCGTTTAAACAATGACTGCTACTCTTAAACTTTACAACTATTTGAAGGATTAATTTATTAGTCCTGGCTACAACAATCGGAACAATCAGTAAAGTCGTCCTTTGGCGGGGATGATTGACTGTCCTGGTCCTGGTCCTGGCCGGAGATGACTTCTGGGAGACGTCTGGAGGCAGCTGCCGAGAAAGATGATCAACCTTCCATAGGGCTGTCTATATATAGGAAGCGACAGCAGGATTAAGTCTATATTATAGGGTATAAACCAATGGGAATGCTTAATTTATACAAGAGCCAATAGCATAAACTCGCCGACTCCAATTCATTTGAAAGCAACCTCACGAATTTACCTAAGATTGAGTCTGTAGTGCATTTAGTATCAACAGAAGTTTCAGATAGATCAAAACGTAGCTGTAATATAATCTTCCGCAACTTTCCTCAAACGAGTAATCCAATGGTAGCAATACAAAGCGTTTTTCAACAATGTGGGATAAGTATAGGCATAGTGTCTATCAAAAGACTAAATTCGCGAAGTAAAAACAAACCGATTTTGCTTACATGTTCTTCCCACGCCGAAGCTCAAATGCTACTACAAAACTCTGAAATAAATCAGAGTTTCCGGAGTTTTAAAGCATATATAGGCCCTGACTTGACCCCAATGCAGCGCAGACAAGTTTTTCACAAAGACAAAGGGCGTAAACAAAGTCAGCCGAATATAGTCGTAGAGGACGGAAACACTCCACAAAATGCTACTTCAGAGGAACAATTAACGAGTTCCTCCTCATCTGGGAAGGAAAACGAAAACTATCAACGTAGCATCAGCTTAGATGACTTGAGAGCGACTTCTTCATATTATAATAATGACAAACCGAAAGCAAATAATAAACCTGCCGAAGCAATTAAGGGAAAGAATAAGGTCCAAACAAAAAGACCCCGAAATAGTACAACCCCATTAGACATGACCAACGCTTATCCTGAATCTAATCAAGATACACTGATAAATAACAACACACGTCTAAACATGTCCATAAATAGCAATACCAGTCCTAACTCAACGAACCAAAGTAGTAAACCAGTGTTAGATTATCGCCCCCGAACAACCCAGAATAGACCACCAGTCCCAAACAGAATTTCATATCAAAACGAATATCCGTATTTAAATGCACACCCTAAAATGACACCTAACCCCTTCTCTCAACCCATGTATCCTAGCCCATACACAAGACGACCACCGCACACCCAACCCTTTCAATACAACACACACAATCAAATCCCACCTCGCACAACACCATACCCTCCGATAGTTACACAATGCCATCGAATTCCACCACTCTCATCACCAATTTTTCCCAATAATGCACAATTCGCCACAAATAGTCCAACACCACCATATTATCCACCAATCACACAATTTCCGCACATGAGCCCTCAACACAATCAACCAAATAATAGGAATCCATTTTTCACAACAGATTCCAGCTTTTGTATCCGACACCATAAGTGTTGCTCTTATTAATGCTAGATCGATAGTAAACAAAGTTCCACGACTTAGGACTTTTATTGACACACACAATTCCGATATAGTCTTTTTAACAGAAACATGGGTAAACGAATCAACCTCCAATGCTTCACTTTTTATAGCAAACTACACCTTCTATAGACAGGACCGTGCGAATAAACGAGGAGGAGGTTGTATGATCTACATTAAATCTACCATAGAACAGAGTGGCTTTGAGGTTCTTCAGGAGACGTTCAATGGCGAAGCATGCTTCGCTATAATAACATCCAAGACCCTTAAAAGCATTCTAATTGGATGTTTGTACACCCCTCCGGAATTTAGTAATGATGACACTGGTCTTACAAATCTACTAGATATTCTATCGAATATCCAAACCGACTATAAGATAATTGCAGGAGACTTAAACCGTCCAGAAATAAACTGGACAGAACTATCAGCCCCATCCAGACATGATGAATTATTATCATCAATTGTGTTTCATAACTGGACGCAAATAATAAGCAAACCAACCAGGGGAAACAATATCCTCGATGTTATTCTCACCAATGATATCTGGCCCTTATATACGCACTACGACAGCTTAACCTTTGATAGTGATCATAAGACAATAATAGCAGTGCTCCCTCTTAACATTAAAATAAGACCTGATCCTAGTTACACTTCTATAAACCCCAAAAATCTTGACATTGAATCTATGAATAACTACATAAGGTCATTGGATTGGAGCTCTTTCCTCCTAACAGCATCCTCTCTAGAAGCTGTAAACATATTATATGCCACCCTTAATTTAATTCGAGATACCCTTATTGACGAGAGATCCCCATGTAAGAAATCACTAATTCCAAACTTCCTTTCCAAACGGCTAAAAAAACTTAAAAAACAACTCCATGACCCATGTATTAGTTATCTATCTACGCTCAGACGCATTACAGAGATTCACGAGTTAGCCCAGAACATTGAAACAAATAAGACGATAGCAGCAGAACATCGGGCAATCGAGTCCCCAGAAGGGACAGCCCAAATCTTCAGGAAACAAATAAATAATCATCAAAAACAAGGCCCCCAAATCATGCTTGATGACCAAGGAATAGTAATAACAAATGACAACCAAATAGCAAATCTTTTCAACGAGTATTTCTCAACCAACTATTCAGTCGAGGAAGAACCAATCCCCCAACCAACAGAAATGACGGCACTAGTATTAAAAGAGATATTGTTTAACGAAGAAACTGTAGAGAAAGCTATCCGCCAACTGTCCAATTCCACATCATATGGAACGGATAGAATCCTTCCTTGCATACTGAGGCATATGACATATGCCCCAATACTTCTGTCTAACCTTTTCTCGTTACTGCAGTCAAATGGTACTTATCCAGAAATCTGGAAAACATCATGTATCACCCCAATTTACAAAAACGGAAATCGGTCCAATGCCCAAAATTATCAAGGTGTTCACCGAACATCGGTTTTAGCAAAAATCTTAGAAAAAATAATTTATAACCAAATGTTAGACCATCTGACGAATGTAAATCTCATACCCCTCTCTCAACATGCCTTTTTACCTAAAAAGTCATGTCAGTCCTGCCATCTCACTTTCTTGGAATTCGTCTCCAGAAATCGAGATGATGGGAACACGGTAGCTACAATTTACTTTGATCTAAAAAAAGCCTTTGACAAAGTTCCCCATAAAAGACTGATCGTGAAGCTAGTGAGTCACGGGATTCGGCCCCCCCTCCTTGATTTCCTCAAATCCTATCTTCAAAACCGATTTCAAGTAGTACAACTTCGAAATATAGTATCAGAACCTGCTCATATAAGCAGTGGTGTTTTTCAAGGCACTATCCTAGGTCCCCTCTTATTTCTCATTTACATTCATGAGTTATCCACGATATCAACATCTGCTAAATCATTTTTATATGCGGATGACTTAAAACTCGCATATGCCTATAACAAAAATTCGATAAGTAGTGTGCATAGAACGATTGAATTAGACCTTCAAAAACTAAACGACTGGAGTGTTCAGTGGCAAATGCCGTTTTCACCAACAAAATGTCATCTCATGATATTCGGACCACTAAAACTTCCCCCCATAATGTTTAGTGGTCAAGAAATAAAAGAGCTAACATCTTTAAAAGATTTAGGTCTTAGCTATTCTAATACTCTTGACTTATCCCCACATGTTAAACAAATCGCACCAAAAGCCAATCGACTATGTGGCTTCATAAGTAAAAATTTCACATTAATTACACTTAAGACTAAACTTTACAAAATGCACGTTTTACCTATTCTAGATTACTGCTCAATATTTTTCGGTACCATGTCATCAGATGACAGACAGAAACTAGAAAAAATCCAGCGAAGGTTTACCAGAGGTCTGTGTAAACGCGATGACGCCCGAGACTCCTATTCAATAATGTACAATAGATATGGTCTTAAACCCCTCTGGCAAAGGCGACTCCAAAATGGTTTAACTTTCCTATTTAAAGTGACACATAATCAGAGCATCCTTAGCAATAATATGTTAACAAATCAAAACGGTTCCCGTTCCACTAGAAACAACCAACATACAATTCATAACGCTAAAGCTAGGACGGCCCAGCGATCAAATTTCTACACCATAAGATATGCGATCATATGGAATGCCCTACCCAACGATATTCGAAAAAGCCACAGTTTAGCCGAATTTAGAAGAAAGACCAAGCAGTTCTTCTCAAATGACATGACGCATATATTTCTGAATAAAATAGGACACTTTGCTAACCAGTTCTTTGACGTCCAATTCGGACCAAAAGGGATCTAACGGTCCAGGAGAGTTCCCGAAAATTTTGGAGAAAACAGGCAAATGCTGAAAGCTTTCCAGTCGACGGTTTCCAACGCTGATAAAATCAAAGCTTAAGCAAAATTGTGCCTTGCCTCCTTTTCCAATCCTTAAAAATAAAAGTAAAAACAAAAACTAAGAACAATTTATCCATTCCAATATTCCTCTACTAATATCTAAATGTTTATAAAAAAATATTATGAAAGAAAATAATTTTCTCTTCAATTATACTAAAATATATATTGTTTCCCCTTATAATGTATCAGAAATATAAATACTAATGATGTAAATCTTAATCTCACTTAGATATTCGACAAACGAAAGGCCAAATGTCTTCTGCCGATGCACTTGAATGACGATGGTGCTTCGCAGCTGCCTCGACCCACCTCAGACATCTGCAACGTCCCATCTAATTAGCAAACTTGTGCCACTGGACAATGATTGTAATCTCCGTATCGAGCAGAGCCATGCATACGGTCGATGCCATATTGTAGCGGGCGGGGATGTCGAGGTTTGCACACACCTAAAGGATAAGAGACCTGAGGATAGCTCGCCATCGGAAACTCGGAGCTGGATTGATAAGCATCACCCAAGCACACAAATATGAAGGCCGGAGTAGAAGGAGACGTGAATATATGCAGGGGAATCTACTAGTGATAAAGAATACATATAGAGTAAGAAAATAATACGGGGATAAGGAACGGCGTTACACAGATACATGTCCCATCTGGAGTGGAGTGTGTTCTCTTATGTCTGATCAGTTACCGGTGGGGAATACAGTGCTGTGGGCGACTGCAGGGGCGAGACAGGAGTGCTGACATAGTGTGTGGGACGGCGATACGATTGACGACGACGGCGGCGGGAAGGGGGTCAGCGGCTGTGAGGGAAAAGGGCACCGGTTTCTTCGCTGACACTCGATCACCACATCTCCATCCTGGGTTCGCGCCAAAAGTGACGACCTTGGTGTACTTAAACAATCATTCAGTCTCTTGGGTTGTTACAATATCATCAGCTGATATTTTCACCTTAAAACTGACCGCGGCTAAGTATACCTCAGTTAAAGGACATTACAGTTTTTCCAGACCCCAAGTATTCTTACTATAAAACCGTAACACCTACAATGTATTGCTATTTTATCTCATGTTTTCCTCGATTTTTTCCCTAGAAGTCAGGTTTTTTTCACTTAAAACAAACTCCTTATTTCGCACACTATTGACCTAGCAAAAGACCAAAACAAATACAATGGTCACTGCGAAAGAAGGGGTTTGGGTTAGGTTTTTTCCTGCCTTCCGGGGTTTTTTGACGGCGCCAAAGATGTGCTTTACAAATAAACCTTATTATTATAAAATAGCCGATTTGTTAGCCAATAGGATTATGTCCGCTTGAAATAAAAAAGTCGTGACACGGTACGCCGCCATCTTTAAGGAAGTGCAAAATGAACAAAAATTGAGGCTACAAGCGAAGTCACGTGCGCTTTGCGGGCTTTGAGCCAGCGTTACAGTTATTAATATAATGACGAGTTTTCCCGGCTGCTTAGCCATCAATCCTCCATTTATCTGTGGAAAGAATTCCCCACAGGCTCGTTGAAGAAATCTATTCATCATCATCATCATCATCATCATCATCAGACGAGGGTCTACCCTACACTATCACAGTCGATATTTCCCACGCCCCTCCTGGAACAGTTTTGCATCGATATCCCCGTCATTTTTGGCTTCGGAAATTGTGGCTGAAACCGTACGTGCAAAATTCTTTCTGCGTCTCTGGAATTACTGAAACGCAACTTCTTCAAACCAACAGATTCTCAACAAAATTGCAGCCTAGTAAAAGACATCGTGAAGATCCGAATATTCTCGAGACCTTCAAAGGCTGAGTCGTTTCCCAATATTTAATACATTTTAAATCATAAATTTAAAGTGCTTTTTAACAAATAGCTACAGTATTTGTTATGGTAACTCTGATTATTTGTCCTAAGTCAAAGTCTGAAAATCAGATAAACTGGTTTTTTTCTGAACTTAATAATTAATAACGTTTGTTTAACAATTATTAAGAGCTTTTAACAACCAACTGCGGTTAAATCCTATAGGCTGAATTTTTCTAGACCTTCTCACATTTAAATCATATTTCCATCAAATCCGGAGAACGAAAATGACAGCTCATCGTAGGATATCTGCCCCCAGACCCAAGTGGTGCCTGACCACACCTACTAGCGAATGCCTTGCTATCAACATGCAGCCCATTGTACAGGCTAAGCAAATTGATTTATCTGCATTACAGAACTCTAATGAATTCATGCTGAAGTAGGGATCTGTTTTGTTAATACTAGGCAATCTGTTTGTTGTTAAGTTATCTGATGTACATTCCCAAGACTGCAAAAAGCTAGACTCCCTCGTCCACCTTATAACCACGGAAGCTTTTGATAGACAAAAGCGTAATTGTAACTTTATACTTGAAAATGCCTCCGCACAAAGTCGCCACTTTGATATTGCAAGAGATTTTCTATGCTCGGGCGGGTTCAACTACAAAATTGCAGAAGCCAAACGCCTCCAATCGCGTAGCAAAAACCCACCCATCCTAGTTGGATTGTTTTCACCGATCGAGGTGGACTCAATCTTTGCTCAAAGAGGTCGCATTTCCTGATATTTAGAAATGACTAAAAGTTTCCTCTGTCGAGATCTTACACCAATGGAGCGAAGAAATGCGGCTCTCCAGTCCAATAGACCAATGACTTCTCAGCCTACTATTCCTTAATCTGTTCGTACTTCCGATAGATTCAATGCACACGCTTATCCTCCACCCCGGATATCTGTTAATACACCGATTACGTCAGTACACCCGTTTTCCCTGCCCCCGGATGTGTAGTCATATTTCCGTAACCATCAGTACACCTGCTATCCCTGCCTCCCGAAGGTCTCGTAATAGGCCCATAGACATCAGTGCACCAGTTAGCCCATCCATCTCGATGTCGAGACCTGCAAGACCCACCACTCCACCATCTACTGCGATTACAACTAGTCTGAATACATTCTTTGTCCAGCGATCGATCAAATCTGTTGCGTTTAACTCTGCAACAAACTCATCAATAATGTCGCCAATACCGTCGAAAAGCGTTTAGGCCGACCGCTTCCCCACCACAACCTAGCTCCTACCTTGACCGTATGAGTCATATTATTCCCTTGTGTAATGTGTTATCGAAAACGTCGGGCCTGAACCATGAAAAATTTGATTTGCACGGCAGTAACCCAAACTGGTATAGTTTTAAACCTAATCAGAGTTGCCGTACAGGAGATTCACTGATTAGGACCACTAGTCCTTACGCAAACGGCCACAACACAAATTTTATATCACCGTTCCCCCCTCTCAGTTCCTTTACCCACCCTCATCCACCCAAACCCGCAATTTCTACATACCTTCTAGCCTCCCTCCATTCCTCCTAAATGGCCCCGAAGCTTGTTTTGGTCTATCCTCTCCTCATTTTCCCATGCCAGGAAGTGAGGTCCCTAGATATATCAGACCTTATCACCCATCCATTATTGGCTGCCCATATGCTAAGAGCTCCATACCCGTCAGTACTTATTCCCCAAATAACAATGGCCTACAGTTTGCATATCTACCGCCAAATTCTTTTTTATGAATAACGATAGCCATAGTCCTGCCACTCGAAACACACTAGATGTCATAGTGCTTAATGCCAGGTCCGTTATAAATAAAATGGCTCAACTTATAGCTATCGCTTTCGAGATGATGCCCGATGTTATATGCATAACAGAATCTTGGACCCATCCAATCATTTCTGACTCCTTCCTTATCATAGACGAGTATGATCTCTATCGTCATGATCGCATAAATAAGCGTGGCGGTATTTGTCATCCCTAGATAAAACGTCATTAAGGCACTTTCTGTTTTATTTAAATAGCACAGCCTTCTCTGGAAATTACTGTTTCGCTTCCATTTTCCTGTCGCCCCGGCAAAAGGCGATTATCGGATGTTTAGATAGTCCTCCTAACTGTTCATCTGAAGAAGATGCAAATATGTGTGAGATATTCAAGTTTATTTCAGAATCCACTTTTAAAGTTAAAATTATTGCTGGAGATTTTAATTTTCCTGAAATCGACTGGCTTTTTAACTGTTGTCCATCTAAATTTCAGCCTGTCCTAGATACCATTAATTTTTCTAACTGGTTTGTTCCCCAACAAGAAAGAATCATATCCTAGATCTGATTTTTACAAACGGTATTGTTCCCCTCTCCGTTGACTTTAAGCATGACATCTTCCAAAATGATCACACATTAATTTACTGTTGTCTTCCGCTTCCTTCTACGGCAAAGGTTAGTGCTGGTCGTACTTATCATGCTTATGACCTCGCAGACATTAGCTTGATCAACAATTTTCTTGACTCATTAGACTGGCATAATCTCTCCTCCATTAACGACGCTACATATCTTGCTGAACTCATGTCGGTCGTTCCTAAAAAATTCTGGAATTTGTGCCCACTAAAATTGCGAAACCCTACGCACCAGAATCGACCGTCCCTCATTTTCTTTTGCCCGACCAAAGAAATTGAGACAGCAGCTGAAAGATCGATCTAGTAGTTCGCTGTTTGTGCATCTAAGGATCGCCGAGATCTTCGAATTTGCGTCCAAGATTCGTCTTGCGCGTGACCAGCACAGGGAATCTTGCACCCTTAGCGAGTCAAACTCTGCGAAATCGGTTGCACAAATGTTTCGTCGTAGGTCCTCCGCAAATCGATGAATTGCAATAACACCAGTGCTCAATGAAAATAAAGCATTTGTACTCGATGAGTCTGACAAGGCTGAATTGTTAAATGCTTTCTTGGCAAAGCATTTAACGACAGAATGCGAACCGGTCCCGTCGTTTCAACCATTGTCAGACAATACTCTCGGGAACATTGCTTTCTTCATATAATAAATTCGAAAGCACATACTTCGTCTAAAAAACTCGCACTCTTCGGGAATTGAGGGTTTTCCCAACTCAGTTATCAAAAGAGTGTCGACCTTTCCCAAATTACTTAGCAATATATTTTCAGTCTATCTCTCAACTGGTTTCTTCCCTGACACTTGGAATACATCCATTATTCTTTCAGTCTTCAAGTCACGATCTCGTTCGGACATAAATAACTACCACGGTGTTCATAAACCCCGGCACTAGCCAAACTTCTGGAAAAGATATTTTTAAATCAAATTCTCGATTTTTGCCTATCAAACAAGCTTTGAAGCGACTCGCAGCATGGTTTTCTACCCGGGCGACCATGCAAGACGTGTTACTTAGCTTTTCTTAACCACGTCACTTCCCTCCGTAACGCGGGAAATCCGTAGTTGTTATCCATTTTGACCTGAGCAAAGCCTTTGACAAGATACCGCACAGACGGCTTCTGGTAAAATTGGAAGCCATTGTCATCCGTCCCCCGCTCCTCGACTTCATTTGTTCCTTCTTGTCTAACCGCAGCCAGAAGGTCTTAGTAAGTAATAGTTTCTCCACTGCTCAGCTGATCACGAGTGGCGTTTTTCAAGGCACTGTATTCGGTCCTTTACTCTTCATTCTATAAATAAACGAAATTTCAACTATTCTTAAAAAATTCACACAATCTCATTTATGCAGATGACCTCAAATGCATATACTCATTTTCTAAGGACACAGCCAATATATTCGTTGATAAAATAAATGCCGGCCTGCATACACTCTCACGTTGGGTGCTACCTGGTAGATGGAGTTCTCTCCATCCAAGTGTAGTTTCATGTGTTTCGGTCCCGCCAAGCTTCCTCGTCCACTAGTCTTTCAAAACACTCCACTTTTAGAACGATCCACCATAAAGACTTAGGTTTTAAGCTACGAAAATGAACTAGCATTGTCACTTCATGCGGATCGAATATCTGTGAAGGCTGCACAGATATGTGGTTTTACATTACATAATTTCTCCCTGCTGAAAATAAAGTTAAAACGTTATCGCATGTATGTTCTACCCATCCTAGAATACTGCTGTCCCCTCTTTGGCCTAATGAATGCATCTGACCGCGGTAAGGTTGAAAATGTACAGAGGGTGTTTACTCGCAAAATATTCATTCTTCCTCGATCCACTATTTCTTATACGGAGAGATATCAGTTAGCGAACATGACATTTCTTTGGATCAGAAAACTCGAAGCCGGCCTCTGCTCCCTTTTTCGCGTTAACTCTACCCCTAACCTCCCACGAACCAACGCTCTTATTCCCGCAGATAGACCTTATGCCACTCGTTATTCCTCCAGGATTATTGCGCCCCCATTAACTCCAAATCGAACCATTCTCGCTCCTTTGCCTCCAAATATGCCTTTCTTTGGAATAATATTCCCCTCAAAATTAGGCTATCGTCTAACTTAGCTGTTTTTAAAGTCAAATTACGTAAACACCTATATTTGGAAGATATAAAGTCCTTGCTATCCATCTCCTTCCCAAACACACAACTGTTGGACTTTGAAAAAGGTCCTCCTGGTTTCTGAGGTGGTTATACTAAGACCAAATGTTTTTTCCATATATGTCTATTTCTTCCTCTTTTGAGTGATATTTGCACCGATGTTTCGTCCCCGTCCCTGTTCAGTCATAATTGCCGTTCTCCGTTCCTCATTTATCAACCCTGACGATGGGCTTCATGGTCTGTAATCGTGTTCAGGCCGTTTATGCTATTTTCGCCAGCTCTTCGCTGGACTTTGCAGTCCACATGGTCGCATCTCTGGCGTTTCGGTGATAATTACGTGACCTCTGCCGTTCCCTCATCTTGTCGACCCTGTTGTCCGTGATGGCCTCCGCCGGTGTTAACTCCCTGATGGTTGATCATGAAGCCAGTCGGGCAGTGTTACAGCGGTAGACGACAACCTCTGCTGCCATATAATTTCTCCAATTGACAAGAAGAATTTTTCAACTCTCATACGTTCTCATTAACAGTCCTGTCTCATTGCACTACAATCAAACAATCATATCAACCAACCTCCTTAATTTTGCAGAAGCAGTTTTTTCTCCTACGTTTTCTCATCTTTTTAAGCGGGGGTCCGCTGAACTCTGCCCCCGTTTTAATGATAGAAGTTTTTTTCACTGCTTCCTCCTTAGTTCACCATGCGTTTTCAGTGAGTGTTGACTATTTTTTCAAAATGACGATATGTTGGTTGGCATTAATTTTATGTGCCAACAGTACTAAACGCTCCCGGTGCCTATGTGGTTGTTCACGGAGAGCAACATTTATCAACTTTGTATTTATTTTTCCACAGCACTAAGTTTGCAATGACGAGCCCCTTCGGGCCTAAAATATAAAATTTATTATTTATCATCATCATCATCATCATCATCATCATCATCTTGAGCCCGACTGGACAAATCTTAATTTCTGCTCTCCAACGTAGACTATTTGGATTCTGATACCATTTCACCAGTACTGTTTTGGATATTATCGCTTCAATTGTATGTGCAAAAGTATTTTCTGCAACTCGTGAAATCTGTTATTGTGTCGTACTTTATCAGAAAACGGAATCAAATTGGAATTTGTTCTTCAAGTCATTGAACTGAATAGCAGCCTACAACCAAAGCAAGTTAAAACAGCCTGAAAAAACCATCAGTGACAATATCAGCAGTTATTCAGGACCTCGAAGATCTACAAACGGCTGAGTCGTTCCTGAATATCCTGCATATCGTTTATACACATTTGAAAGTGCTTCTAAGTAATTAAGTGTATTGTTTACTCAGTCTGCTAGAAATATTTGCAATACTTTACACACCGTCAGAAGATTTTCGTTATTTTGAATAACAGACAACACACTACGTCATAGTCGAATTTTGAATAAAGTCATTTCGTTTGCAAATGGAAGTAGCAAATATTACCCTCGATAATTCTAATAAACTGTCAGCGGGGCCAGGAATCCAACCACGGACGCCTCGGGTGGAAGTCGACCGGCTAGACGATGGAGCTATAGAAGAGTATAATAGTGAGGATCAAATTAGATTATCAACTAGAGAAGAGCGGTCTCGAAGTTTATTAAAAAGTCCTCCCGACAAACGGACGAAAAGTCTCAGAAGTTTAAGAGGTGCAACTTATAAAGATGAGGCTTGCACATCCTGTCTTACGCTTCTGCAAAAATTTGCAGACCAGGATAAGGAGCTCCATAATCTGAAAATGGAGATGGAGGAATTGAAGAAATCTCTTCGCTTCCTCCTTAAAAAGGACAACATTATCGTACCTGAAGTTAAAAGTAGCCAGGAGAGAAGAGTATTTGCAGAATCCCGGAGCGGAGCATCCAGACAGACACCGGCAACCCAAGCGGTGAAATTGGTAGCTTCTACCTCAAATCCTCTCGATACTGCGCGAAAAAAAACACCCACCAAACAACATGCTCCAATCAGAGAAGGAGATTGTACAACTCCACTTTCTTGTGAAGTCGGTTCGGGCACAGAAAGCCAGCATAAAAAAGATAGCAGATGTGCTAAGGCTGCATACAAATCACTGAAAAAAACCACAAATGCGGAAGGGGGCAGCACGAAGACAGCTCTGAACAAAGCCATCCCGGCTTCCAAAAGAAGCCTATCTCTGGTAATGGTAAGGAAAACCCAAATTCACCAGCCATTCCTATCGATACCTCGGGGTCTTCCGATGGCAGTAGGGCTGGAAATATATCAAGGGTCTCCCTTGCCCGCCAAAACTGCAAAGTCGTTCAAGGCCTACCTGAATCAGACAAACTATTCCGAAGGAAAGGACGGATGCGGACGTCGAAAAGTTTCGGGACCTGCTTAAAGACGTTCTCAGACAGCGAGAGACAGTAGGAGTTTGTGGAGCTTTCAGGATAGGCAAACAGGTAACTGAACAGTCAGTCAGTCAGTCAGTATATTTGAGGGAAAAATAGGCTTGCGCCTTTGAACTCCCTATTTGTCACATCGAAATCTCAAGAATTATAAACAATGTTAACAAGTTTTCAGTCAGGAAAATATAGACAGTCACATGGCGCAGTGGTGTTTCAAGGTTAATTTGTCACATAGTTCACGTTGTGTTGTAGCATGTGTATATCAAGTCGGTGTTTGAATATCTCCACAGATTGGGATGTAACAATGGCCTCGGGAAGGTTATTCCACGGGTCCACGACACGATTAGAGAAAAAATTCTTCCGTACATCCAATCGTCCTTGGGGCACATAGAGTTTGAAGGGATGCCCCCGGAGATTAGTTGTAGGGGCGAGTTGGAAGAAGTCGTCACACATGAGAGCGCAGTCAAAGCCACGCACGATACGGAAGGTTTGTATCAAATCTCCGCGTAACTGCCTATAACTCAAAGGATAGAGATTAAGGTTATTTAGGCGGATCTCATATGGTAGTGAACCTTGTCCTCTTACTAATTTTGTTGCTCGCCGCTGCACCCTCTCAAGTACGTTATAATCCTGCCGCATCCACGGTCTCCAGGCTTGAATCGCGTATTCAAGATGTGGCCTTATGAAGGTACCGAAGATTTTCGAGAAACAATCTTCATCAAAAACCGTGAATGCCCGCTTGATGGCGTACAACATTGAAGTTGCAGTTTTAGCCGCCTTACAACATTGTGTAGAAGGTTTGAGATTGTCTGTCATCAAGATGCCGAGATCCTTCTGTATTTCTGTTTCTTGCAGAGGGATTCCGTTGAGATGGTAGGGTCGTGCATAAGGCACCGCATTTCGATTTCCCAGTCGGAAACTGTCCGACCTCGACCTTTCAGAATAGTCTTGGATAAAAAAGAACAGGTGAACTTGGTTCTGTCCCGGAAGGCAGCTCTCCGCCACTCACATAAGACGGTGTTTTTTTAGCCGGACTTATCTCCAGCAGAACGTCTGAAACGCCGAGAATTGGTGGCGGAACTACGGGAGAGAGCAATCTGGCTATCTTCAGGGACCAAATAATACAGAAAACTACCAAAGTGCTGTGAAAGCAGTCAGTCTCAATGACGGCTGCGGTCCAGTAGTACTGGCAAACTCGCGCCAAAACGCATTGGACACTGCAGAGTCTCGCTGGCTAAAATTTCTATATACTAACGCCCAAAGTTTATTCTCGAAGTTTGATTAACTTCAAATACAGGTAGCCGATGGGTCCCCTGATATTAAAGCAATTAAAGAAGCCTGGCTGTCACAGAGTATCAGTGATTCAGAAGTGGCGCTATGCGGATACCAACTATTTAGACTAGACCGAGTTGAACGCCAGGGTGGAGGAGTTGCTTTGTATGTAAGGAACGAATTAAGTGTGTGCGAGAAGCCTGAAAGGATTACTCATGGTATAGAGGCTATTTGGCTGACAATTAAGGCATGGAGGTCGCAGCCCCTGGAAGCCGTGACTGTCTACCGACCTCCGCGTACAAACAGTGATGCAGATGCGCGTTTACTGGTGTGCACAAAGGAGATAGGAAGTCGACCTGATGTTGTACTCATGGGTGACTTCAATGCGCCCAGCATATGTTGGAACAATTTGTGGGCCAATTGTTCTAAAAACACCTTTGATCACCATCTGCTAAAAACAACACTTGAGGGCCTTCTCACACAACACGTCCTAGTTTCAACTAGAGCACGTGGAGGGCAACAAGCTAGTTATTTAGATCTAGTCTTCACGAAGCATCCCCACACTAAAGACGAGGTATGCTGCCTACCTCCACTAGGTCGAAGTGATCATGCCGTACTTTTGTTGGATTATGGTCTTTACTTGTTACCCCCTACAGTAGACGAACCAAGGCCGAATATATGGCGAGGTGACTTCTCACAAATGAGCGTTGAGGCATCACAAATAGACTGGGGTCTTCTTTTCTCTGGGGATGTCACTGAGGACTGGAATACATTCAAGGAGTGGTTGTTGCAGCTAATGCGCATTCATTGTCCACTTTCAGTGCCCAAGGTATCTAGATGACCTCCATGGCTGAAGAGAGCTATCAAAAGAGAGATCAATAAAAAGAAAGCTTTGGAAGAAGTTTTGCAACACAAGCCACAACGAAGATTTGGAACAGTACAAAATCCAGCAGAACAAGGTAAAAAATGGTTTTCGAAGCACGACGGGACTTTGAGAGCGATCTACTTCGTCGAGCTGTCAATAATCCAAAGTTGTTATACAGTTATTTACGGAAAAGCACACGTAACAGGAACCCCATTCCTGTTATGCAAACTGATGATGGTCACGAAATCTCCGACTGTAAAAACAACGCAGAACATTTTGCTGAGTTCTTTCAGTCTGTCTTCACCATAGAACTTCCCTTCGTCGCAACTGTTGACGAGGTCGTGGAAGCAACAAATATTGGGGATATTTTGTTTAAAGAAGAGACGATTTTTTCAATAACTAAAAAGCTTGAAGGAATGTAAATCTCCGGTTTCAGATGAAATTGCTGCCAAATAAATCAAGAAACTTACTAGAGAGCTAGCTAAACCCCTTTCACTAGTGTGCCAGAAATCCTTTGATACTGGAATACTTCCTTCGGACCGCAAATTAGCGCATATTACACCACTTTACAAAAGCGGTGGTTGTGCATCTGCGAATAACTACAGACCCGTGAGTCTGACCTCCATATGCTGCAAAGTAATGGAGAAGATCATCAAGAAGCAATTGCTGATATATTGTGAAACTCACAATACATTGTCAAATGCGCAATTTGGATTCCGTGTGGGAAGGTTATGTGTAACAAACTTGCTTTATGCGATGCAAAGCTGGACAAAGGCAATTTATGCAAAAGAAACTGAACATGCAGCCTACATTGATTTCCGGAAGGCCTTTGACAGTGTTCCACACCAACGTCTCCTGCATAAGTTGAGACTGATGGGTATCGGAGGCAGACTTCAAACGTGGATTGAGAATTTCCTATCTGGTCGTTCCCAAACGGTGTGTGTAGGATGACAACAATGAAGGCCGACAGTCATCTATAGTGGAGTACCTCAAGGTTCAGTACTCGGACCCACCCTCTTTCTCTTGTTCGTTAATGATTGTGTACAGGTATTGGACTGCGAGTGTGCCATGTTTGCAGATGATTTAAAAATATGGAGGGTCATCAGGTGTGCTGCCGATGAAGATAACTTCCAGGAAAAACTTTTTAGATTAAACGATTGGTCGCATAGATGGCTGCCGTCCTTCAATTCTAACAAATGCACTCTGCTGCGCCTGGGAAATCAAAATGCGGTGTCTTATGCGCGACCCTACCATCTGAACAGAATCAATCTGCAAGTAACAGAAATACATAAGGATCTCGGCATCTGGATGACAGACAATCTCAAACGTTCTACACAATGTTTTAAGGTGGCTAAAACTGCACCTTCAATGTTGTACGCCATCAAGCGGGCATTCACGGTTTTTTTATGAAGACTGTTTCTCGAAAATCTTCGGTACCTTCATAAGCCCACATCTTAAATACGCGATTCCAGCCTGGAGACCGTGGATGCGGCAGGATAATAACGTACTTGAGAGGGTGCAGCAGCGAGCAACAAAATTAGTAAGAGGTCAAGGTTCACTACCATATGAGATCCGCCTAAATAACCTTAATCTATATCCTTTGAGTTGTAGGCAGTTACGCGGAGATTTTATGCAAACCTTCCGTATCGTGCGTGGCTTTGACTGCGCTCTCATGTGTGACGACTACTTCCAACTCGCCACTACAACTAATCCCTGGGGGCATCCCTTCAAACTGTATGTGCCGCAAGGACGATTGGATGAACGGACGAATTTTTTCTCGAATCGTGTCGTGGACCCGTAGAATAACCTTCCCGAGGCGATCGTTATGCCCCAATTTGTGGTGATATCCAAACACCGACTTGATATACACATGCTACAACAAAACGTGAACTATGTGACAAATTGACCTTGTAACACCACTGCACCATGTGAATGTCGATATTTTCCTGACTGAAAACTTGTTAAAATTGCTTATAATTCTTGAGATTTTGATGTGACAAATAGGGAGTTCAAAGGCGCAAGCCTATTTTTCCCTCAAATATACTGACTGACTGACTGACTG